>JAWWES010000024.1:18046326-18119470 GCA_035583135.1 Lophotriccus pileatus | reverse complement strand
TCGAAGGCCTTGTCTGCATATGCGGGTAAGGACCTTCCCCGGCTCTTCGTTCGCGAAGACGGGCCATTATTATTACTTGTTTTGGCAGGTTTAAGACCTATTGCTGTCTCTGTGTTTGCACCAGCTTTAATACTGCTAAATCTTGCAAGCTACGGTGCTGCATTTGTAACGCTGTTCTGGATGACACGATAAACAGACTGTTGCACTGCCAAAGTCCAAGGAGTGTTTGGATTATACTCAGGTGCACAGTGTGACTCTTGGGGATGGTCCTGAGCAGGGCTAAGGGCTGGACTCAGTGATCCTTTTGTGTCCCTTCCAGCTTAGCATATTCTGGGATTCTGTGATTCTCTGATTTCCAAAAGGTTTTTTTGCCGACAGGAAAATACGTCCCCGTGGTCACTGTTGATTGGTTTGGGGGTTTTGCTTCTTATTTTTCAATATTGCCTGTTTTGATGGTTGGATATCAGATAGGAATTTACTCAGAGAACATAAAGATCATGTGCCCAGTAACACACCATATTCAAGCACATATCTTGCCCTAGCAATTAGCCTTTGCTGCTAATAGTTTACTAAGCTGTCAAGGCTTGTGGCCATTACTGTTGTAAGACACCAGATCTCAACCTAATTTGTGCTCCTTAGGTGTGATCTTCAAGCATGAAGTGGAGAAGCTGGGAAAAGAAGAGGTCTTGTTGCCATTTTTGGATAAGTTGCCAAAGCACTTCTGACCTGCCAGGTCAGCACAGGGCAATTAACAGTCACTGTCTTTTTGCAGGATCCTTTGAGCCTGAACACAAACACTGAGACTGACCAGCGTCAGTAAGGGGTGCAGCAAAAGCAGTTACCAAGGAAAGGACTGAACTCACTTTTAAAACTGGTTGCCCACAGCTCCCCCAGGCAGTGCTGTGGCCGTTGCTCTCTTGAAGTATCTCCATCGTCAGCAACCTCTCTGTTGTGAATGCTGGCTTTGGGAGGACCAAAGGCAGCTTCTGCAAGCGTAGGAAGTTTGGAGCCTGATCCAAAGTACCCTGAACTCAGTGGGGAAAAAGTTTCTTGTTGACTTTGAACTTTGGAACAGGTCCCTGATAATAATTGCATTGGAGCCCAGCCATGGTGATTGCTATTAGAGCTATGATTTGGCTTTGACAGATGATGATAAATAACCTAATGATTATTATAGCACTTATTTTTGCATTTCTATGGCATTAAAAGGCATTCATAACACTTCATTATATTTTCACATCTCAAAGAAATAAAGTTGGCTTGAACTGTGTTTTAAAAAATAGCTTACATCTGTCTTGGCTCTCAAGAGCAGTTATTGGGCTTCTATAACATCTGGAAGGGAATGAAAACTATTGCATACAAGGAGAGATACTAAGTATAGCAGGGGCAAAAGATTTGAACCTCTCATCAGAGCATTCAACAAAGGCAGAAAAGAGACTCTAGAGGCCCTGTATGGCTGAGGAAGCAGCAGAAGCCAGTTTCATCAGGGACAATAGCTGTGAAGATGGTGGCAGTGCCAACCTTTCCTGTCATCCAAAAAAAAGTTTTCAAAATTTCCTCCTTCAACACACTCTGCTTCCAACCAGCAGGGATCCTAGCTCCTAGCATTAAGGCTGATTTTACAGTTTATTGATGTGAGCTGAAGAGATTATTTTAAAAGTGCAATTAATGTTCTTTTCCTACTGCAAACTGTGCCAAATTAAGCTGGGACAAGCCATGATTTTTTTTTTTTTAATTCCTTCCAACCAGAAGTGTGTTGGGTGCTCTCTGGAAACAAGAGGACCTTTGCTGTCTAGGAAGGCATCTTCTCACACAAAAATAGGTATCATATGGCTAGCCACAGTACCTCTCAAATCCTGGGGAGAGAAGCTGCTTCCCAGACTGTTACGGGTGGAGCAGGGGGGGAACTCACTCCTCTAAATCATGGCACAAAAAGAGCAGTTCCACTTACTTTTTCTTTTTCCTTTTTACTTTTAAACTGCTTCTTAAGTTGTCTGTGAGTAGCACAAAGGAATCAGTGGGACCTCAGACCTTTCTTCTCCACACAAAACACATTTTTTGAAATATAGAGTTTTCTGATTGCAGGGCACTTTTGCCAGGGTTTGGGCCTGTGCATACCCTTCTAGTCTATAGCAAACCATTTTTATTTTTATTTTTTTTCCCAAAAGCTTTTTCAACTGACTCTTTGAGATATTGAAAACTTGAGAAACCCAAAGGCTTTTGTACTCAGTTCACTGATCATTGCCCTCTTGAGTGTTCCTGGATCTCGTCTGTGGGAAATGTGCTCGGGAATGCACTAAGTCAATTGAGTGAATTCTTTTATATCACTTAATTGAGTCTCATCATCATGTTTCTCCTGTTTGTGCAGCTGATATCACGCTGTGTTGAGGCAGTGTGGTTTGCTGAGCAGAATCATAAGCTTTGAATATATATATGTGTATATATAAATATATACATATATATTGGTTGGTGTGAATGAAGTTTGCTTTCTTGCTCATACAGAGGGGAATTAAAGCCCCAGAAGGATGGCTGGATAAGCACAAGATCCATCCTTGAACATCTTTAAAGGATGCAAGAAGCAACGTTATAGTTTATAGTTTATAGTCAGTTTATAGTGTGCCTTGAAGATGAAGGTAACAGTTGTTCAATGCATGACTGGCAAACCTGCCTCCAGATTTCACACCTCCAGAAGTTAGATTTCATGACAAAAAAAGAAATCAAGTTCTTCTCTCAAAGCATCAAATGCATCATTTTTTTTATTGTTGGCTTTTTTTTTTTTTTTTTTTTTAAGCTACATGAAGGGACGTGATGCAAAAGCTTGTGAACTTTAAGGTTGAATATAAGAGTTTCTGTTTCAAACTAGTTTGCCAAAAGGAGGGGAGCATCCCTAAGTACATACTCATGCATAGGACCTGATTTTCTGAGACAAGGGATTGTCTAGGGGCTAAATTCAAGGGACTATTTGGTGGAGCTGTGGGATAAGAGGAGGAACCATTCTGTTACCAACTCAGAGGAGATATCCTAGAAAGTGCAAGATAACTGAAAACAGGACAAAAAATGGAGTCTCAGTTGAATTCTGTTTTATTCAGCCAAAAAAACTTTGATCTTTCCCTACAAAGAAAGAATACTTTGAGGTAATATCACCCCCCACTTACCTCCTAACAAGCAACCAACTTAACATAATCAATCACATAAAGTATATAAACTTTTAAAAGGAACTTTGAAAAGGGAACCCTCTAATCTGTGACAGGGCAATTTCTTTTTCCCCAAAAGCTACATATGCTGTGTTGTGTGAACTTGTTGAGGCGAAGAACCGAGTAATAGTAAAACAAAGCAATACTAGACATTCATATGAATGTTAAAAGCATTCACAGTTATAAAACAAACATAGAAATATATCTACTTGGAAAGATAATAAAAATGATCAGAGATTTAATGTGGAATTTACACTGGAATTATCAGGACAAAATCTTCCACAGTGGAAGTTCTATCATCTTCTTTTGATATTTGGGTATACTTATTCTGGAGTTGGGATATGCTCATCCATGTGACAGGCATTGACATTGGTTCAAAAATACAAATATTAAAATCTTAACACTGATTTTGTATGTAGAGTCATTTAATGGATTTAGTGGCATTTTAGGAGCCTGCCAGCATTTTGTATTTTCTTCTGGCACTGTGACTGTATTCAGTGGTGTGTTTGCAGTGTCTGTTGAGGATAGTTAGGCAAATTAATTAGTTCTAGCTCAGTAGCACAGTATTTTCAGTATTTTGATATTTATTTTTGTTACTCTTTCTCTAGTATTTCATTTCCTCCAGTAGAATGTTCATATAACTTTTAAAGTCACCTGAAGACTCTGGATTCCTCTCAGCCCCCTGTTACAGTGGTGGTATGGCTTTGCACTTTGTCTCTTTAAATTACCTGCATGGCTTGGGGGTTGTCTTTGGATTGATTCGGCTCTTTCCTCCAGTCTGCAAACCCAAGGCAAGGAACATCAGAAGGCGATGGGGACCAGTTCCTTGGGAGCAATACCAGCCTGTGGCTACTCCAGTACTGGGAACAGTGCCATGGAAGGTTCAGACAAAACAAAACCAGAGCCTGGCTGTTCTGGTGCAAGTGTTTTTTGTGCTTCCTTTCAGCAGAGGAAGAGCATTAAGCCCCAGTGTTCTGGCTGCATCTCACCAAGTTCTGCCTGCCCCGTGTTTTCCTTGCAGCTGTAATTTTTCCTCTTTTCCTCTTGTAATGGTTTGGGCTGAGACGGAGTTAATTTTCTTCACAGTACCTGCTGTGGTGCTTTTGCCTTCCCAAGCAGCTTCATTTGTCTTCCCAAGTAACAATTGCTCAACAGGAATGCCCTGCTTTCCTGGATGGCTAAACATCTGCCTCCCGAGGGGATACAGGGAATGAATTCCTCGTCTTGCTTTGGTTGTGCACACAGCTGTTTCTTTGCCTGTGAATCTCTCTTTATGTCAACCCATGAATTTTCTCCCTGCAGACTGATGAGCTACACTGATCCCAGTTTGCAGGGTGGGAATACCACAGCAAAGCCACAGTTCTGAGTGAGTGAGGACTGTACGTATTCCACCGTCACTTATGAAGTTGCTGCTTGATTTGTAGTAAATATTAGCTACAGGGAAGTTTGTGTTGTGGTTTTTTCCCTCTCCCATGGGTGTGATCTCTGTGTAAGGAAGCCCCATCCAGCAGGACTACAGGAAGCACAACAGGGACAAGAGCAGATACTGCCACTTATGCAGCTTATGGGAAGGGCTGTTTAGTGAACGTGACTTTCAATTTGAGGTTCCATTTATGTGAGAAAAATCTACAAGGGAGGAAGTGAACAGCAGCAGCTGGAAATATATTTTGATTACACTCTGATTAATTTCCTGGGGAGAGGGTAAGGCACTGTCATTTTGCAAAAATGGGCTACGGTATTTTTTGCCCTCTTCCGAAGTTCTCAAAGCTGTATCCTTGCAAAGACATTGAAGGCCTCCACAGTGAATTTTCAGTTTATTTTGGGACCTGACTCTAACCCTGACTGTGAGCCCACCAACAAAGCATTTTACGAACAGCCTGGACATTCTACTGATGTTCTTTTGAGGTGGCCATGGATGCCTGATAAACAGGAGAGCCTTTGCAAAAGAAGCCCTAAAATCGATGTTAGCAGGCAGAATAGGAGGGAGAGGTGAAAAGCAATTAAGCAGCTAAAAGAAAATTGATTTTCCTTGGGACAATTAACAGGTATTAGTATTCCTGTGTTGCTTTGGATTCTACTGATGATGGTGATTGTATGGTTCTGTTATCACAGAGTCTCATATTTTGTTAGTTTATTAATGTCTGTATAAAGTTATTAAAAAATAAGTTTATATGTTGAAAAAACTCAAAAAAAACCACCATATGTGCACACACTCAGGCACACATATCCCAGCAGGAGTTAAGGTTAAAAACACATTGGAAGCCAGCACTCTTTTTCTACATATGGTAAGAAAATCAATTTAAAAATGTCTTTTCAGTCCTTACCCTATACTTTCCTGGCCGCCAGTCACTGCAGTCCTGTAGCAGAGGCTGGAAAAAATACAGCAGCAATTTGGAAAAGGGAATCTCTGTGTCCCCATGCCATCTCACCACTGCCTCATTCAAACTCAAGAAGACAGAGGTATAAAAAGAGTAAGCGAGCAAGATGTGTGAGCTCTCCTTCCAAAGTGGCACCATTGTCTTATTCTAGGGCGAGAGTACTTTTGTATTGAATGTGTGTGTGTGTCTGTGCTTGTGCAGACTCTGTGGAACATGAACTGTCTGTCTGACATCTACACAACTGGCTCTCACGTAATTCTGTCCAGTGCTTCCAGAAATGCCCGGTGGTTTTGCCTGGGCGTGCAGCAGCAGTGCAGGGCAATCCTGACACGCAGAGCTCGTGCCAGGGAACAGGCTGTGCCCACATGGATCTCTGCACAGCCTCCAGATGTGCAAGGAGCTCAGGGGAAAGGCAACTCTGACAACTTTCCCCTACAACTCAGAGATCTCGTTCAAAATGGGAGAGTTCTCCAATCCCAGCCACGGCAGCTTGTTTGTGCAGAACCAGCAAACACACCCGGGGGCTGCAGTATTTGTCAGTCCATTCTGGACCTGTGCTCCTTGCTGAACTGGGTAGGCTTTGCCAGTCCAGGAGGAAAATGATACAGCAGAGCTTAATGTGTTTCCTCCTGCCCTTCCTTCAGTGAAAGGAAAGTGTCTCTTCAGTGCTCACCAGCAAGTGTTTCTTGTGAGACTGCCTGGGGGAAAGGCACAGCCTCATGAGCTGGAGAAGGGCCTCTGTCCTGCTGCCTCACAACCAAGCAGTGTCTTCTCCTAATCCCTCCTCATGGAGGTAGGGGTACCAAGTCTTTAGCTTTCCTGCCCTTGCCAGTGGCACTCAGCAGCCACAGAGAAGTCTCAATCTCTTAATCCAGCAGGTTTCTGGGAGGAAATAATGGTGTAAACCCCGCCTTGTTTAAGAAGTCTGAAAATCCTTCTAAACTCATCCATAGATAAGCTTTCTGAGTATGTCCCCTGACCTTCATTATGTGCCCACTGTGCAGCTGCATCAGCCTCACCCACAACAGCCAAGCCACCTGTGTTAGAGTTCAAATACTATCAATGCTCCAGATTTTGTGTGGGTATCACGGCCGTTGAGTGTGTGGGGAAACAATTGTCTTAAGGAATAAAACAAAAGGCCACGAAAAACTGGCAGGACTGTCACAACAAACAAGTAAAAGTAGCCAGCTCTTCCCAGAGCCGTTTCATCTCTCTCTCTTCACACACACATCAGGTGGCACTGGCACTCGTGGGGTGATTTTTCACTGAGGCAGCGCCGGGTGACATTTCCCTCTGTTGTTATTAACGATCATCTGATAATCACCAAACCACGTTCCTGCAAACCCAATGAAAACACCTGGGTTTTTAATAATGGCCACCCTGCAGGCTGGCCAGCTTTCCTGGCCCTGTGGATTATCCAGCACGGGGTATACCTGGGCAGCAGCTGTGGAGTACACGAGACCCAAGTGGAAAGAGGCTGCAGGAGGTTGTTAAAGGTGAGGGGTTGCATTTCTTTCCAGCAGTTTCAGCTACCCATTGCCTCATGACCCTGACCAAGCCTCAAACAATCCAGTTAATTGTTAGCTGACTTCTCCAACAGCCCTGCTGCTGCCCCTGGGGGGTCCCTGTGCCTTGGGACATGCTGGGACTGCTCGGTCTTGCTTGGCAGCTTCTCCTTGTGCTTACACTGCACTTAAATGTAATTTCTCCTTAAACCCCTCTACTTGCTCCTCTTTATAAACCACTGACCAGTTTCAAACAGTAATGGGCATTTATTCTAATTCTTGCCAGAGAAGCAGTGGTGGAGCAGTAGCTGCAATACAAATGGGGTTTATTAGTGAGATGGAGAACAAGCTAATATTGTTAAAAGCGATTTGTGATTTCAAGTGTCTATCCTCAACAAATGGCAAAAGGATTGCTTTCTGGGAAATGATGAAGGCAGTGCTCTGAAGGCCTATTTAGTCTCTCAAATTGAGCACCCAAAGTGACCATGTTCCTTTGAAGGTTTCCCACGTTGTTTCAGGAAAAGCAAAAAAGGCCTTTTTCTGTGTGTGACACAGAGTATCCATTTATGTATTTCTTGAAGACGGGCTTCTGTTTGATGTCTTCCAAAAAGTTCAGATTCAAGGTAGTTGTTAGGAATTATTAAGGAAGTCAGAGTACACCTTATTAAAAGTTATTTATGGTAGGAAAAGAGAAGTGTTTTCACCACACTAAAGAATGTACAAATGTAAAGATTATTTCTGGCTGGTTCTGATAAGAATATTTAAACCAAATGTCCTGTAGGTAAGAGGTAAGTTGAAACCTAAGATAACACCATTAATTAGCTATTCATGTGGAGAAAAAGGACTCATAAATTGAAAACAAAAATATGTTTGAAATTCCAAACTGTTCTCAAGTTTTGAGGAACTGGCATAAAATTCTCAGGAGACCAGTTTGTTTGAAAACTGATGACTAAGAAAGAAACAAACAATGTAGTTCAGACTTTGAAAGCCAAATAGCTGGGATTGATCCCATTCCTCAGATAGAAAACGTGGCATCTCTTACACTGTAATTATTTATACCCTTACCAGCAGACAGGAATACACAAAAGTCTTGCAAACCCAAATCTGTAACATCAAAAGATCAATAATTTCCTTGGGAGGAGGAGCGAAGGGAATGGAGGCAGCACAGCTGTTTCTGCAAGTGCCTTCTGGCTTCATTTGGGAGCACAGAAAAGATTCAAAGTGAACAGAAATTATATCACACTGGACACCTCGTGCTACCTGGTGATGTTTGAAGCTCAGAATAATTTTAGCTCTTTTTGAACTTTTTTATTTTGATGGCATCTTAATTCTCCAGTGACTTCCTTCCATTCCTCTGCTTGTTTCTGTCTTCATCAGTCATACAAGTATGGTTTGGCAAATGCATGTGCTTTCTGATAAGGTTAAATATTGTTAAGCACCTGTTCCTCTTGGTTACTGTCTGCAGGAGTTTATTTCCACTTCCTAAAAGGACTGTTCAGTGTGTTTCTGTTGGATCATGTCTAATGCCAGCTGTCAAGAAGTCTTGTACCACAAGATAACAATGACGAATATTATTCACCCTGCACTAAAATCAAATAAATTAACCAGCTTCCCCTTTTCCTGAGGCTAACCTGGGAACTGAACTTTGCTTTGGGTAGGAAGTAGGGTCAGAAAGAGACTGCAGAAGTACTTGTTTGGAAAAGGCTTTTTCCCAGAGCACAAAATCTCTCTCACAAAAACTAAATCTCCTCTACAGTGTTCGTTGACTTCAGAGGTGGCAGCATTAGACAAAGAATGCCATTCTAGAGCATTAATGACTGCAACACCCCTGTCCTGGGGGGCTCTCCTGGTAAAGAAAGTTCTGCTCAGAGACACAATTCCCAGTCCTGGGGTGAGTTTGCCACTCTTAGCAATAGTAACCAACAGCTCTCTTAATTTTACTTCTAGACTTTGGCTTGCTAAGATGTCATTTAGGACAACACACCAGAAGGGCACACTTTTCTGCCTGCCAGCATTCTGCTGTGGAAAATGTCTGTCAAGATGTAGGTGATGAAAGTTTCTTAAACTGATGTAGCAGGTCTTCATCTCATTGGTAAGAGATGCCAATGAGGGAGCTCTTCAATTCTTAGTGTGTTTTATTTTACTAACTGTGAGCTCTCCTGAAGGTGAGGAAGGGGAGAGATGGAGGTGCCCTGGAAACCTTTGCAAATATCAGCAGTCAGTGTTTCTGCTCGTGTGTTAAACTTCTATTTTTTTTTGGTACTAGACTATTTCAACTGTTTAATAGTTTTCATGCCAGGGGAATGAAAGTACTATTTTAATTTATTTTCATGTATAATTATTTTGTAGAAAATATCCCCGACTTCACCCCAGGTTAAGGAGTCATTTAGGATGACTGAAACTCTAAGTTTCATTAGGGAAAAAAATTAATGGAAGAAATCACCCAGTTTTAGCTGAGGCTGTTGAATGCCCCTCCTTAGGGAAAACTGTCCTGAGGGTGGGTCCATCGAAGAGCTCTGTGAAAAGCAGGGACAGTCCCCACTAAGCCAGCGGGTGAACTCACATTGTCCTCTTGCTCCCACTACCACCAAGCAGTGCAGCTGTAACAAGGATCCTCTGCTTCATCTCCCTTTATTTTGCTGACCCATGGGTTGGTTGTCTTCAGTTAAGGAATTTGGAACTGGAGGTATTTGGTTGTTAAAAATATTTGTTTCCCTTTTCCTGACCTCAGCAGCTGCACACACAAATGCACTCATATATGCATGTGTGATGGAAAAACAAATGTGAGAACGTGGTAGTTTAAAAATAAAAATGCCTGGGCACTTGGAGGCATGATATAAATAAGCTGGCAGGTAAGAAATGTTTAAAACCAGCAGACTGCAAGTCAAAAAAAAAAAAAAAAGAAATGCTAATCTGAGGGCTGGAAGCAAAAGCACGAGAATATTTAAATACTTAGCATCACTGTATTAAGAAAATACATGTGGAGGAGGAGACACAAAATCACAAGACACAATAATAAAGAGCAATTATGTGGCCCTGCCAGGCACTGCCATCTGGGACAAGGGCAATCACGAGCTCTACAGCTGAAGACGCTCTGATGGAAGGGTCGTGTCAGTGTTTGCCGTACATTGTGTTGCACATCTGCACAGATGCCTTGGAAGCCGTCCTGGCCATGGCACTTGGACAGAATTCCCGAAGCAAAGAAGTGCCCAGGAGCCTGCAAGCACTGAGCTGTTCAGGAGGATCCTTGTTCCCCCGAGCGTTGGAATGATGCTCCTTGTTCAGAAGCTTCAGCGTCACGTGGCTTCCCTGGAGAGATCATTCCCCACTTAACATCTCCTGGGAAAATGTAGAGCAGTGCAATTTGATAGCACAAACAGGCTAGAGAAGGACAATTTTCGAGGGTGTCTTTTTGCAGAACTTGTGTTTAAGTTTGGGGAGATAGGTGAAATTATTTTATACAAAAATAAATTCCGAGTGCTGCAATTAAAATTGGAATTTTTCAAAGTTATCTTAAAAGGCCAGATAGGCACCTACTATTCCAATTAATGGAATTATTTAAAGTAGATTATGTAACTTTCTGTCTTGGAAGTTTTCACTAGATGACATCACACAGATATGAACATTAGCAGTGTTTCACCCATCTCTTTGAATGTGCAATCAAGTGTCTAATTGTCATTTCAAATTCATTACAAAATACAATTTTCAAGCTAACTAGTAAGCTACTCCTCAATAATGTGGGTTGAATCCCACTGTAAAAGGGGAATATCTGCTTTATTTCAAGCAAGGCAAGTTTGGGAATATTTTCCCTTCAAAAGGACACATTCCCCAAGCACACTCTGTTTGAGCTGTCAGTCTAAATTACTTTGTCTGTCTCCAGTCTCAAGAAATCCATGAGAGCAAAATGTGAATTTTGCTCAAGGCTCCTCACGGGCACTGAGGGTTCTGAGGAGATGAATCTATGTGTGGCTTGGGCCAATTGTGAGCTACAGAATGAGGAACTCCAGGTGGTGTAACACAGAACTGGTCAAAATCCCACCTGCTCAAATGGAGCGTTCTGATACTTAAAAGAAAGAAAAGTTTAGTGAATAATTTCTCTCAGTGTTGTTCTTGAGGAAACACTGTCTGGAGCCCTTTAATATAAGACTTATGATAAGAGGATTGGTTGTCTATACATTACTGGGACTGGAAAGCCAGTTCTAAGCTCTAAGTAATAAGATATTAGAAATCCTATTAGAGATCTTATGGTTTAACATTAAATAGAACCCTGATGGCACTGTTAAACTAAACAGACAGCTGATACAAAGTCACCACGAGAACTTCAGTGGCAGACCCATCTCCGAGCTTGGAATAATCAAGAACAAATGTGGAGCTAAAAGAACTTAACTCTGAAAAGCAAAGCAAGTGGAGCATCAGACACAAGCTGATGGATGTTCACCACAGAGGGGGAAAACAATACTACTTTAATGTTCTTCTTGGGAATGACTCTTTACGGCAGCCAGGGCTGCCCCTGAGCTGCACATTCCTTACTAGCCCCTCCTTGTTGGTGAAAAATGGTTCAGCACAGCCTGTCTCTTTGTTGGCTCCTCTGTCCCTTGGATAGTTATCATCAGTGCATTCCAGGAACAGCCTGGGTTGTTCCTACCCTCCTGAGTGTCCCTCCAAGAGATACTGGGGTGGTTGAAGCCTCCCATAAGGCCAAGGGATTGTGAAGTTGAGGCTGCTCCTGTAGAGAGCCTCATCCACTTGGTCTTCCTGCTCAGGTAGGTTAGAGCAGACCCCCACCATAACATCACCTGTCCCTGCCCTTCCTTTCATCCTGGCCCATAAACTCTTGGTGGGCTCTTCATCCATCCCCAGGTGAGCTCTAGCCAGTCCCTGACTTAGAGGGTGACATCCCCTCCTTGTCTCCCCTGCCTGTCCTTCCTCAAGAGCCTGTGTCCTTCCATTCCAACCCTCCTGCCACAGCAGTCACAGAAAATACAGTTTTACTATGAAAAGTTTTGAAACATAGACATGGTTTTAACATCTACTATCAGGTGATAAATACCTACTCTTAATTTCCTGCTGGACTTTTCATGACAGAAAACTCTGCTTTTAAGTGGTAGATTGGTAAAGCCTTTGAAACAAAACCAACAAGCCCAGAGCTCATTTACTTTTCCAAACCTAGCCTCTTGCTGTCAGCATTGTCGTGTGGTTCCTCAGGAAAATGTACACTCATATTTTTGTAGGAATAGACCTGATTATCCTCAATTTCCTTAGACTGTCAGCATTCACACATAATGAATAACTTGCTGCCTACCTAAGGTTAATATTAAAATTATTTGGTGCTGTATGGAATGAGCAGGGGGAGGTGACAGAACTAGAGTTACTGATGTGTTGATTTTTTCTCTGGTGACTACATTGGAACACCTGAGTGTTCACCTGGGTCCATAGAGGGAACTGGACCAAAACTTCTGACCAGAAGCTTCAGTGAGAGCAGAAGCTTGGCTGGGAGGTCCCTTCCTTCTGCAGTCAAGGCTGCTTTGCATTTACAATTTTCACACAATCTCTGGCTGTCTGTTTGGGTGAGTTACAGGGCTGTTATCATCTCTGTCTCTCCTTCCAACTCATGTTCTTATGGGGAGCCGAGTGAGGTAATAACAAGAAGGCATTTGATTGTAGCTCTGCCTGCTCATCCAGACCAGCTATTCTGGAGAGAAGAGGATAATATAGGAAGGAATCTGATGATTTATTCTGGGCAACAGGTATCTGCTCTTAGCTGGGAGTCCCTTTGGTTGTTTATGGGCAGCTCTGCCCCTCAGGGCAGGTTCCATCTACCAGCATGATCAAGTACAGCAGCTCCTTGGAATTTGGTTACGGGCCGTGTTAAAACTGAGCAGAACAGTGACCTTTCATCCAGTCCTGCAATGTTTCCATGTAGGACTTTTCATCCAATCCTGCAATGTTTCCATGTAGGAATCTCTAAGAGTGTCTTTGATGTATCTTTACTGGGAATTAGGGCCACGTTAATGGTCCAGGCTCTTCTTCTGGAGGAATGTTCATACTCAGGGGGATCAGAGCAGCCCCAGATGAGCACTAGGAGAGCAGAGTGGACAGCTGGGCCACACAGGGTGTTTTTCTCTCAAGGCTTCAAGTAAGACCTTTGTGCAAAGCGATCCAAGTTTGTCCGTAACGCTGTTCCCTAGAAAAGGTGAGTCTGACCCATTGATAGAGAACGTGAAGATGGAAGAAAGTTGGAGAAGCTTTGAAAAAGAAAAAGAGCAGAGCCATCAGGCCTGTTTGTTTAGTTCAGTAATGCTTTCTTAAACTTTCCACTTAATGAGAGAGTGTGCCACGTTGTGTAATGGAGCTGTAACACAGTCGCGGGGTGCTGTGCTGGAAATAGAGAGATGCTGCACAGCCATGAAAAGATGCTTTTGCCGTGGTAGGGGACTGTTTATGTAGTGGTGGGATGAGAGAGAGACCCTATTTGCTTAATAGTGGGGTGCTGCTTGTGCAGTGACACAACTGCCTTGGCGACGGGGGGACTCGCAGAGCGCCAGCAAGGTTTGAGAAGGCCCAGCTGCCAAGTTTTTGTTGTTCTTCCCATTCTCCTCACTGAGGCATGGAGAGAGGCAGCCTAACCTTTTGTTCCAGTTGCATTTTTTACATTTTATGTTGCTTTGTGCTATGCTTAACAAACTCCTGACATCTGGAGTCACAGCAGTCCCTGGCCCTGAAGCACAGTTTCCATTACAACCTAGACTCCCCTCTTTGCCTTTTTATTTGCACAATAATACAACACCCTAGTTCTGCATCCCTCTGTGCAATAGCTTAATCTCATGAAGCCACAACACTTGATGTTCTACCTACTTCTCTGATCCTTTCATTTACTCCGCCATTTGCAGAGTGGGTTGACAATGCCTTAATGTTATAAACTAGTTTCTGACTTGTCAAGAACTTGATTTGGAAATTACTTCAATGTATATGACTGGACAGAAAGCCCCAGTTTCTATTTTACCTCCTTTGATATGACTGCATCCCATTCCTTAGGCTTAATTTTGTAACCCTGTGTTGCACAGATTGGGAAACTGAAGCACAGGCAAGGCAGAGTCCCTGTCTCTTAGTTTTTGTTCACATTCTTGCAGGCATTTCTCCTCTCTTAGGGACATCAGGTCGCATTAGGGTTCTGCTTTGACAGGACTGGCAGGATCAGCAAATTCCTTGCAAGAGTTCTACCCCAAGTGTAATATCAGCTGTTTCTTGTTTCTCATTATCTTTGAATAATGTAAAACGTAAAGAACCTTTACTACAGTTTTAAAGTAGCCTCTTCATTTTAGTCTTAGGATTTTTAAGCACAGAAAATTAGGCTTAAGGAGTCAGCAGCCTATGAATTTGCACAGGCTAAACTAATTAAGTCACTACAAGCCTAAAGAACAGGGTCCTGGAGAGGAGGAGTCGGACTTCTTGAAGTATAAACACTTTCATGGGGGGAAAAGTTCTGGGCCCAGCTGGCGAGGCAAGAAGAGAAACTGTCACCAAGCATAAGGCTGGGCTGTAGCATATTCTGTGCAGGGTCAGCTCTACATTAACCTGCTCCAGCTGCCAAAACATGAAGGGAATGACAGTAGCCAGGGGCTGCCAGGCTATCAGTGCAGTGCAGGGAGTTCTGTGTGTGCACACCAGGGAATTCCTTACCCAGAAAGGCCAGATCCCCTGGATGTACATGTAGCCTGTGAATACCCACAGGTCCGAGATCCAAAGGTCCAGGGAAAGACTGCTTTTCATGCTTGAAATAGAAGTCCTCATTCCTTTCTTTCCTTTTGAACCCTCAGGGTGTTAAAATAGATTATTCAAAGAGGAGGAAAGCATGAAAAGAAGTTGTTAAATGAGAAGATGTGGATTTCTGGTTCTTGGAATTATGTTGAAATGGAGTGATACAGAGAAAGTTTTGGCCATTAGTATGAAGGGAATGAATTACTCCTACCCATTAATTCCTCTGGAAGCAGTAAATCTCTGTTCCCCTGACACTGGCATAGACTGATGCACAACATCACTTGCAGATTTTGTTAAAGTCCGATTTTAACGATAAATCCAGCATTTTGACTGCCCTGAATTTCAACAGCAGGAGTTGCTGTTTGTGGGACTGGAGAATACACACAGGCTTTACCATTATATCTATTTTAATTATTCTAACCTCTAAATTCAGGTTAGTGACTATAGTTCTCCCAGATGGAGACAGAGTCAGCCAGAGTAAGGTAGAGCAGATGAGAGCAAAGAGCAAATATGCACTCAGCAGGTAGCTCCTGTGTTCAGCTAGTAGCACTGAAGATACAGATCTCTTCGAAGGATGATCCCCTATAAATACAACTGATGAAATGTCACTCTTTCTTTCTTTTTCTCCTTTTTTTTTTTTTCTCTCTCTCTACAGCTGCATCTTGTGAATAGTTCTGAATTCATTTTTGTCACTTGCACTGTTCTCCCAGTTAGAATCATAGAATCACTTAGGCTGGAACAGACTTATGATCATCGAGTCCAACAGTTAACCCTGCATTGCCAAGCCCACCAAGCCATGTCTCCAAGTGCCACATCTACACATCTTTTAAATACTTCCAGGGGTGGTGACTCCACCACTGCCCTGGGCAGCTCTGCCAGGGCTGGACAACCCTTTCAGTTTAGAAATTTTCCCTAATATCCAACCTAAACCTCTCCTAGTGCAACTTGAGGCCATTTCCTCTCATCCTATCACTTATTACCTGGGAGAAGAGCCCAAACCCCCCCAGAAACCCCCCAACATTTCCATGGGTGTCAGGAAGCACAAATGTTACCTTGTGACCCGAACAGCGATGCTGCCACTTTGACCATGGGCTATTTGAGAGGAATTATTGTTTTCAACCGAGCAGACCAGGAAATGGTAAGAATCGACTTATGAAATCTAAAGCTCCCTAGGAGGTTATCATAATAGTCCCTCTGGTCCTATCAATTTAATAGAATTTTCTGACCAGTGACAAGAGCATAATTCAGTACAGCAGGATTGTCACATCCGAGTGGTGGAGTGAAAGATGCAAAAAGATGTACTGACCTCAATGTCTTAAAAACTATACTATGCCTATCCCATAGGAAAAGAGGGAGACTAAAAGAATACCTATTTTTTTGAACTAAATTTTCAAAATAAGTAATGACTGTTGATTGTGCCATATTTCACTTTTGCTAGAAGAGGAATAGCCAAAAACAAAAAACTATATTATGTTTCATTGCATTTCTTTTATATTGTTTTTTAGGCCTTTGCCAATCTTTTTCTGTTTGGAAAAGTCACCATATTTTCCCTCTCTAATGAAATTCAGGTGAGCAAAGAGCAGTTCATTATTTGTTGGCAGATAAATAACTATCCTTTCCCCCCTACATGCTAAAGTTTTACGTACATAATTTCTCTCCCAAAATTGGCAATGACAGAAGTTAAATGATAAATGCAGTTGAAAACAGTTTTTGCCAACAAAGTGAATATATTGTCTTCTCAGTCCATTTTTGTTCCTATTGGTTATGATCTCTTCATATCACAGATTTACCAGACAGATGCTCTGACATCCAGTCAGTTGAGTGTGAAGAAACAAAGAGAAAAACCTAAACACGACAAAATAGTCAGAGCTGGAGTGCCAGTCCTGGTTTTACTAACTAAAACAACAACTGCAAAGCAAATTTTTCTCTAATTGTGTCATTATAATTTGTAATTATTCTGCAATTGCATTGTCTTTGGTTCGAGGTTGCAATATTTTCTGGGTCTGTAGGGTGATGAGTTACAGACATTTTTTTTCTGAAATAAAGACAGATGGTAAATAAATGAGGGATAAACTAACCTGCTAAATAACATGACATGAAATTTAGCATTTAAATTCCCATCTGGAATGCCTTTGCACTCAAATAGTCTTCCGGGGTTTGGGGTGTGGATTTACTCCAAGTGCCGCTCATTTGCGAGCCTGCAGTGTAATTTCGGGTGCCTGGCAATAGGCTGGGGTGTGCACATGGCTGCTCAACTGATCCACCAAGCTCAGGGACCACAGAAGGCAGCAATTACAGCCCCTCACAGGGTGCTCATCGCTTGGGGCTTTGAGACTTTATTATTACTGCAGGAAGCTGCAAAAGAGCCTTTTCCTGAAAGCAGCCCTGATATTGTTATCACATCCAGGTTTCTCCTGAAAGCACCCCTGCTATTTTTGTCACATTTGGATTTTGGCACTCCCTGAGATTTCATGACTTACTATTCCCTTTTCCTTTGCTGTGAGCAATTGAGATGCACATTAAAATAACACAGATCCTGGTGACTTTTCCCATAAATCCATTATCCTCTCTGCTAATCCAATCATTATCTCTATTGACACTTGCACTTTGCTCCAAATGGCTTCATGGAAATCATGGGTAAATAGTCAGCACATCACTTTCTGAGTGATCCTGGAATATGCCAATGGCAACATATACACAAAAATAAATAAATACCCCCGCCCCTTTTTAAAGGAAATGCAAAGTATTTATAGATACAGCATTTCAAAGTATTATCATCTGACAACCTCTCATTATCACTACTAATATTTGGGGCTTTGTTTCTGTAGATTTCAAACTTTAAAATACTATTGTATATGTATCAAAGTGATACGTCTTATGTTCAGTATATTCCTTTTGGGAATGCAGCACGTTCAGGTTTCTTCCTCCTATTTTTCCTTAAATGGTAGCATTCCCCAAGCTATTTGCTGGTATCAGGACTGACTATTTGGGCAAAAAAAAATCCCAGGATGCTGTATTTACCATGCAGGCATATGGCAGGGACACACCCCACTAATGCCTGACTTAACCAGATGTTGCTCTATTGGAATAAAAAAAAAAAAGGCAGTAGGCATAGAAGACTAAAATCCATTTAGCATTATCCACTAGCAAAACTCCCAAATCCACCAACACTTAGCTCAAAAAGAACTGTTTTGATACCTGCCTTGCTTTAATTAGTCTGGACTTGTGTTTGCGTTTGGGATTTACTGTGGGAGATATTTACACACAACCAAGGGGCTGCTTTTTCTGTTGTCATATGTTGTACAGAATAGAAAAAAAAAATCAAACACCATCTCAGGCATGTCTGTTAGGAACATTGTATCTAAATTATAAATCCACGAAGTTCTTCAAGGACATTTCTCTTTTAGCTTTGGAAATGGAGTTTAGTAAGTGACTTAATATCTAAGATTTTACCATCGGTATCCCAGGCTCAGTCAGCATTATAGCTACAGATAGAAAACTTGCACTCTTAAATGAGTATTTTGGGAATAGCTGTACCTTTATTTAAGTGTTTTACACTCACGTTTTCATCATACTTAGAAATTTAGGAGGGTTTTTGTGCCTGCCAGGCTCTCCTTAGTGTTCCTGCAACCCATGAGGCCATTTTCACTTGGGTTTGCCATGGAAAGATAAGAGGACACACCTGAGAGCCCGAAATCTCCTGTCTCACTCATGACTGGCCCTAAAAAGAGAAGATTTACTAGCATCCCTTTGCTTAATTCCATGACTAGTGAAGAGTGTCAGAATTCCAGCTCCCGGTTCTGACATCTGTTTTTCACTGCCTGTTGTCCTGTTGTTTTGTTCCTGTTTTACCTCCCCACCCCTCAGATGCTGTTTCCCACACAGCAGCTGCTGAGGGGCGCAGCTGTATTGTCTTTACGAGGACACAGCTCGCCAGGGCCAAATCTTTCCCACGTTGATTATTAAGGAAGTCTTATCTTTAGGCTTCCTCTAATATGTCTCATTTGTGGATGAATAAAGGACCAGAAAATTTGCCATCCAGCCGTCCCTTTCTGGAGTCAGCTCCACTCCCAGCTTACTGTGCTGGTGCAGAACAACCTGCTAAACATCCTGGCCCAGTTACCTGTGAGACAAAGCTCACTGTCGTTTTTCTGTGGAGCTCCTGCACAGTGGGTTCATTGCTGGGTTCCACAGTGTGCTGAAATGCTCTCACACGCTGCAGAATGCCTGCTGAGCTTTGAGAGCCCTTGTTTATTCCCGCGAGGGATAACTGTGATTTTTATATCCATTTCAAGAGCATAATTTGGGAATATCAAAGCAGTGCTAACTACTGTGATTTAGATTCTCCCCTAGTTAAATTCACTGACTTCAAGGAAAAATGTGTCAAGTTACAGCAGATGAGCTCTCTGCTGTTTAAAAAGAAATTCTCTGAGAAATTTTTACTTAAAGGTGACCATGTCTCTCTGGATGCAGAGAGACAGTAAAAACCCTTACTTACGTCCAGGTTTTGAATTCTTCTCTTGTACATAGAACCTGCATTCCTAGTCCAGCTCTCTCTCCCTGTTCGAAGGGGAAGACTTTTCCTCCTAAAAATAAACTAAATGGTGCAAGCAGGGCACTAACATTGACTTGTCACTGGGATATTCAGTCCCCTCACCTACCTGCTTTGTTTCCTTTCCACTATTATTATAAAACAAGATGGTGAGAAACTCTTTTAATTAATCCACTGACACTGCCTAAAGGTGTGGAAGAACCTCACAAACAGCTACTTAAAGCATATTGTGTCCTTAAATCCAAATAATGGTCACTGTTGTACTGTGAAGAGTAGATGTAATGCCAGCTGCTTACATAAGGCCCTGTTCAGCTCTTTCAGTGGGTTTCAGAAGGACCTCAGAGTTAAACAAGACATATTTTCATTTAAATCGCAAATTTATCCAAGTCCTCTGTAGGAATAAAGCTTCTGTGAATTTAAAATCAGAGACTCTATGGTTGGTTTCTTTGTAGATGCAACTGAAGCTTCATTTCCTAAGTCTGCAAACCAGTGTGACCTCCAAAATAGGGAAGGGAGAATGGAAAGTTAACACTTTCAGGGAAACAGTCGTTTCCATCCATTGCTTCTCAAGGGGGGCACAGTGCTTTTTTCTACCCCCGAGCTGCTCTGCCTGCAGTGGGGCATGGGGCACAGGGAAGAGGACACATATTAAAAGGAGCAGGGTGCTACTACCTCGAGGCAAGAGGTGCCCAGCCAGGCAAGGCTTCCTGCGAGACCCCTCAGAGCTCGCTCTCCCACCCCAGCCGTACAGAACAGGAACAGAGAAGCAAGCAGGTGGCCTCCTCTTTTCAAAGCAAATATTTTCAAAGTCTAATTATGGGCTGTGACAAAACATGTTTTCTTTTTGTCAACTTTTAAATGTGCTTTCTGCTGTTTTCCTTGCTTGCCCCTTGCTCGCATTCTGGGAGTGCTCATTTGCTGTCTCAGTTAATCTCCAGGCAAACTGTGATTTTATTGATACAACAAACCACTCTTTTGTCTTTTTTTCCAAGACTTTCCAAGCCCTAGCCTATGACTTATTCTTGCATGGGAGACAAGCCATATTTTGCACCAGTGTTACACTTCTTTTCAGTTGTTGTTGACTACACTAATGGTATGAGTTTCATCATGACTTCCATAGGAAAAGTGGCTTCATTTTTCAGTCACTCCTCACCTCGAGCTCCAGATGTGTACATGGTGAGAATCAGATTCAGTCACAAAATCTAAGTAGATCTTGAACAGCAAGGGAAGAAGTGTAAGGACCCAAAGAGCTGCTTGTTAACAGTGTCCCACATGTTTTCATTAGACACCAACCACAATTAATCTAAGTTTCAGTGAGACAGAAGAGCATGGGAAGAAGTATCATACGATGCATCATTGGTTATTTGTGCTGCTGCTAGCAAAGAGCTCAGGACAATCCCACCATGTACTTCCACAGGCCATCCCATGGTGATTATTGGACTCTTCCTACAGTTTCAACTTCAGTCTTCACAATGAGAGTATTATGTTGAAAAAAAAATGACAAATGCTACATTAAAGAGGTGTCATATTCTTTTCACCACCTTAAAATAAGTCATATTGGTGTCTCAGCTCATTGTCTGCTTAAGAACAGAAATTAACTAACCCTGAGAATTAAAAACCTCGAGACAGTAGGATTTATGAATTAACCACACTACAAGGAAAATGGCCGTGGGTCAGCAGACCTTTCAGACCTCAGGTCTCTCTGAAAACAACACCCCTTCAAGTGCCAGCTCAGCTCCTGGTAATCCTGTCAGCAAATCACTTCTCCTTAACTCTCACCCTCAAGCAGTCAGGTGTTTTAAACCCCAAAATTCTCCCCCAAAGCCTCCTCCTGTGCTGCCCAATTCTGCTCTGAGCATTACCTTTGTGCATCTGCATTTATGTTTCTGCCCTTCTTGCCCTTTCTTGCTGACACAGTAGCCCAAAGCCACAAGTCAGTTCCCTAAATCTGTGTACCCATCACCCTGTTGCAGGGCAGGTATTAGAAACAGCTCTTAGTGTAAGATCAGACCTGGGCATGGATTACTGGGAAGTGATGCTCTAGGAGATGTCAGAGATCTCAGAGCACGGGGCTTTTGCTGGCTGCCTTGAGAAGCACTATTTTCTGCTTTTGCTTTCAGCTACAGCACAATAAACCTCTTCCTGCCTTTTCTGCATGGGGGGAAATGATAAGTCAGGCAGTCTTAAAGGCCCACTGACTGCAAGAAGGGTCTCAGTCCAGTTGCAGAAGCATTTAACACATTGGAAAGATAACGTGGCCATTTCTTTAATGGAGCAAAGGTGTTTGAGGCATGCCCAGAATGGAAAATGTTCAAGAGTAAATTAGCATGATTAAAGGATGCCTTTTGGAGTCGTTAATGAAAGTTGAGTTGCTTTGTGTCAGTGACTGCGAGAAGCAGTTGTGGGTTATCTGAGGTGTGCATGGATCCACGTGAGATCACACAGCACAAAATGGTTTCTCTTGACATGTTTCTTACTGAACACTTGAGGCTATTGATCCATTTTCCTTTGTTTCATTCTCCTCATATACACAGCTAAGCCTTAGAGCAGCACACTTTTTAAAAAAGCACATGCAGGGAAGATTTTTCAAAGCACAAAAGCATGTAGGAATCTACAAGGGGCTGATTTCTGATGATATCATGACTCAAGAATGGAAAAGCTGCTAGAGCAGCTGAGTCTGTGCTCCTGAAGCACTTGGTACCTGGCTCAGAGCACCATGATAGCCATATAAAGGCTCATGTGTCGCTCACTGCCCGGTCTGAAAGAGCAAACCACCTAAGTCACAGGTGAAAAGGGGCAAAAGTGCTCTGTGAACAGTAGAGCAGAGCAGAGAGCTGTCCTGAGGTGCTCCACTGCACACACACAGCTCATTCCTGCCCTGCTCCTCACTGCTCAGAGAAGCCACACAGTGCTGAGTTCTGTCACAGACAGAGAAGACACCCCCCCCCCCCCCCATCCCTATGATTTTATTCAGGCAGTTTCAGTCTCTTTATGTGCAGATCATTCTCTCCTGCCTGGTTCAGCTGGGGGGCACAATTAAGAAAACACCTTCCAAACTGAGCCAGCCTGCAGTGAAACAAGCCAGGCTGGCCAGGCTTTCTGTTGAGTCTTGTAGCTGGGATCTGACTTAAGAACTACAGAAAGACTTCTGTAATTTTTTTTTTTTTCAAAGAAAATGCATTTTTCATTAGGGTTAAATATTTTTCTCCTTTCCCCCCCCCACTTCCCTGCCCCCAAATTGACTCATCCGTCACTAGAATCAATATGAATGCAAAGATTTTGGTGGATTTGTTGTCATGGAAACCACTTCTCCTCTCTGATATCCCTTACAGGCTTTCCAGATCTTTTCTTGCCTTTAAATTACCATTTTGTCCTACATTCTGAACACGCTGTATTTTAATTCCACGTTGTGAGCTTCACTTGAAAGCAAAACTGTGCACAGTCCCAGCAAAACCAACAGCCAAAAGATAAACCATTCCTTGCTGGAAGACTGGAGCATCTGTCTGGGTGAATACCAAGGATGGTCCCCAAATGGCTGCTGAGGAAAGGGAGGCTCAGAGCCTTTGGAGGGCTGTCAGCCTGCACGTTATGACTTCTGTGAGACAGGCTTTGTGTTTCTCTTTCCCCTCTGGAGCTGCTTTGTTGCCCAGGGAAAGGCTCATTTTGTGATTAAGGCAGTAAGGCATGAAATTAGGCTCCAGACCAGTTAGAATTACTCACATAAATAAAGTCTACAGGATTTAATCTTTCGAGTCCCCTGCTCTGTTTCCACTTGCCACAAATTGCTAGTCGAGTCCCTCAGCCTTTCTTTAGCTTGACTGCAGAGCACAGGAAGGTAATCCATACACAGGGACCTGTCAGATGTTTTGGGAGACCAAGATGCTGCAGAAGGCACCAAGATCAGATAAAAAGCTTTGTAAAAACATAAGCCTGTCATTACTCCTGCTTTCATAACCAGCTGTCACGTCCAAGTTCCAAGCTAACTGCACATTTCATTAGGAAACCACATAAAACTCTTACATTTCTGTGCCAATTTACGAGTTGTGTTGTAGGAAGCTTTCCTAGAAAGCCCAAGAAGTTTAGGAATGCTTGGTTCCTATTTAAAGCAAATGCAATCTGTGCTCTTAACATCACAGATACTTATAGAAAACCCACTCAACAAGGACCCACCATCTAAGCAGTGTAATTCAGGAGAGAATGAAGAAATAGAATCCCCAAAAAGTACAGTTCATTGTAGTGTGGAGAGTTCAGGAGCTGGCAGGAAGACATGGTGTGACAGGAGTTGAGGAGGGAATTTGATTTTCAGTTTCCCTTTGCTTTGCTGTCCCCCTCTGCCCACCCAGTAGACAGTTGCTTTCACTCAGTATAATTTGCCATTGGCTGCCATTAATTTGCATCACCAGTGTTTTTAGTAAAAAAGGATATAGTGTCTTCCAAAATGGTGCTGTACAAAGCAGGTGCTATATAAAACATTATGAATGTGAAGAGGTCCTATCTGCTTCCAGAGTCTGCAAGTCATTTCTGAGACACCTGCACTACTCAAAAAAGCCTGGTTTGGGTCAAAATGTTTTTTTTTTTTAGTTCTGTCAGGTCATTTTGTTTTGTTTTTTTAAACACCCTTTACAAGTCTGACTAAAGCTTCTAATTTCAGCCTCCTTTGAAAATAAAAGGTCAAAATTTGTCATTATGACTTCACCAGTTTTCAACCCCTCCAACCTGTGGAGGAAAAAATAATCTATTTGCCAAATTTGATGCAAAACTTGCTAGCAGAATATTAACAAGCAGACCTTATTTGAAATATCTTGCCCCTCAACAGCTCTTGCACTCTACCAGATGTGGTAAGGTCACAGCTAGAGCAGAAGTGCTCCTAGGGATGATGAGGAACTCAGTCAGAGGCAAGTGTATCTATTCCAGACAACACCATCTGCCTAAAAGCTAGATCTGTAATAGCTATTTCAGGGGGAAGCTCAGCAGTCAAATTCCCTCCCCTTGTTCTGCCAGGAGCCATCTCCAGTGCTGACCTCAGCTTGGCCCCTCTCTCAGCTGTCACATGATGCCATCCCAAACTTACTTTGTAATTGAGTCTGCAAAGAAAGTTCTCTTCCTCATCTAGAACATTCATGATGATAAATTAAATGATGCTACTTTGATTGGCAGCTGGCTGAGACCTGATTTGTTCTGCCAACGTTTGGGGCTGAAAGGCCCTGCTGTTTGCATTAATAAGAGTCCTAAAATAGTCATAATTTCCATGCAAATAAACTCCAACCTGGGACCTGCAGAAGATTTACTGGCAATGTGCCTTTGGAGTGTGCTTTAAGAGTAAATCATTACCTTTTAAATAGCTGAAATCAGAAATCTAACAGGCCTGTTAATCCTCTGAATTAATACTTTGGGAGAAAGAAACAAGTTGCAATTAGCAACTCAGGGAGCTGCAGCCACTTCCCTTCTATGCATAAAAAAAAGAATTTAAAACATTTAAAGTCAAGAATTCTTTCCCACCCTCCCCCTTAAATTAAACTGATGACACCTTAGCTTCAAAGTCTGCCTTTTCTGTTGGAAGGTTTGCACTGTCCATGTCCACCTGTTGAGGATTTGTTGACTCAGTGCCTCTAAACTCATTTATTGGTTCAGGGGTGTTTGGTCCTGAAAGAAAGTGGGTTTGGTTCTTTCGTTCTGTAGTGAATATAAAGAGTGAAAAAATAAAGTCACCATACTTGCACTTTTGCCTACACTTGCCTATTGACCTGGGAGAATGTGGCTCATCCTGAACTAATGATAAGAAAATAAATTTTAAAAGAAATCTCTAAAGAAGGGGAGAAAAAAAAAAAAAGGATAGCAGCAAATGCAAAAAGATAATTCTCCAAATAGAAGACAAAGTCTGTTCCAGTTATTTTTGTAAGGGGTTGATTGCAATTTGCATCCTGCTCAACCAGCATCTGCCATCAGCAGTGCTCAGTAGTCTTTTTTTTTTTTTTTTTTTTTTTTTTTTTTATATTTTGTATTTTGCCTGTGAATGTGGCTTGATGACATTTCCTTCCCAAATCCTTGCAGAGTGATCCTCCAGCCTTCTCCTTAAACCTAACCATCCCATGCCACAGGGTACAGGTGATTTGCAGCTTCTATTCCTGCCATCACACAGTCATGGGCTGTCCTGTTGACCCCCTCAGGGCTTGAATATTTTTGGTGGATTGTATTCCCCAGGGAATGCATTTGGGAAGTGGGAGTTCTGTGATGCAGAATAATGTTTTGCTTTATCCTCTGTAGTGAAAGAGACAACAGATGGGGAGTAAAAGGGGAAAAGAAATCCCTCGGAATCACACCCTTCCTTTTCCACGTGGCATTCCAGGCTTACAGAGACACGCCTGGCGTTAGCAGAGAGCAAAGCCCTGTTGTGGGACAACCTGCCAAAGACACCTCTACATCCTTTGGGATGAAGGGGATGCTGTTACGTGGAGGCTGCAGGAAGTCCCCCACACAGCAAACAGAAGCACAGTTCGACTGAAAGCAACGTTTGCATTTTCCATTCACTGTCAACAAGGAGTATCAATCCCACAGTGCCTTAAACTGCCAGGAAACTGCCTCTTTGCAGGGCAAACAGGGACAGAAAACTATCATCCTGCCAACAGATCTGCTGTTCCTGTGCATTTTTGTTTCTTTAACTCTTGTTGCTTTCATGGAATAATTAGATACAGATGTTGGTTTTGTTTATCCATTCGCCTTTTAGTCTTCTCAATGTATTTTGATGACTGACAAAGAGAATTCCATCTTTCATCAACCATTAATGAGAGTGAACCTGTAATTTCTTTCCCCCCAGTCCCCCAGCTTGGGGGTTCAATGTGCACCTTCAAGATGTTCAAAGGCCAAAGAATTCTAGTTAGAGACCAACACTGAGAGCATGCACAGATTTATCCCCAAAACCTTATTACTGGGAATTTATGCTGCCTGGAAGTTGCTGACAAGAAAAGAAAACCCCCCAGCCTGTGTAAGTCAGCAGGTGCTACATCAGTGCCTAATCTGTAAAAGAGAAGAGTATCTTCAAGCCACTTCCAACACTGCCTGCTAAATTAGAGACGTAGGGTTGGATTTAGGCAAACACTGCTCACAAGTGGTTATCCAAAGAGTGTAGCTGTGGAGAGACTGCTGCACTCGAGAAAAAAAGGCAACCAGCAAAGTCCTGATAACCAGAACATGATGCAGAACTAATCACAATCTTTTCCAGTCAGGTAATAACTTAACTGTTTGTATTTATTTTAAGCAGCAGCTGCAAATGTGAACAAACCTGATATGCTGCCCATTTAAATGCGCTCTGCTGGTGGGCAGGGGCTGCTTTACTCAGGAGAAAGAGGAGGAGATAAAAAAGGGCGAGGGACAATAAGCAGTATTAGACAGAATGACTGGGTGGTATGACAGGAGGGATTTTGCTAATGTAAGCCAGCACATTATGTGAAAAGAAGACAGCAGAATTCTGTGAGCCTGCCTGCAGTTCAGCCAGCTACAAGTACATGTAGCTGCAAATTCGATTTAACTATGGCAAGTCAACTGCTAAGCTTCAGGTAGCTGGGTTTTGGAATGCTAAATGGTAAAGCAGAGTTTATGCACAGGAAGAACCAAAAGAACGGGGCAAATTGCACCTTGAGGTGAAAATGTTCTGTTGGCATTAATGGGGCCCTCCTGTCTCATTCTGCCCACACTGAACCAGTTGAAGCAAGAAATAATATTTGTAATTGGCTTTTTCCAGTGGGAATAATAATAATAATAATAATAAAAAAAGGCTGAAGTAAAATAAAAGCAAAAAATGGCAAACAGAATATCTTTACACTTCCCTTGTGACGCAGAGGCAATGTTTATCCAAAAGGACAGAAGACAAAGATATAGGATTCTCAACTTAAATAAAGAAAATCCACTGTCCCAAACAGTCAGGGCCGTGGAAAAACAGTACACAAAACAACTGCAGAAGAGGCGTTGCAGGAGAATTTATTTGAAACTGCATTTCATTTCAGTTATGTACTAAAAGTATCTACCACTTGTCAACTCTTGTTTCAACTCAGCTGCAAACAGGGATTGGTGAAGAAATAATTGCAGATGAGTCGGGTTTCTGCCCTGAGCAATGGTTTGTATCTGCCAGCACACAGACATGGATAGCAACCGGAATAATCACTAGTTAATGCAGCTAAACAGCTCTTCCTTGCTGCCGTGGCCACAGTCAGGCACAGAAGTGCCCTGGGTAAGTCTCACAGGTTTCTACTTCAAGCCCTGGGTGAGGGCTGAATCAGACACAGCTGTGTGTCAGGGGTAGGGATGTGCCTGCTTGGCATGTTGTGGGGGGGTTTGGATCTCCTGGGAGTTATACGTGCATCTGATACCACTATTCCCAGCATATCTGATATTGCTCCAAATTGCAGAGATGAAAGTGAACTTGAGTTTCTACACATTCCTGAGGGGGCCTCTCCAAGCACAGCCTGTGTGCCCCTCCCAGCTCCATCAGATCGTTCAGGCACAAGTATTTAAGGAGTGAATAAGGGGTGAATGTGCCAGTTGGTGTTCCCTTTAGTGTCAGTCACTATTATATGTGACTTTAACTAGTGTTAGCAGCTTAATATGCTTTAGGTTAATGAGCCATTCAGTGAGATCCAGCTTTCCAGTTTGTTGGGTTGATGAATTAATCACCATTACTTAAAGCTCCTTGTTTGCACTGCAAGGCTGCTGGCTCCCAGTAGAGGATCTGGAGGGCTTGTCTACGTGGTGACTCACTGTGGCTTTTAATTGTAGCCCAGGAATAGGTGGATGCATGTGAATTACTGATACACAGCAGCTCATACCTATCAAACACAATAAAATTATTCTCCTTATTGAACCAGTTCTCTTTCCAGAAAATGTTGGAAATTGCTCTATAAGCCTTAGCAGCAGAGTTTCAAATTCAGTATAGTACCTGTTCAGATGGCTCTTTTCCTTGATTTTCTTAAGCATGTCTCCATTATTAACTCCATCACTTTTTCTAGTTTATTTTTTTTCCCATTGGAAAAAAATAAAGTACCATCTCCCTCCCCCCCTCTCCCCCCCCCAATCCTAAAATACTTCAAATAGATCCTGGTTTATTCTGAGAAATTAAATACTGGAAAAGCTGGGTATGGCACAGTACAGAAATCCCACACAAATGGATCAAACATCTTAAAGGGAGGGAAGGGAGAAAATCATCACAGGGGGTCAAACTGCTGGGAAAGTCTGTTAAATTTGCAATATGTTGGAAGGTGAGACAGAGGAATCAGTAACAGACTTCCAGCTGAACTTCACCTTTCTCAACAGGCTTCACCTCTTCCTTCTTCAAAGTCTCATTTCTTTCTACCTGCCAGCAAACTCCACCATAACTGACAGCGATCTTCTAGACAACAAAAAACGAGCTGAGGCAGTGCCAGTCAGCATAGATGAGCTCAATAAACTTCAGCTGGATTGTTCTGGGGTGCCAGGACATCAAGCATTCCATGCATCCCTGTGCTGCAGAAAGACCTGTCATCCCTCACACACAGCTGCTGCTTTCCCTCCTGCACAGAGCTCTCGTGCTCAAACACAGGCAGGTGAATGCATCCACCACTCTCTGTTACCACTGAGAGAAAGTAGCAAACCCAAATATTTATATGTCATCAAACCAATTCAACACTTGAGGTTCTCTGTTTAGGCCTGGCCTACAGCAAAGGCAGGCAGAGCAAGGTCACCAGAGGCTTCCTCTCAGTGGTATCTGCAATGGCAACATTATTTATTCAGAACAGTGGCTGGAGATTCTACCTTACCCTGCTGTGGAACATACAACTCTGAGAGATGGAATTGAAAAGCTTATGTATGTGGTTTCCAATCAATGAGACAGATCTGAGATCAAGCTAAGGAGGGGAGATTAGCAAGTTAAGATCAACAGGTCTATTGCCTGGCACAGGAACGGCTGTGACTGAGCTGGGAATTCAAATTCCTTCAGGCTACAGCTACTGGGCCCAAGCTGAGCTTATGTGGAATCATTTAGGTTGGAACAGACACCTTAGATCGAGTCCAACCATTAACCTAACATGGCCAAACTCACCACCAAGCCATGTCTCTGAGTGCCACGTCATGGGGCTGCAGGGCAGAGGATCTGGGTGGAGGCTCCAGGTGAAGCTGGACAGGGTTATTAAGGCCTGAAGTGTCTTGGCATAGGGAAGAGTGTCTCTATTCTTCCTCTCCATGACTTAGGAAATAAGTGCTGTCTTCCCTACCCCTCCCTTGCCTTGCCTTGCCTTGCCTTCCTCCTCCTCATAACTTGAAACAGTCATTCTTCTGGTTCCTATTTTTAAGTACAATTCACTCCTTTTCATAGAAGGTTCTAATCAACACCTTCAGACGCTGAACAAACCCAACAGAGAGCTAGAATGGGCAGGATTTTGGAGTAAGTGGCCCATGTGTAAGAGCAGGTTGTGCATTCCCTGGATAGGCAGGTAAGAACACTAAAGGGATGGGTTATCACTGTCATGCCCCTGTGATTCTACTGTGCTTTAGTGGATTTAGTGGTTTTTTCCTTATTAGTTTTATATCGTCTGGGAATCATAAGAACAACACATGAAGCAACTAACCCCAGGAGAAATGATGTGTCTGCCATGGAAGCTCAGTTGTCACTTCACCCAGACTAAAGGCATTTCTGATTCATATATGCAGCAAGAAGAATGCAATGTGCAATTCTTGAGAGAAATGAGGGCATTGATCTGACTAAATGTAGGAATCTCCATTCAGAGGATCACCCAAGATCAGTGGAAACCGAACAGAGTCCAGGAGCCAACTCATCCTGAAAAATGACCATTTATTCCTTGTAAAGAAAACCTTGTTCACTATCTGATATAGAAATACTCCTGTTGTAAAATTAAATTACACAAATCTTTCTTAGTCTGGTTGAGAGTTAAATTAATTAATTTCCTTCAGTAAATGAAGAGGTTAATTGTGGCTTGACCTAACAGCAAACTGGTGCCAAATCAAGCTGTGCTGATGGAGGGTGAGAGGAGGGGCTGCTGAAGCACAGTTAGACCAATACCAAAAGGGATTAATCTCGTGCTTCTCGAAAGGGAGGTCATATCAATTGCATGACATGAATTTTCAGGTGGGGGAAATAAAGAAAAAAAGATATAGAAGAATTTGTTCTGTCCTGAAATGGGAAAAAACATGTCTGGTCATAATCAACAGCAAGATATGCTGCACTTAAACTCTGTGTCTCTAAGATACAAGAAATTTTAGTTTTCTTCAACGTGCTATGAAACAAAAGCTCTTGTTTTATTACAATAATTATAAATCTATTTAATGTTTTTAAGTACTTATATCTCATAGGACAATACCATAGTTCAGAAATCAAAATGCATTCTGACTCTAACCTTGTGTAGTAACAGGTGGGGAAAGATGTTTTAAAAATTCTCCAGCACTAATGCTAATCTATCTGGGCATTAACAATAAGCCTTTAGAGTAGAAAGTGCATGTTTGTAATGAAAGAGAAATACACATATCAATGTCACAGTTTTCCTCAGAAAACAAATTTTGAATTAAATTAATGCACAGAAACAGTTACCAGATGTATACAAACATTCCTGACTGCAAACTTTAAGTTTTACTGTTGCTTATCAGAGATTTTATTTTCAAATATTCGCCTTTTACCTTCAAGTCATTTGTATAAGATTTCTGCAAGCAGAGTAAGTAATTGTAACTAAGACTGATGATTTATAAGACAACAGTCACTGCAGTAAACATATTTGATCCTAGAAAAGCTCTACTGCTGCTCAGCTGGGAAAGAACAGTTTTCTCTGCTCCACTATTGAAAGAAATTAGTGTGTAGCATCAAGATGTGCACTAACACACACAGCCTGGGCTTTACACACACGTCCAGACGCTGGTTCTTACGTGCACACACAGGTGCAAGCCAGGAGCTGTTCTTTCTGCTGCTGCCACTGGAGCAAAAAAAAAGGTCTAAATGAGCATTGAGCCAGAATGGGCTATTGCTGCTTCTGGCACAGGAATGAGACAGATCTTGAAAGCTCAAGGCACAGCCACCACTCTTTTGATACGCTGTGTGTCTGTCAGTGAAAAACTTCACTGTAAATTATGGGAGGAAAAGAAGGATTCCTCTTGCCTTTTATCTTTTTTTTCAGTATTCCTTGTGTTTGACACACCGGTTCCCACTGTGCAATGATGGGAAGATGTGTTCCTTGCTTGATTTTCTATCTTTTCTCTTTATTTATTAAGCCAGAAGATCAGGACATCATCCTGAGGGCACTTTCTGCATAGAGGCTACTCCCTTGGAGTGCCCTGCTGAAACCCAGGACCACATGAGGTGCTCTGTCACCCTGAGTTTTTGCCTGTCTCTCCCCACTTTGGATTGTATTTACCTTACTGGTGCCTTGCAGCACCACTGCCACAGATGGTACTCTGCATTAATATGACCTCCTGTGAGCATTCATTTCTCAAACAGAGAAAAAACCTGCTCTCTCTTCTCCTTTACATCAAAGATTTGAAGTTTTGAAGTGGCCATAACCCCCAAATTCTCACTCTATCTTGTGTCCAGTTCTTTGAAGAATTCTATGAGAATGAATCCCTGTAACTATGCAGGGGTGGATGAAACCCCATTCTAAGTGCAAGGATGAGTTTAATTCAATCCAAAGGTTATTTAACTCAGTCCCAAGGAAGGATATTAGTCCATTTCTGTCTTTAGCTTCTGTCTTCATGATGATGAAACTACCAAAAGTTCCGTAGCTTCTCTCCCAAAGGGAAGGCACAACAGCACTGTACTTGTCCTGGAGAAGGAAATGGTCTCCAGCAGGGTGTGGAGCACCCCAAGTATCTCAGGCACACTTTACCTGAGCAAACTTACAGCTGCAGCACAGGGGCCACTCACAGGAAGGATGGCGAGGAAATCAGCCATTCCAGTCACATCACGCATTAAATCAGAAGCTATTTAAGTTATTTAGAGAATAAACCAACAGAATATGGTTGGAATGCAGTTTTGTTACGTTTTGTTGAAAGGACCGAGAGCCTTTGATATTTTTCCCATGGCTGAGGGAAAAACTTATTTATCAAGCAAAAAATTTTCCAGCCAGAAAACGTGTGCATATACACATGCAGATGCACACATGCCTGCACACATTTATATGTATTTATACACACATATGCGTGCACATTCATGCAAACATTCGCTGGGAGCATCAGAAATGGATTTGAGTATGCAAAATTCTGAACAGCCCCTGCAATTATTGTGTTGTCTGTGACTTCCGCTGCCTTCAAGAGGGAAATAAAGACATTCAGCAGCTGCATGTAGGATGCAGCCCACTGCCACTGCTGCACAGAGCTCTGAGAAATGTGCCAACGTACAGATCTCACAGTTTCTGCTTCAAGTGGTGAAAAAATCAATTCCAGACCAAAGGGGCCGGAGGCAAAAAGATAAGATGAAATGTGACTGACAGAGAGACAGCATCCAGTAATGCTCAGTCAAGGGGAAAGGCAAAAGAACACAGGAATAGTAAAACCTATCCTTTTTTGTTTTAATTGGGAGGGGACTTAACAGGCAGTTTTGGTGCTTTAGGCAAGCCCCTGGCAGGCAAAGCCCATAAATGTTAACTCTGTTCTGGTCTGAAGCAAAACATGCAAAACATACATAGGGCTCTTTTTCTCTAATACTCTGCCACAGAAAAATTAGACTGTGATTTCCTGTGACATTAGGATGAAATGAGGTTGTCAAATCAAGTCAAAATGAAAGGGCAGGGAAATATTCCTCTCCTTTCTGGTTCTGAGGAAGTTTTTCATGTCAGTGTCCTATGCCTTTGCTTCTCACTGCATTTTGCCCTCCCTGTTGTTTGCTTTCAGTGTCACAAACACAAACTACCTCTAGAGGTGTCAAAGGCAAGGCTTTCCCCCTCAATCAACATCATGCTCTGAAAAGGAATTCAAGTCCCAGAAAGGAGAAGGAATCCAAGATATTGGCATTATAATTTCCACTGCACAACTTTGCCTCCCTTCTCCACGGCTTCATTTTACCTACCCAGGACTCTCGTTGTCTGCAGCATCCTCTAAGGGTCTGCAAGAGAATGGATTTAATTCACACTAATGTGTTTTGCTGAAATAGCTCCATAATTATAAACTATTGTTACTGCAAGGATCAAAGTTGATGCATTTGAAAATCATGTGAGATGGAATGGGAAATCCCATTTTTGATAGCTTTTTTCCCCTTCTTTGGTACTTTCAGCAGTTAGGAGTGTTCGAGGAAAAGGAACAAGTGATAAAGACCTAAAGAGTATCAGAAAATGTCAAGCTGAAGAAGAAAACAAATATTGACCCAACCTTTGAGGCAGAAAATCTTGTCTTCTGCAGGTTCTGTATCATATTAATCCCACATACCCAGAGATGGTCAAAATATTTTGATTCTTCCTGGTGGTTTTTTTTGTTCTTTTTGCTTTTTTGATCATATTTGTTTGTGGTGATTTCAGAGGGGAGGAAGGCAGCTTCTCATTCACGTCCCATAGGAATGAAATTGGTTCCTTGTGCTCTTTGGAGAGATTGTCTGCTCTCCATGATCCTGCTTTGAGGCAGGTCAGAACAACAGGAGGAAGAATTTGGAAAGTTTAACCATTATAAATGCAAGATGGAGAGAGCTGGAAGCAGAGCCAGGACAGCTTAGAAGGCAGGTAGCAGGAGAGAGAGGTTTGAATGCAAATCCAGTGGCCCCTTACATAGGAGCCAGCAAAGGAAATGCTTCCTAGGAGCTGAAATCTTGGGGCATGAAGATTAATTGCATATTTTGAGGCTCACATGGTGAGGCTTTCACACCATGCACATCTTCCAAACCATAATGACTAATCAGCAGTCAAGGATTCAGGAATAACCATTACATCCTTCAAGTTCTGTACAATGAACCAGATTTCTGTGTAACCACCTGCTCATAACCAGTCAGACAGCCCCAGTTCCCCTGCACAGGCTCCACGTTCTGACCTGGTAGGACAGAATTGCAGGCCATGCCCCACTGAAAGCACAGGAATGCCACTGGAAGCAGTAGGGTTTGACATACTCACCGAACACTGTGCTCAACTCACGGCAGAGCAAAGCCACGTCCAGTGCCAGCTGGCATTTTCGGTGACACCAGCACTGCCTGGCACGTCACTGCCAGGCTTTAACCAGTTTTATAGCTCTTGGTTTTGCAGGAACTCTGTTATAGCAGTTTCATCTGCTCTGAAAAGGTGGAGGAAGCTGGAGAAAAGCTTGGTGATGCTCCTAAAAGCCCTGACATCAAAAAGAAACGCTCCTCAACCCCCCGGTTTAACCCGTGCCTGCTGGGCACAAGGATTTGTGGTGTTCCTGGGCAGGGTGTGTTGTGATCTCAGAGTTCACACTCACACCTGGGGGAGTGTCTGTGAGCAGACAAAACCAGGGAAGGCAGATGTGCATGAGAGAAGGAATATTCTTGTCTTGTCTGTCCATAGCAAGGCAGGACTGCAGAGTGCATTTGTCCCTGCAGGGCTCTGACAGTGCTTTGCCACAGAGAGGTTCTGCTGTGCTTCTGGACTACACTTTGCCCCCCACTTTTGTGCATGGCAGCCACAGAATGGTGGGAGAAGTTGCCATTTGCTCTCTATTAATTGTCTGAAACATTATAGGGCGTTTAAAGGAAATCCAGTGAACATTTTAGATCAGTAAATGAGGATAAGTGAAGTTGAGATGTGGAAGGGAGTTTGTTTAGCTGGAGCAAAATTCCCTTAGAACCCTTATAGTGGGTCTTTTCCAGTGGAGTAATTATTAGTGCCAGGCTCTGAGTCAGTCTCTTGACCATGTCTGTGTCCTGAGTTGTGCCCACCAAACATTCTCCTGCCCCCTCAGCTGGACTGGGGAGATGTTATCACTTGTTCTAAAAGGTTCTTATCTAAGATGACTGTATGAGAGGAGTTATGCTAATGTGAGTCATTCTCCGAGCGTTTGTCCTCACAGCAGTAAGGAGAAAGCCATTTTTGGGGTGCAGTTTAATGAGATGTTAATGGAGAAGTGGGTGAATGCAAAGTGTAAGTGCAGCGGGGGTTGTGCTGAGGAGTTCAGTTGACAAAAGAACTGTAAAAATGTGGAAAGCTCTGAACTGAACCAAAAGTTGAAACAAAAATTTTTGTTCTGTGATGGAAGCATCATTAAATAACCGTATTTTCTAATATGTGCTTGCTGTGAAGAATAGGGTCCTGCTCTCTGTTCTGCAGTAACAGGATTTCACAGTCACAGAGCAAAAGGATGGGGTGAACAAAGTCATAGTGTGGCTACAAAAGACAGAGTGGGGTAGCAGAATACATTAGAATATGCCACCTTTTTAAGCAGCAGCCTATCACTTCATTTAATGCAGAATGAACTTAGAAAGACAGAAATTCGAAAGAGTCAGAGAGTCAGACTTGTTAAAAACCACGGGACTTGATTGACAAGCTTGCTTCTCTACAGCTGCTGCAGTGTTTGGACATCCAACTTCACAAGCTCCATCAGTCCATGAGCAAACTGGGTAACTGCAAATGCACAGCCCCTACCCAGCTGTAGGGGAAGTTGCAGCAGGGAACAGCAACTGGCGCAAAAAGCAGGGCAAGGTTTTATCTCTGAGAGCTGGTAAGCACATATGGGAGAATTCAGTGGTTTGGACAAGGTGCTTTTGTCGATACTGGGACCTGATGGCACCCTGGGATCACTGCTACCTTATATGCTTCAGTGTGAGAGTGTAACAGCAACTTTCCCAAAGATTCCAAAGTGCTCAAAACAGCCTGGGCAGGGCTCTGGGCTTGTTTCTTCTTCAGAGGTAGAAAGCTGTTAATGAGTTAAATGACCTTCCCAGCCCTAATCCAGCCCAGGGCTTTGGGTGCCCAGAATCCCTACAGCTCCCTGCATCTTTATTAACCTTTTTTTTTTTTTTTTAAGGTGGATTATCATGGAATTGTTTGGCTTGAAGGGACCTTAAGGATGATCTCTTTCCAGCTCCCTGCCATGGACAGAGACAGCTTCCACTAGCCCAGGTTGCTCCAAGCACACTCCAACCCGGTCTTGGACACTTCCAGGGCTGGGGCAGCCACAGCTTCTCTGGACAACCTGTGCCAGGGCCTCACCACCCCCACAGGGAAAAAATTCCTTCCTAGCATCTATTCTAAATCCACCCTATTATGACTGTAACCATGAAACATCAGAGTTGTGCACAAACCATGGAAAGGGATATTGGCCTGAAAAAGGAATGCAATGGAGTTAGAAAACGAGCCAGTACTTGTCAAAAGAAAGGAACTGCTCCAACCTCTGCTCCAGGGTGACAGCATCACCTCTCGTGGTGCGGTACAAGGAATTAGGATGCAGCCCATGGACTGGGCTGGATGACACCAGGGCCTTTGGATCCTTTGACAGCAGTAAGGCCACAAGTACCCCAATGTTCCTCCCTCCTACCCCAAGAGGAGCAGAGATTGCTGACTGATTCCACAGGCCATAAAATTCATCTCCAGAGAGCTCTTGCCTTAGAGTGAAGAGGCGAGGTCAGCGTTTAACCGCGGAGCAAAGCTCAGTGACCTCCCAGGGGAGAGGGTGACAGATGCCCCGAGGGAAGGGAGGGCAGAGATTACCCTTGCTGGGTGGATACCCGTCCTGGGGGCAGAATTCTTTCCCTCCAGGCAAAATGTCTGCAGTGGTGAGTCCACATGGGGCACACACAGCTGTAGTCTCAGCAAGGACAAATGTCTGGAAGAGAAAACAAACACAGAATAAAGCTGGATAAAAATGCAACTGACACCACATGAAGCTAATCACCCTCTGCAGCTGTTGTGCCTTGGAAGGCAACCAAATGAAAGGCTTTTGAGAGGCTTTACTTTTGGCATTTTTCTCCTCTAACACTAACCTGCTTCTGAAAGGAGGCCCCCTCTTTCTGTCAATCACCAGTTAAAAAATAGGTCTGTGAGTGTATGAGTGAAGTAGGTAGCTCATTTGCATGCAAAATCAACAAAATGGCAAATGCAAATTGAATCATTGCTGCTGAAGGTAGCTGAGTTTAGTAATTTGTATACATGCATAAATATGTGGGATTTGGGCAAAAATCTATACTGTGCCCAGTCTGACCTTTTGAATACATGGAGACCCCTTGTCCTGACTATCCCTTCATGCTATGAAGCTGTGTCAGACCTATACACAGATACCACTACACACCCCAAACACCCTTGTGTGCTCTGCTACCCAGAGTCAGACCAGAGGTCCCTCTAATCCTGTGGATATTAAAGGCAGATATACCAAACTGCTTTTAGGTATCTCGAACTGATGGTTGTATGAATCCATTTGGTTCCAATCATCAACTTTTTACCTGTGAATTTGAATTTGTGGATCCATAAGGAATGCTTCCCAACTTTCTCAGCTTCCCACAGCAGCCAATGCCACTCCAGAGTTATGAATTGTGGGCTCTTTTAGCACACACTGAGCTCCTATTTTGTCCCATTTGCCTCTTTCCAGACTTCTAACAATTTCTTAGCACCATCAGGCAGTCTGTAAAGCCATCCTGGCTATTCAAGCTGAACATATGTTACTAATGATTGTTCTGTGAACTCTCCAGGACGAGACGATTCCTGAAACAAGATATTTCCTTACAAATCGTGTAAGAAAGGCTTGAGTCAGGGAAGCTTAGGAAGTGCCTCTGTAGTGAACAGCAAGGGACAGGGGGGCTTTAGCTTCTCTCTAATGGCTAATTTTACACTTAACCATTAGCCAGAGTAGGAATGAGTCTCTAGTCACAACAGGCTCAGCAAGACATGCTCCATCAAGTGCAGAAAACAACTCTCATTCTGTCCACCAGTCAGTGGAACCCCTTTGAGAATAAGCTGTTTTTTCCCCAAAACCCACATAGACCTCCTTCTCAACTTCAGTATTAGGAAGTGCTCATTCTACTTCTGAAATGGCTCTTCAAACACATCCTGCAAAGCTTAGCCACCTACAGAAATTTACAGCAACCCTGATTCCACAGGGAAAAGTCTCCTGGGAGCAGAGTTCATGTCAGAACATCCAACCATAACCCAGAGTAATGCACAGTGGGGATGCCTTCAGACAGGGTAACAGAGAAGTTTGTTCATTTATATGTTTTGAACAACTTTGGTTTTCTTGTTTCTCTTTGAAGTGGACTGTGCTCAGAGGATTTCTTAGGGTGCAATCAACAGCCCTGGGTTTTTTCTTTTCACAGTCAAGGTGATTTACAGTGCTACTCCTCTTCCCCTCAATACCTTAGGACTGCTTGATGTCCCAGCCAAAGGGAGAAAGGCTGGGCAGACTCGACATGTGGGTGAAGTACTCGTTGGTTTTCAGGGCTGGGACTGTGGGTTTTGGCTGAGACACTGTTGAACACTTTCAGATCAACAGGTATAAGAGTAAAGGTCCACTCTGACAGCACTGCCTCAGGCACACTGCCAGCAAACCCACTGCTGCTCTGGAAGCTAACCAGTGGATTAGTTCTTTAAAATTCGCAGAGGAAAGCTGGGACTTTAGGCTCCTTCATTGCCACTTGAGCCCTCCACTTGGTATTTAACACACAGAAATGGCAGAAAGTCTATTTGCTACACAACAGGAGAGAGAGAGTCTCTTTGCTGCCATCAAACATGTTTATTGATTGACAAATATATAAATTGAAAATCAAAACTTAATTTAGCTAGAGGAGCACAAGTGCACATTATCAATGCATGAGAAATACTGGTATAACTCAGACTTAGAACTGAGCCCTGCTATTAACTTGAAAATAACTGTCCAATATCTCTTTGATCTACAATCAAGAATCAGAAAGAAATAAATGTTCCTCTGAGAAATAAGGACACCTGTAATTATTTTCTTGTAAAAAGTGTATTTCATTGCTTTGCAAGTACCACGTTCAATAAAACAAAGAAATGTCATAAATCACAGCTCATTTATTTATTTATTTCAGACTTACAAGAAATATTTTGCAAAAATTATTGTAGGCTTTAGTTTTTCAGGTTACCTGCATATTGTCTTGAGTTAAACATTTCTTAGTATGAAAAACTGTCCAGGAAACATCACCAGATGCTTCTGAATACAAATAATTTCCGAAATAGATAAGTCATGCCTCAGTGTGACAATTGGCCTGCCTGAGAAACACTGATAGACTAAAAAAAAAAAAAAAATAAAATTAAACTCCATCAAGGGTGAGGACAATTTAATTTAATCCTCTCCTAGTGCTGAAGACAAACCTATGAATTTAGTAGTTGGATAATGTTTCAACTCTTAGTTGGAATATCCGTAGCTTTCCGTAAATGTGGCCAAGAGCAAATAGTTGAGGGGGAGGGGAAATTAAGATCAAGGCGAGGAGCAGATCTAAATGAGGTTGGCACGTTCACTTCTGACAGCAAACAAATAAACCAGTTTGGCCTCTGGCATCCCAGAGGTGCTGGAAATGGGGCCTCCAGAACGTGCATCAGAGAGCCTAAGTGGCATCTCTCCTCTCCCAGTTTCCTCTCCTGACTCTGTGAGAAACACTTCCACTCCTTTGGTGAGGAGAGAGTCCGAGAAAACTACCCCACCAGGTGAGGAGGCAAGCAGTCATGTAGACTGGGAGTACCAGTTTGGTCTATTAGTTTGGAAATAATGAGGAAAATGGATTTGTTTTCCTGAAGCTGGACACAGAGAGCTGAATGAATGTATTCCCCTACGACAAACTGTTCTGCACACAGGGCTTGTCAGTGTTTAGCCCAACGGATCAGGGCCTGACCGTGGAGTAAACTGAGTTCAGGACAAAGAGGAAAAAGGATTTGGGCTACATTTAAAATTATTTTTCAGAAATTGATTGACCAAAATCACGTTTAATAACCATATGTCCCTCAAGCTCAACAACTCTCTCATTTGTATCCTCTTTATTGTCCAACACGCTCCCAAGGGAAGCAATTTTCAAGGCTTTCACATCAGCAGAATCACTCAAAAAGTATCAAAAAAAAGACATTTTCCTAGCCAAGTCTTGGTGAGCTCTGAGCCAGGTTCTTAACTTGGTCTTGGTGGATTATTTCTGTGCTCAAAGACATTTTGTAACCTTCCCAATTTACCGCTAGCTATATAATTCTCTAATTCTCTTCATTTCATCTTGGGAGTCACTGCACGGACACAGTAAGATGCAGACATATTTGGAGGAATTAACAGGAGAAAAGTAGTGAAATATCCTTCCTAGCTCCAAAAGACAGCTGAAATCCAGCCTGCACAGAACCATGTTCACACAGAAGGTATGTATTTAAATCAGATCATACTCATGCCTAAAAAAAGGTGGCAAACAGGAGCTCAAACACAGGAGCAGGTACACTCGGCAACATTAAACAAACAGGTTAATTTTCTTTATCTGTGGCTTCTATGAAATAAAAACCACCTCAGCCACCACCAACAAAGAACTTCATCTTCTCTCACTGAGGTTTTCCAGAGCTGCATCTGCATGCTCAGCTTGTTTGTGCAAACTGGGGGGTAAACGACTTGATTTTCTGGTTTTTGGCATTTTTTGTAGCTGCTTGTCCCTGGTGCCACATCATCTCTGATCTGGCCTTGTACCAGTGCAAAAGGCACAGCAAACAACAGGCCCAGTGAGGTGTGTCCAGCTGCAGTTGGGTCATTACACCGGGCTTGTGCAGAGGTTGCAAACAAACAGCCTCTCCAAAGACATCCTGAGCCCCGATCCCGGCTGCCAATGGGAAAACTGTGATATACAATTTTCCTCGTCATTAATTTTCCACATCCCTGCTCGGCAAACAGAAAAGTGGAAATTCAATACACCAGTCAGATGTCTGCAGTGAGCACATCAATTTAAGCTGGAGGAACACTTCCAGTGAATGAAACCAGTCCACTGCCTTTTGGCACTCGGTGGTTTCAGCCTGTGTTTCAGACCTGCTGAATGAACGATCCTCTCCCTGGTGCTGCGTGAGGGTTGTTGGATGTTAAGCTGAACACATATTCATGTTTCTCTGTTTTTTTGGTGTTATTATAAATGCCTTTTGGCCTCTGTTACATGGAGTTATCATGCACAAACTTTAGGTGCTTTAAGGCAAAAGATACAGCGGGTAACGATACTGATTCTCTTCTTTAAAACAAGAAAATATCACATTAGGCTGACACTTTAAAGAGAAATAGCAAACATCTGGAACTTGGAACTGAGATTTGCAGCAAGGGATTCTTATGGGCAAATTTTTCCTTTTTGACCTCAGTACACCTCAGAATTTCCCCCCAAACACTGTGGAGTCATTTAACAGCGTCACATCCCATTATGCATCTTGTTCATTCTGTGACATATTCAGTGGCGTTTCTTTTCCTTATCTTGTTTAAAAATCTCAGCATAAACAGGCTACTGGAAATGAATGCAAAAGGAAATATTTCCATTCTCAACAGGTAATTGTACTCATAGAAAAAAAAATTCACAAGGACCTTAAAAGCAAAATGAAATTGGAAATTCTTTCTAGTTGATAAGCTAAAGTTTTCCTTTTGCATCCATCTAAATCTAAGGGGACAAAGACTTTATATACATTGCTCAGTGCAGGTGACCAGAAATCTTATGCAGATAAAAGCTTATTGCTTTCAGATTACATTGCAGGTACATGTGATTTTTTTTTCCCTTCAGTAAAAGGATTCTGTTGATTTAGTCATGTTGCTCTTCATCCTGCTTTTGACCCTGTAAGTGTTGTCTTGAAAGGAAACACTGGTTTCCTTTTAAATTATATGGGAATGAAGAGCATTTTTTTGAACTGTTTTTTTTTGTCAGGGGCCGTATCAGCCTATAAAAAATTTAGCAGGCCATGTATTAACCATGGAGTTATTAATGATATGCATTATGTGAACATTAAAGAAGTCTTTTCTATCGTCTGTAGAGACAAAGCCATCCTTATTGTGGCAGTTACTGCTGAAGTATATGAGAAGTCAATCTCTGTAGCTTGTGGCAAAGTAGAAATAATTAGCACAGCCAAAACTATTTATTTGGAGCTATGAGCCAAAGGAATATGTGTTGCTTCATTTATTTTTCCTTATGGTGACACACACAACAAAGACACAGGGATTGGAATAAAAACCATCCTGGTTACACTCGTGAGCAAACCTTTCCCTCAGCACACCAAGATGTGCAGGATGATGAACTAAAGGCAGAAAAAAACCAGCTCTGGAAGGATAACTGCTGAAACATCATGATAGCCAAAAGAAGGCCTCTTCTTTGTGCTGAACCTCATATATTTCAGAGCCAGTCAACTCAGGAGATTTTCTCCCTTATTTGCAGCAGACTGTCATCAGGCAAAGCACATGCTAAACCTTCTTCTTGGCAGAGGAAACCCAACCCTGCTGTTTGCAAAGACAGACACCAAGCTTAGAAGAGCCCTTAAGATCTTGAATCACCCAAGATTTGGCTTATTAACAGAGAGAAAATACATTTCAGAACCACATTCCAGAGTGGCTTCACCCACCCTCAGTTCACATGGAGTTAGAACTTGGCAAATTGATTGGAATTTGAGGACTAGGGGAGCGTGAGCAAGAACAAGGTACTGCTGGAATGAACCACAGGGCATTTCAGTGCTCAGATGCGTTCCAGACTTGACAGAAGGACTGCATTCTATGTCTTTTAAGGAAACACTTCCAAGTTTGGTCCAGTTTTTCCCGCCCAAAATCATCTCTTTAAAATGGTTCAACAACACAGGGCTCTGATCTCGTGACAGCAACACAGGACTAGTGCTTTTCCATTCACTTTGGATTTAGGCCAGTGTAGCATCAAAGCAAAGATACAGCCCATGGTATCAAGTATGGTATTATTCTACACTAAAAGCATCTGTATAATCCCAAACCTGTTCAAGATGCTTTGGTGTCTCATTTCACAACAAACTGGGAGGTAATTTAAAGGATGAAGACCGGGAGATTATGCACTACAACCAAAAAATACCTCCACGAAAGGCACGGCATGGAATCAAATCCTCAGCGAGCAGTTTTTCTAAACTGAGCCACACCTTTCTCGTTGGTCCATGCCTCAGACAGTGCACTAAGAGAAAAGGCATATTACAGTGTGTTGCCATACATGACTTCATGGCACTGCTCCAGCAGTTTATTTCTCACGTGGAGTTCCTGTATAAATGTTAGTACAGAAAGACTGTGGAACGTTGGAGTGAGAGCTCTGAGGCTTTGGGTTTGTTTTCTCTTTAACCACATTGCTGTTTGTTGAAGCAGAATGAATTTTGGTTCCGATCAATTTAGGTGGTGGAGAAAGAAGGATGAAAAAATTCCCTTTGGAAGCATAACCTGAGCAAACAGTCCCAAACCCCTGAGGCTGTATTTTTATTCCCTTGGAGCATTGCCTTTATAGTGGGAAAATGTACATTTTGTGGATGTATATTTGCTCAAGGGAGGGCAGAGGCAGGACAGGATACGTCACTTTTCCACTTGAAAACATTTGAAAACTGCAAACACCACAAGCTGGGTATTACTTAGAAAAACCTTTTACTTTCTTAAATCCAAAGCATTAAAGAAATAGCCCATAAAGGTGGCTAAAGATGGTAGGTTAGTAATTTTCTGGGGTTATTTTTAGGATGCAAGATAGAGACATATTGCAGAAAAACTCCAAGAGGGAGGAGTTTCATTTTACTTGGGAGTCCCACTGGTTTGTTATCTAAGGAGAAACAATACCCCTTACATGTAGCTTAGCTCTTCTCCTAATAAAAATGAAAATGAGAGACCTGAAGACCACCACAGCAGAAAGGTTTTAATTTCATTATTAGATACAAATCCGAGTGCACTGGTAGTTTCTTTTGATATGCTGTTTTGGAATTAAACAAGTATAAAGAGAGAATGGCCTTGTAAAAGGTTTTAATTAAGCAGGCAAAGCATGAAAGAGAAAGCAAATTTTGCGGAGCTCTCTGAAAAGGAGGGGTAGAATGTACATACCCTCAACAGAATGAATGATCAAAGCAAAAGAAGCCATTCTAGCTGTAGTCTAAGCTGAAGTTTGAAAGCATAAAGCCCTGAAAGAGTGTGGGTCACAAACAGCAAAAACAGCATTTTAAGTGATGACCCCAGAGAACTGCTGAATAACCACAACCCTTAAAGGCACTTCAAAATGAGAATACATTGCTCACTGTCATGAGAATATGCAAGAAAATGTTAAATTATCTTCAAAAGATGACATAGGAAAAGCAGCAAAGAAATGTAAGTAGTCCTGGATCTGAATGTGGTATTTTGAAGCCCAGTGTCCACAGTCTTTCTATTTTTGAGACAAAATTTACCTCCAAAATGCCTCGGCTCCAGAAAAGTTGTCCTAGTTTCTCCTTCAGGAACATAGGCTCAGCCTTGGCACACACATATATACAAAAATCAATGTTTCAGGATGTTATAGTCTTGGGGAAAACAAACAAAACCATTTTAAAAGGTGATTTTATTTCTGGTGCTTCTCTTGGATTCAGCAAAGGAAGAACTATTTTACTTTCAAGCACCCAGAACTATTCTGCCTTCAGTCACCAGCTATCTGCTCCCTACTGGTGTGGACAGTTCCTCCACTCCAAAGTACTGGAGCACATTCCCTGTTCAATAACCTGGTGTACCCACATCTCCTTGCAAACCCGTTACTGTCACATTCAGCTGTAGAACTGCCCGTGGCTCTCTATCTACTCTTACTAACCTTGTGCAGATAATTAACCTCCAGGCAAGGAAATAATTTTTTTTTGTCCCCACACAGGCTGTTTGGAGCATAATTTAACAGAACATGCATTGAAACCTCCTGCACATTAACTCCTGAGTAACCCCACGATCAATGTGATGAATTCTGCTCATCTTCTGAGGGGTGACATGTCCCATTTGGAAAACAAAGTGATATCCTTAATTTGCCGTGGTTAAACCAGCTTTTGGAATGAGGATTAACTACCACATTCAACACACACCTTGGGATGCTCGAGTGAGCCGCAAAAATCACAGGAATAATTTTCCCCTTGCCAGTCTCCTCAGCTTTTCAAACAATCTTACACCAGTGAATTCACTGAGACATTAAGCATGGCCTTTATCTCCGCTGACCAATAATTTCTTAGAGGTTATGTCCCTTTTCAGGTCATTGAGGGAACTGACCTCATTTAGTATCTGCTGGAATTTGCCCTGGTAAAGAGGAATTTCTGTTGATGAGACCTAGACCAGAACAGTTCAAACTCAAAGAATTGCTCAACTTCTGCTGAAAGCTCAACGTAAACCTGATAGAAAGAACAACTGTATTTGTTAATTCACATCTAGTCACCAGCTGCAAGTTCAGAGAAAATTTTCAGACAACAAAGTTTTGTCAGGATGGAGAAAAGATCTCCTCCTATAAGACTCCAAGGGGAAGAAGCACATGTGCATTTGCTGTGTGGGAAGGTCTCTTTCATTTTATCTCTAAATAATATCTTTTAATTATACAGGGAATATAAAGAATTTTTGCAATATGTGGATACCCCCCTCTACTCACTCCCCCCCCCAACCTAGTACTTAATTTCTAGTCATCTTGATGGAAATTATACAAAAAAAGAGACCTGTGGGAGTCAGATTTTTGGTTTGGATAAAAGTGAATTTTTATTTTGACCTCGGGTCTTTACTATAATTTCCATTCTAAGAACTTCAGTCTCATGCTCATGAAATTAAAACAGACTTATGTATCTTGAAACAAGGATAAACCTTGATTCAGAAAACCTTCACTGTCTTCCTTACATTTAATATTTTAGCCAGATTAGACTGTCTGGACAATGAAGGGATGCAATTGTGTTTTATGCACTATAGGGTGTTTTTCCCCCCTATTTATGAGTTATATTGCATGATGTTTTTAGCTGTAACAGCACTCAAACCAAGAAATACTCCTACTTTTGGAATTTATTTCCCTTCTACATTGCTGTGTGGAGGAATTACAAGTTTACATGTGACTGAGGGCACATCCAGAGGTGACACAGATGATGACAAGGTGACACTGTTGAGGACAGGAGCAATTTGCAGCCCCACACACTTTTATCTTTGTGCTTCCCTGCATAAACTATTTTGTAAAGTAAAACAACTTTTAAATAACAGAAACAACATTAAGGAATAGAGCTGAAGGTCTTGATTTCCCTTATGATGTTTTGGAAGGTCTTCTGAACTACCTTCTGAAGTAAAATGTGCGTCACAGATGTTGATGTTTAATATTTATTTAGCACAGGCAATTTGTTCCTTTTATTAGTCTGGAAAACTTAGGCTGGGATTCTGAGTTAGGTTCAGATAAGCACTGTATGCAGATGAGAAGCTGAATCAGTGGCATCCACAGAGCATACGGTGAGAAAAAACACTTGAAATCACTTACTTATCCACAGAAATTATTCCAGTTTAATATCTGTGTAGGAATAACAACAAAGAAGAGGCTTCATTCCAGCTCTGAATATGGGCATGTAAAATTACTGTGTTACTAGAGAATGGCATTTTGAGACATTAAACACTTTGGGATTGTTGATGTGGTGAAATGAACATAAGGTCCATTGTCTTTCCTCTCCAACTTTAGCTCATATATCTGACATTTTTCTCTGGTATTTTTCTGCACTCTCCCAAATCCTTTAAAAGCAGGAACATTGTTGGAATATGCCAGATAAGAATAGAATCACGAGCCACACTCAGCGAAGGGGGTGCGGGCGGGCAGGAATAGAAAAATCCCATTGTCTAATTATTAAATCTATTCACCAGCCTTGGGAAGATGTCAGAAGACTTAAAAAAAACCCCCACACCAACAGCAGTGCTGTAATTAGGGAGCTGCTGTAAGAATTGGAGAGTGAAGACACCAAAATGAGACTCACAGATGGTGGAAATGTCCTTTTAGGCTCCCTAATGTTTTCTCCTACAGGGCTTCACACCTGCCTGGGTGGGAGCAGGAGCAGAATGAACAAGAAGAATCAGGAGAGAGGCCTCAGAAAAGGGAATATTTCAGAGAACTTCGAGCTCAACCTATTTGAGGCAGAGCATTGCATTAGCTGTCGTGTAAGGGGAAACAGTTCCGTGGGGAACAGTGAAATTCCTTCTGCCCTCCCACTGGGGGTCACTTTTTCCCAGCAAAGAGATAAAAAAATGATAAGATTCAGCAATAGCAATCAGGTTATCAGTGATCTCCTTGTCTCCCAAGTCTTCCCAGGCTTCATGGTACACTGTGAGTTTTGCATTTATGGGATAATTCTTAAAGCTGGAGCTAAATGATTACATGGGAATCTCAGCTTCCATTAAAGACCTTAAATTAATGCCTAACCATGACAATTGCAATTTAAAAGGTATGAAAGCATGATCTTTAAAAGTTGCACCCCCAACAAGTTAAATAGTATTTTTAAAATTATTAGCATCTAATTTCTGGGATGTAGATGTTGGATTTTGAAATTCAAATACTGATGCTCTTTTGCTGACATAACATTTTTTTCCATGACTAAATTTTAATTTGAGCTACAGCATAAAAATGACTGTATATCTTTTCATTTTTTAAAGCTTTATGCCTACAAGTGCATTCAAGATACTTTAGAAAAATATGTTAAAGTATAAATTAAATTATAAGTGTTCATATATGGCAGCTAACAGGGCACTTAGTCCTTAGGCAGAGTTGCCATAAAAATAATAATAAAGATATGCTTGTATAGCCATTTGTAATATTCCTGGAATGTTTTTTGGTACAGAAACTGAATTCAGATTCACCAGACTGCCAGAAAGCGGGGGGAAAAAAAAAGAAGCCAGGAGAGAGTAGATAGTGACTCAAGAGAACGTTCCTTGAATATTACCCATCGTTTTGAATAACATTTTCACAGTCTCCCAAAATTTTGTTTGCTATTCTTCAGAGCAAATATTTACAGAAATAATAGAAAGATCTGCTGGGAACAGCACAAAATATTCTCAGCGTGGTGCTGCGAGAGCAGTAGGAACTTCCTCAAAGCATTTTCGTGTGTACCTCCAGCTAAAGACAGATTGTTTACACTGGAAACAGCCTCATTTAGGATTTCAAAGAAAATCCGTCGTCTCAAGGCAGTGCAGAAGAAATTCCCAGCTGAGCCTCCAACAAGAAGGCAAATGCCTGGATTCGTGTTCCTTTAGGAGAGGATCCTGTGCTGAACCAAAGCATAACCCAGAGATTTATTGTGGCAAACTGGGCTGTCAGTTAGAGACATCTTGCAACACACACAAGCAGAAGATATAGAATTTCCACGTTCCTGACATCCATGGAAACGAGCCCCACACCAGGAAGAGCAGAAAACAAAGTACTCAGGGAGGACTCAAAGGCCACACAGCAGAGCAGCAGTTTCTGGAGGTTTGCTGACCACGGGAAAACTTCCAGTGCTGTTTTGTAGCTGAACTGTCATATTTTGGGCCTGCAGTGTTTGGGATTTTGGCTGTGGCCTCTCAGAGTTCGGGAGAGATCCCCATTCCCATTCCTGCACTAGTGTAGGGCACATTTGTGGCTTTCATGAGGTACAGCAGAGCTGGTTGGTAGCACATGGGGACAGCTCTTGAAGCATAACAAAGCTGACACAATGTCCAAGGTCTAAGCATCAAGTAGGACTATTAAGTTTGAGGACACTTTGGTGATACCATCAACATCATTCCCCTTTTAAAGCCAGAACACAAAAACATTGCAGTTTCCAAATTTGATTTCTTTCTTGCAGTCTGTTTCCCTTCCTACCTTACTCGCCAGTTATTCCAGTTCAGAAATTGATCCTTTTGTCAGCTTTTCGTGTGTGCCTTAAATAAGTCTGATCCTCATGTTCTTTGAAGCATTTGGGCTGGAAGTATTGCCTGCTTGCTTTTCTGTGAGTGTCTGAGGGTGAGAGCTGCTCAAACTATCTAGCACAGAACATTTGGCAGAGCACATGGTCAACTGCTTTAAGGATGGTATTTTAGTGCAAAGGTTTCAGTCAAATTCTGCAAATATTAAATATAAGCCCCTTGATATGACAATGAGAGTGAGCCCCTTTGCATCTCCCTCAGAGTGGCAAAGAAAGTAGGGCCCATCATGATTACAATAATTTATTGGTCTGAATTTTTTCTTTATGACAATGTGTGAGGTGACAGTCTCTAACTTCATTAGAAGTTGCAGCTGCTGCTATCATTATTCTGATTAGTTACCTTAAATTGCTTTGCAAAAGACAATTATCATTACAGCTTCTCCATCACGAGGAGGAAGTGGCTCCTCATGGCAGAACTGAATTAGAAAACAAACTAGAGCATGAAATAAGGGGAAGAGAATGTCTGTGTCAGATACTAGAGAGAAGCTGATCACGCCTTCCTGGAGTCAAATATTTTAAATAGAGGCTATCAGACAGAAAGGCATGAAACAGTAGGAAAATTATGCAAGTAACCACCCTTAGATGCTAATGCTACTCAAATAATCCTGTAGCTGGTTAGAAGGATTTATTTCTCATCAATTACCTTTGTTTTGAAACCCCACCAAACCTCCCCTCCCCACCCCCCTAGGGTTTTTTTACCCTGTCACTCCTGTGGAGCTGCAGTACCACAAGCTGGTGTTGTATCTGATCCCTGCATATTCTGCCCAGATAGGAGTTTGAATATTGCCCCTATTTATTAGCTTTTACCTTTACACTTGGGTCTTCAGGCAGGAAAAAGGAGGTGCCTGCCAAAAACAGAAACACAAGGTGATTGGTATCTATTGACAGGCACACAAGGCTCTAAATAAAAATAACTCATCCATTACTCTGCAGCAATTGTTTCCTCCTTGTGCCCCATACTCTCCACCAGAGTTGCAAGCCTGAACTTGCTTCTCGCTTCCTTTCTTCTTCCCACTCCCAGAATTTGACTTGTAGACAAAAAGGAAAGAGATGTCTGGTTGGAGGAGATTAGTGTGTGTGCTGGAATAGAGAAAACAGGGAGGGACTTCAGTGGGAAGTGAGACACAGAGAGAATATTAAGACGGAGTGAGCTTAACCAAAGATGGCACTGTGGTTTGTAGTTTTACTGGACACAATTTTATAACCCTGGCCTTCTCTTCCAGACATTGGCAGGGGTTTATTTGTGAGGTGGCAGGAGGTTATGGCAGTGAGGGAGTCATAAGGATGTAACACTGGGCAACTTTCTGAGCATTTTAAAAGAAAGTCTTTGCTTTTACCCAGGTAAGAAGATGTACCACTCAGATGTGGCATTAACATATTAAGAGAGAGGCAAAAATGAAAAATATCACCCTTCTTGGTGAAATTTAGTAGGCTAATAGGATTAACCAGTGTGACTGGGGAAAAAAAGAACAGCAGAAGCTTAGCAGATTTATTCTGTAGGCTAAAGACTTGTGACATATCCAAGTATCCCACATAAGGTAAAATACTGGGAGAATGGAATTGCATTGGTGAAGAAAGGGAGCAGGATATAAGAGGAGAAATTATAAAGAGTTAGAGATGGGGTTGATTTAACAGTTACTTATTCCCTGATTAATTTAAAGTAAGAAGTATTCAAAATAAGGAGGTTTTGTTGTGGAGGATGCCACCACACAGTGGCCATTCCAGATGAACTGTACAAGGACTGTACAAGGACCTGTTCAATCAAAGAAAAACACCACAAAACAAAACAGAAAACTGCCACAGCATGTCATGAAACGCTGTAATGACCAACACCAAACTGCTTCACATCCAGAAGCAGAGTGAGAAACAGAGATCTAGTCTCTGTGTTTTTGCAACATCTGCTCTTGTCTGATCTTCCAGCCCCAGAGGGACAAAAAATAAGCGTATTAACACCTCATGACTTGCCTATTTCTGCTGTAAGCGTCTGATGAGGAATTTTTCAAACACCATAAACCTGTTGGCGAAAAATCGCTCAGGTGTCTCCCAGACAAGTACTGGCACCAAATGATGTACATCCGAAAGTCAAATCCCTCCCAGAATTTTTCTTTAATTATTTCTATAATTCCTGCACAGTTATCCTTCATCAGCTACAATTTCTGATTATTCCTATTCCAGCAGTGGCAAACACTTCCCTCAGGGCACCTCCTTGGTCTTCTTTCAGCCTCTCCGACCCCATGTTGACCAAGTTCCTTTGACAGAAATCATCATTCCTTTGATTAATGTTGATTTTTCTTCCACATTGCTTGTGACTTCTCCAGCTACTTCCTTTCACTCCAGTCATTCAATTCCAATTCAAAGGAGACAATTTAATTTCTATCTGACAGTTTAATTCCTGTCTTAGCATCTAAATGACACCAAGATGATGAAATTCTACAACTTGCAGCTAGCCTGCAGCTTTCTGATACCACAAAAAAAGAACCCAAACAGCCTGGTCTCAAAACTTTCCATGTGGTGCCTCTGACTGGCTTTTTTTTGGGGAATGGACCCATTTCATCCTTTCCAGCTCAGTCATAGCTGTCTTCACCTGCCCTTCTTGTTTTGTCTTGCATAGGCAACGTTCCTGCATCTCAGCCTAAAAGATGTGATTTTCTGTTGGGGTTCCAAGGCACAGAACACACAGAGCACGGAACAGTCCTTGTCCTGGAGGGCAACACAGAGAGGAACCCCAGAGCTTGAAGCAGAACACAGCTGCCATGGTTACACCACCCTGACCAACCCAGGCGAGGGCTGACCTCAATGACCCTCTTCTCTTTCTCCTTACCTGTCTCTCCATCCAGGCTTATGCTTACCCTCTTTTTTCTAAACCTATCCTGTTTATGCCTCCTGGTGCTGCCTCCTCTACTCCTCAAGCCCCTGGAGGTGCCTCCTCACATTTTCCACCCTGATATAAAGTCGATGCTGAGAAGGCCCAGCTGCTTTTTCCTCCCCTACCTTACTCCACCTTTAATTGTTGTGTGCCATTAATGAGCAGTACCTCTCCAGCAGGGAACTGTGACCACAGACAACTCAACATCTCAATTTTCTGTGGATGTTGTGAATAAAAAATGACATTACAAACTGCTGTCAGGTTGCAAAGTCAAGAACCAAACAAAGAGGAAGCGCTGGAATTAAACTTGCCTGAAAAACCCTAAATTTGGCCCTTTTATGCACAAGTATTATGATATAGACTTTAATTACATGAACACAGACTATTTTTTCCACATCTAAATGCATAGATGTGCAAATTCTCAAGCAGTTGACTTGATTACAAGTATGCATAATATAAAAGTTCAATAGTCTATTGATATTTAGTCAGATTGCAGAAATTCCACATATTTATTGCAGCAGCTGACTGTATTAAGATACTATGCCAAGAGCTGAACAAATGAAATCAGATTACTGCAAATGACAAGGAACAAATAGCCAGGAAAAAAAAATAGTAGGGCCACAGGAAAAAAAGAGCATGGTGAGTACTAGACAACTGAAGTAGGTTCAGCTGAAACAAAACAAGAATTCTAAAGCAGCCCGCAAATAATGTTTAATCTTTCCTCTAGTCCCAGTCAAACAGGCTAATCAGCACAGTGGCCACTGTATATTGGATAACTCCAAAAACTAAGCCATAAAAATGGGGTTAAAGGATATGTTTGAAGTACACAGAAAATATTCGAGCCGACATCTTGGCCCGTAGGTCTTCTTCTGGTTGGAGAAAAAAAAATAGAAAAAGGTTAATTTGAAGGTTAGAACTAACCTTGTTCTGCTTTCCCACCCCCCACACAGCCCAAAGCAGAGCTCATGGCCAACATGTCGCCTCTAATATCCTTTACTAGCTCAACTGTGAGTTTTATATTAACCTTTTCTTTTAAATTTTGCAGTCAGGATGCTAATGCACTGTAGATTTTTTTTGCAGTGTGAAGAAGCTTGGCTTGAGCTTCTTTTAATCACTGGTCAACTAAACACAGAGGCTGGAAAGTGTTGATGGCAATGATATCACTCTTTTGCACTTCACAGAGGATGAAACTGGGCAGAGCTGAGCTGATATAAACCACCTCTGGAGAGAAAAAGAGGCAAAGCAAGGAAAGGCTCTATTATTCATGTGTTTATTTTTATTTTAAATATCCGAGGGAAATACTTGGAGATACAGGAATGTTTTTGGAACAGTTACTCACTGACAAGTGGATGAAGTTCCTTTCTGCTGGGTGCTGCATATACTATGTTCAGAAATCAGATGGAAGCCTGGTTCTCTCTCAGTTTGGAGAAGAGTTGAGACCAGACCTCAAGATCTGGCTTGGTAAATTCCATATATTGCATATATTGTATGGAGATAAGATTATATATAATATTGAATCTTCAATCCCATTTTAAGCAAAACAGATTTTCCTTTAATATATCCCTTTCCTCTCTCTTTTTTTTTTTTTTTTTGTCACTGCCATTCCTCAGTTTATTTTCTCCATCTTGGCCTATTCACCCTAGTTCCAGGAGCAACACCATTGCTGGGAGGAGCTTTAAAACCACAGGTTGCTCTGCCCACCAGCTTTACCCACATGAAAACCCAGAAAGGTTTCAGTACAAACCTGCTGTGTTTTACTTAAGGTTATATCTTCAGTCAGGTGAGGATTTCACCATTCACCTCTCATGCTTTACTATTGGTAGAAGTCCAAAATAAAATGCAGCATGCAAGCAAAGTGTTTGTTGTCTCAGTATCTGCCTTCCTGACTCCTTTTGAAGCAACATGTGGGATACCCAGTCTTTATTTCAAATTACTGAACTGGGACTTAGGGTAATTTTTCTTCCACATGAGAAAACCAGGGAGAATTTCATGTTGCAAATACTTCTCAGGGCTTACAGATGAGAGTGTACAAATATAGTCCACAGGAAAAAAAATGCTACAGGGCAAAGCTGTCAAAAGCAGTGTCACTCCCCTGTTAACAGCAGAGCCATTTACAGGGAATGCCAAGGGCATGGCTGGGCCTCCATGTGCTGCAAGGGGGTTTTATTTGGTGTAATTAAAGCTAGGAAAAGAGTGATGAAGGTCGGGAAACAAACATTAAATCTTGCTACCTAACAACGTTCCTGTCTCGTGAAGAAATATTTCATGGCTGTCCTTACGAGGCCTCACAGCTCTGCTCTGTTTTGAAATGTGCTGTGTTGGAAAGAACAGCATAAATCAGTGCACCACCAAATGGATTCTTTCCTTATAGGTGACAGAGCGAGAGCAGAAATCATAAATTTAGCTGTGTAAGAGAAGAATCAGGTTCATGACCTGGACACAGAGCTACAACTGCACCATTAGTAGCCCAACACGTGTCTTCCTTTGGTTTAAAACACAATTTTATGGCCCCTGGAAGGATTCTTATTTCCTCTTTTCTGAAGGAAATGCAACGAAGACTTCCTTAAGATTATAGAGGATGGGATGTTTGCAGGCTTTTGTAACAAACTCAGAGCTTCAGTTCTGACACGTTCCAACCAACAGAACCTTTCCTTCTGCCAAAGACGCCCAGAACTCAACGGGCAGATCTGCTGCATCTGGGAGGAATCCTCTGTTCCCTTGTCAAGATCACTGCAACATGTGGCTTGGTGGCAGCCTCAGTAAAGCCCCTCAGGACCAAGCTGGCTGTGGACCTGTGTGTCACAGCCTCTTGGCAAAGGAATTCCAGAGACTCAGCAGCCCCAATTCCAAAGCATCAAGCATAGTGCAAAAAGAAAGCCAGATGTTCATCAGGGTTTCTTTCAAAAGTAAGACACGAAGTCAGAAATAGCTTCCAGTTTGTTCCTTAGGCTGGTGATGTGTCTTGTCTGAGAGAGAATAGCTGATACTACACCTGCCTCCTGCAATGCAATGGTTCTCTCCTTCATGGATTGCCAGGTAGGAAACAAAATGTTCATTATTCCAGCAACAGCAGAAACCAATGTGGACGGTACTGTCTCTGCAGAGGAAGGGAGAAAACCTTGGGCCTATTCCCTGAAGTAATGATTTCAAATTCATTGCAAAGACTTGGAGTTAAAAACATGAAGAAGAAACTTTCTTAAGTATTCCCATGTTCTCTTACTTGTCACCTATAACTCGAATCTTCTGTCTTTTCTGTGGGTCCAAGACCTCATCATGTGTACCCCAAAACACAATCTTTTCTCTATTATGCAGCAGGCAATCTGTTTTTTTACTATTCCAAGACAAGACTTCACAGAGCTTTTCTAACCAGATGAGGGTGACATTATTGTGGGATTAAGAATTGCAATAAAATACACCCCCAGCTCAAAATCTCAGTGAAGAGCCCACCACAAATGAGATGTGACAAAACAAAATGCGAGATATTAAAAGGGTGAAGGAAAAAGGTTATTAACTAACTCAGCTTCAACTTTACCCTCCCATAGTTCCATTAAATACTGAGAGCAGTGTGATAGTCCTGTGTAAGTGGAAGGTAAGCTGCAGTCACCTCACTGTCTGCAGTACACACTTCATGAGGCTCCTGTAAGTTGCTGCAGTCCAGAGCTAAATCACAGTTCAACTGCCACCTAAAAATGGCTGTTTGGAATAATCTCCTTCATGAAGAACTCATCCAGCTACAAGTATACAGCACGTGCCCTTTCTACTTTTACATCAGAAGAGCAGAGTGATTAATAATTTTCCTCCTTGGAAATAACTTCTTGAAATATTTATTTCTGAAAGCAGCAAACTGGCCTTGTTTTCAGTACTCTTCTGATGAGGACACGTTGGCTGCACACCAACCCTTCTGTAAAATGGCACTATCTGAACGTGGAGATGGTTATGATTCTCTTCAAGCCTTGTATTTAGCTGCAGCACCTCTTAGATCACTCTCCTCACCCCTCTCCCACAAAACACCAATAAACCTGTTCTTTGGTGTTTTTTCTAAAGCACCAACTGTGATTTCTACCCGACCATGTCTCAGCCCAAGGCCCTTAAAGAAGACGTCAGGGGTTGCCTAGCGACAGCACTGAGCCTGATGGGATCATCCTGCTCCTGATTTTTGCACTGGTATTTAGGTTCCCAAATATGCTTTGCAAGAATGAAAGACGTTAATGGAACTGTTTCCTTAGTTAATGCTTTCAGTGTTTTGAAAGTCACTGCTTTCCAAAACATCTAACTATTTTGCCAGCTCTCTCTGGGAGCCACACGTAGGATTGGGTCCATCAAAAGAGCCCCATGTTTCAAAAAAGCAGCATGTGGAGGTCTTACTGATCTTCTTCAATCTGCACAAGATCACTATTTGCAATGAAACTGTTGTTTGGTGTGACTCCTAAAGCCATAGAACCCAAAGAATTACCTGCAACCTCGTCTGATGCCTTTTGGAAAGTGTGTATCAACAATCACCACGTGTAATAGTTGTGTTCTACATTTACCAGTTTAAAAAAAAAACCCTTACAGAGGGAATTATTGCAGCATCCAAAGTCAAACAAGCAAGAAGTTGAACTAATTGAACAGCAACTCTTCTGCCTCATTTGCAGGCAGAAGGACTAAACATTCAGCATTTCAGGTTGAGGAGACCTCTCCAAAGACACCTAAACTCAATGAGGATCTTTTTAATCAATTCTGTTTCACAGTAACAACAGTTTTGCAATGAGTTTAAGGCATAGGAATAGTTTATTGGCCTACAGGTGGATTACCTTAAATCCAGACTGAAGGCAAGGGCAGAAATAATTTGTGTTTTAAGAAAGCAGAAGAGGTGGCAAACTGATATTCCACCCTGCCCCAGCCCTAATCCATTACCATCTCAAAGATTACCTTTAAATGCACGTTACTGAAAAGCCACCAGTGAGTTGAGGTGGGGACTCTACTCCCCTTTCTTTCTTCTGCATTGAACAGAAAAGTCATTGCTGCTGATACAAAAGATATTTTTCTTCTATGAATATTAAAATGCTAAACAGGGACAAAAGTCCTGGGAGCTCTTGGCTCCCACGGCCAGCACAATGAGAATCAACAGGATTCAAAGACAGGTAAGTTAGAGATCTGAGAATAGTCAGCAAGGTACGCATAATATCACAGAACTGTGTCTTAATTTGTGCTTGAGCAAAGTTTTAGGACATCCACACTTCTGCATCCTCTGGTGATTGTTCAGGTAGGAGGCAGTTTCACTGCAGAGTCGTAAGTTTCTTCTTCCAGAAGGTTGGAATCTGCTGATGTGCATCTCACACCAAGTAGGATTTTTAGGCCCCTGTAAGTGACAGCAGATACTTGGATAGAGGGACAGATGAGGACTAAGAGATAGAGTGGCAGTGATAAGATGACTTTTGCTCAGCACAATGGGCCAAAGGTTAAAGTCCAGTTTTACATTCTCTGTGCTCCTCTGTCATAGGCAGTTCCTACCACGCTCCTGACCCAAGACTAGGGATAGGGATAAAAAATTGCCAAGATTCTCCTCTACAAGCTGATGTCAGATCGTAGAATTTAAAGAGTATTCCATAGCAAATAACCCCAAAGATTCAACCCAGATTGGCTTTGCAGTAACAGGGAACAGTAAATATTGTTTGATGAGAAGCAAAATGACACAATCCATCAATGCCACACAGGAATCAGCTAGTTCCTGTGGAAAATGACTGGTTATCACCTCAAACCTTAGTTACAGCCACTGAAATAATGATCTGCACAGCTCTCCACACACAGATTTCAGCTCCCTCTCCTGGAATTCTGATACTCATGGCAGGTTTTCCTTTCTGGCAGGAACTGTGTTGTGGGACCTTACACCTACCTTTAGAGAAGACAACCTGGGAGCCCCCCAGGTTGTAACCTGCATCCCAAAGAAATCAACTGGCACCGTTCCCTCTATTTTCACAACAGAAGCAGCTCTCTTTAACAAATGAATGCCAAACAGAACGAGCTGTTTGACAATTATCACTTCAAACAAATATTTCCAGCCACGCGCAAAACACCGTGGCAAAAAAAGCAAACTCTCAATAAACAGAAAATAGATGATTGTTCTGAAATGACAGCTTTCATGCTGTTTATCCCAAAGGATCTTCAGAGCTTGTGTAGTATGAAATAAATCTGCCACTGGTTAAAAATGTAAATTCTTTAAATACATAAAATCCTAATGAAAAGGCCTGTAACATTTCCCTTTCCCTGATTCCCACTTTTCTCTTTTTATCTTCCTAGAAGAAGACGTTGATTATAATTACAGTGGAGACTCAAATGTGGGCTTGATTTTGTGTTAAAAAAATTTGGAAAGTAAAATGGGCTCCCGGTGTACGTATGTGATGGGGTGTATGTGCTCCTACACACGTATGTGTGTCTGAATTGTGCCCTGGGTTTTGAAGAACCCAAACTGCATTAAAAAAAATGCATAAAAGAACTAAAGCACCGAGAACATTTCGTATTTAAATGCACATAATTTGTAGAGAGCACACAGAAGAGAGACTCTGCTGATGGAGATGAGAGGGGAAAAGCTGCTTTGATATTCCATCCCCTCTTTAGTGCTTGCAAAATGCAGAGTAATGCAAAATGCAGGGCCTGACTCTGCCTTTGCTGGGGAGCAACAAGGACAGCAGGATCAGTGCCCCAGCCTGTCACTTTGTGCTCGTGGGGAGCAGGAGCTTGTGATCATCAAAGCAGGGTCAGATGCTGTCAGGTCAGAGCACACTACAAGTGATGCTCAGCCTCGCTGGCCCAGGGGCACAGACTCAGCTCAGAGCTGAAGGGACAGGCTGCAGCACAGAACCTGGACCTGCAGTGGGACCCAGTGTTTGTGAAGTGGAATGATGCTGGATGCCTTTTTCCTTATAAGCAGGACTTCCAAACTGTCTTAGTTTAACAAGATTACAGCTTAGAACTTAAGAACCTTCAGGTGGAAGTGCAGAAAAGGAAAAAAAACCATAAACCCCCAGCTTTTTATTAACAAAATCTGAATAAACAACAAATGGTGCAACCAAAAACTTTCAGAGGAAACAAAACAAAGTCCCAGTTCCCCAGGTTGGAGGGGGGAGAAGAAAGCCGCGGCAACCCGGGGTGGGGAGGGGGGAAAGGAGGGGGCAAGGCAGGACTGTCCCTGCAGTTCAGCAGCTGCTCCCAGCCACGAGTGGCAGCAGCAGCCAGCAGCTGGTGGCATCACAGCCAGCCACCAAGGAGCCCTTTCTCCCACAGGCAGTCTGAAGCAGGATACCTCCCTCTGGGGGAGGGAACGGGGACGGGACCCTAGGGGAAAAAATTCCAACATCTTTTTTTTTTTTTCAAACCTGTGACACCAATTAAGCATTTTACTTTCTGAAGTGAGGGAGTAGTTATGAGATCAGTAGAGAAGCTGATGTCGGATCTGGGTGAAAAGAGGGCAGTTTGGACTCCTTACATATCAGTCAGAATCACAGACTTTGCCGAGTTGGAAGGGACCCATCAGGATCGAGTCCAACTCCTGGCCCTGCACAGACACTCCAACAATCCCATCCTGTCCCTAAGAGCATTGTCCAAACCCTCCTGGAGCTCTGGCAGCCTTGGTGCTGTGCCCACTGCCCTGGGGAGCCTGGTCAGTGCCCAAACACCCTTTTCCTAATATCCCACCCAAACCTGCCCTGATTCAGCTTCATGCTGTTTCCCTCAAGTCCTGTCACAGGTCAAGAGAGTGCCTGTCCCTCCCCTGCCCCTTGTGATGTTGTTGAAGACCCCAGTGAGGTCTCCCCTCAGTCTCCTCCAGGCTGAACAGACCAAGCGCCCTCAGCCACTTGTCGTAAGGCTCCTGCTCCAGACCCTTCATCATCCTCATGGCCCCCCTTGGATACCCTCTAATGGCTTCACATCTTCTTTATGTTGTGGTGCTCCAAGATGCACACAGGGTTCAAGGTGAGGCCCCCCCAGTGCAGAGCAGAGCAGGACAATCACTGTCCTACATGGAGCAGCAGATGCCACGTGCTGGAGTCAGGGCACACAAACCACCAGTTCAGACAGACACGAGTCCAGCAGACACAAGTACATTTAGGCAAGAAGTCTGGCACAATCAGGATGTGTCAGCCTTGGTGATTTATCAGACAACAAATATGTGATCCTTTCTGCTGTGTTAATCCAAATGTTATATTTGATAGATGTTGCTACATATCCTGAGGTTATACCTGCATCTACTCCAGCAGATTATGAAGATCTCTAGAGGTGCAACTACTAGAACTCCACTGCACTGGTCCTTGAATCAGAGAGCAGATGCTCTGAGCCCTGGTCCCATCTCTTCTGCACACTTGCAGTCCAGCTGTGTGAATTGTAGTTCACATCTTGTTCTTCCTTGAGAAAACAAAAACATCCTTCTCGCATACCAAGCTTTCCTTCTCGCACTTACTCAGGTCATGTTCTCTTGGCAAGTATCTCAGCAAAGTAAATAGAACAGCCATTATTCTATTTCTGATTTTTGTGTTCAGCTCACAGGGACTGAAGTGGTGGTGACTGCAGTGAAAAGCTCTTGGACAGGCCAGGGCTGTGGGCACAGTGTGGCACAAGGGTGCCATGCAGCAGCCTGAAGGCTTTTGGGTGTCAAATTGTTTGAGATGAAGACCTCCAAGCAGGGTCTGGACTGTGTCCACACTGCTGAAGTAGTTTCTGGAAAGAACTCTCCTATGGCCTGGGCCCGGGTCTCCTTTGGAATGGCAGCACTGGAGGAAAGCCAGCACATAATAGTGACAAGCAGTCCTAGCACCAGGGCTCGACCTCATTATTAAAGCTCCATCCAGAGTTTTATGGAAGATCTGAGGTTTTGCTCTGGAATTAGCAATAAAGATCATACTCTGCCTCTTTAGTGAAAAGAGCACAAAAAGAACAGTTATTTGTGTTTTTTTATAGTGAAATATCTTGCAAGTTTTTCCATCTTTCAATCTTTTTTTAAAAAATTACTACTTTTTGCAATCAAACAAACAAACAGCAGCATGACAAACAGTGGAAGAGAAGTGCACCATCACCTCCTTTTAGTTACAGCACAGACAGAAATACAGAAGGAACTCTAACATTCAACTGGGCTTTAATTCAAATTCAAATTGTCCTTTATATCAAATTTAGACGTTCTTCACTTTTCACAAGTTCTTCACATGTGAACTTTGACTTACTTGGTTGACTAAATTTGGTTCTGAGCATGCAGTTCACACTGACTCTGAGACTGTAATTCTAGCAACCAAACTAAAGCCTGAGTCAGATACTGCCCAAGGACCCTCCTGGGGAAAAAAAAACACCTGCCTCAAAATTCAAACTCACAGTCACATTCCACTGTTAGACATGACTGCATTAAAGACAAATGAGTTTGGAAAAAAGTATCAAATAATCTGAACTAAATTAGAACCTTCATTTCTCACTCCACATTTTTATGTATCCCTTGTGTACTGGAGATGTTAGAAAGCTTTCATTTTTTTTTAAAAGTGATTTGTTTAGGTAAAGGCTAAGAAGAAAAAGTTCTTCAGAGGAGCAGATATTCCCATTCTCCTACTAATACTATTCCATGGATTGAAACTGGGGTGGAGGGAGGGGGGGAAATTACCATTAAAAGAGCTATTGCAAAGATGACAGCAATTCCAGAGGTCAGAGGTAGATTTAATTCCTGTAAATATAACTTCTTTGACAGGTTTCTCTTCTCTTCTTGGCTATTTATTTTCAGAAACTTATAGGAATTTGGTGTCTGAAGTCCTTTGTTCCTTTGTCTTATCTTCTTGAGCTTTACTGAGTGCAAAGATTACTAAGGGCACGATGGGAAAGTGAGGGTCAAACCCTCATAAGATGCATTTCTTACGAATCTAAGATGAAGATAAATGTTTTCAAACATTCTTAGATAAACTCCTGGTTTGGAGAACTTGGGAGGAAATGACTTTCCAGGCTTGCCTCTGAGCTCAGCTGGGAGCAGTGGATGGGGAGTTTCTCAGGCTCTTTCTCCTCTTCCCACATCTCATTGTTTCTGTGCCAAATTAATAGAATCAGAAATCTATTTTTAGACTAGGTTGTTCTAGCTAAGTACATCCATCATCTTCTGAAGATATTACATGTGGGTGAACCTTCTCTTTTCATCCCAAACCAGGCTAAATTGTCAAAATACAATTTATCATTCAGCCAGACCATTCTGACTCAACTCCAGAGGGATCTGGACAATCTGGATCAATGACCTGGGGCAAATTGTATGAGGTTCAAGAAGGCCAATTTCCAGGTCCTGCCCTTGGGTCACAACAAACCCCTGCCACGCTCCAGGCTGGGGATGAGTAGCTTGGCAGAAAAGAACCTGGGGTGCTGGTGACAGGAGCTGAACGTGAGCCCAGGTGTGTCCCAGGTGGGCCAGAAGGCAAAGGGCATCCTGGTCTGGATCAGAAATAGTGTGGCAGCAGGACTAGGGAAGTGATTGTCCCCCTGTACTCAGTACTGCTGAGGCCATACTGGAAATTCTTGATGTGCTGTGTCATGGGTTCACCTGTTCATCACCTGAAAGAAAGATGTTGAAGGAGGGGAGGGGAGGGTGATTGGCACACGAAAAAGAACTAAGGAGCAGGTCTGCATTCCAGACTGATGGCTGTCAGGAGACTGGGGGGGAGAGAGGTGAGGGTTTTTCCCTCTCCTCGGGAAAGGGCAGTCACCTCACTTTTGCCCTGACTCGGAGAGGGGGTGTGTGTGGAGGGGTCTGAGGTTCATTTTGTTTTCAGCCCGATCATCTGGCTGCCTCTGACCCTGGTTTGCCTGTTTTTCCTCCTTTTGCCCTGTTCCACCCCCAGTCCAGACCTGCTCAGACGTCATCAGAGAGGTTTGACCCACCTGCAGAGGAACCTCTGGGATAGGAGGTCGCCCCTTCCCTCCTCTGCTCCCGTGTTGGCAGCAGCGTGTGTCCATCGCCCAAGGGGGGCAAACCCAGCCAGAGCCTGCTGCAGACAGCGTGAGTTCGTGGGAAGAACCCCATTTTTCCCCTTTCTCCTTCCCCTTTTTGGGGGGTGGGGAGAGAAGATCTCCATTTTTGGCTTCTCCCATGTGGGGCCCTCACACCAGACGCCAACAGCGCCGCGTGACGGTCAGGGTTGGAGTTGCACCAAAAGGCGGAAAGTACTGAACTGTTTTTTTGGGGGGGAGGGGAACTTTGGGTGCAGAATTATTGTTTAGTTGTTTCTGTGTCCTTTTGTTGTTCTGCCAATACACAGATATGCTTTAATAAAGGGCTTTTATCTTTTTTTTTTCTCCGTGCTCCTCCAATCGGAGCCTCTTGATTTCGGATTTACAATTGCTTGGAGGGAGGGGCTTGGTCTTCCTCATAACTCATCCTCCTCAGGAAAGCACTTCAGTCTCATTAAACTGAGACAGCTGGAACGTCTCCAGAAAAGGGCAAAGGAGCTGGAGAAGGGTCTGATGAGGAGTTGCTGAGGGGGCTTAGCCTGGAGAAAAGGAGACTCAGGGGTCCCTTCTTTCTCTTCACAACTCCCTGGCAGGAGGCAGGTGGGGGTCAGGCTCTTCTCTCAGGTAACAAGTGACAAGACAAGAAGAAGTGGCCTCAAAGTGCACCAGGGAAGGTTTAGATTAGACATTAGGAAAAATTTCTTCACAGCAAGGGAGTTCAGGCTTTGGAACTTCCAGGGAAGTGGTGGAATCACCATCCCTGGAAGCATTCCAAAGACAGGTGGATGTGGCAGTTGCTGGCATGCTTGAGTGGTGAACACGGTGGTGCTGGGTTAATGGTGGGACTCATCTTAGTGGTCTTTTCCAGCCTTAATAGTTCCATTATTCCATCCACCAGCACGCCACTGTCAGCTGCACACAAGATACTTCCCAGGTTTTAAGTTGCCTGACTTGCCCCTCCAGTTTCTAGTGTGGATTCACAGAAAAGAGGCAGAGGGAATGTTGCACCCCGCTGCTACTGCTTGGAAGTCTCTGCAGGATAGATTTGTCCAAGTTATTTCTGTTGAAAACACCTAAAAATAACTTGCATAATGCCTCAAGAGTGTTATGGAATTATTGGGAGTTTTGCCTGATTAGAAGAAATAAGAAGTAAAATCTCTGAGAAAGGAGATCAGGATTTTACACAGTAATAAAGAACAGAAATTGAAGAGCTATGGACATATTCATGTGCTTAAAAATTAAGAACATACTCAAGTGTTTTGCTCAGCTGCAGATGCTTTTCCTGTAAAATAATGTTGGCCTTGTTTTCCTGATCCAAAACTGGCCACAAAATAGCTTTACCTCACACTGTGTGTCTGTTACATCAGGTCTTTTTTACTATAAAATAATTTATTCAGTGTTCTCAGAAAAGACTTTGCCTTTCCTTTTAATACCCAAGAGCCAGATTCAATTTCACTAATTTCAAGTTTCTTTATATTAGACCTTGAGAACCAAAGTGGGAGTTATAGGTGAAGCAAGAAGGGTGTGTTCATAGGTGTTATGCTGCCACATATCCACTGACTGAAGTAGTAGGAAGGTTAAGCTTTTCTTCTAGCCAAGCACATCAGAGACTTTATCTCATAGCAAACCTGATGAGGTGCTGGCCGAAGCATTTCACTACACAGGAATAGACAGAGCACTCTGCACCACAAAAGGTGTGTGCACTTCTCTGTCTAAGTGGTATTTGCACTGAATATTAATTTTCATGGGATTTACAATAGGACAGCAAAGTTCAGATCTATTTTTTTCTTCTGGAGTCTCAAGCAGCTGATTGTTTATTTGGTGTACACACACTTAGGGGTGGACTCGAGGCATGTCTTTGAAAAACTCTCAGAATTTCTTTTTCTCCGGCACAGATTTAAAGCTCCTTACATTCCTCCTTTTTCTCAGATATGCCTGACTCAATCCTCTGAGTGGGGTTGCAGGATGATTTCAATCTGAGATAAATTGGATTAGATAAATCTCACTCCTTCTCACAAAACCCCATAGTCTCTAATTCTCTTTAGCTGCAAAATCGGTATAACACTGGAAGCTTTTATCACCCGTGGTAGTGAGTGGCAGTTCTGCTTGGAATCTAAACTACATTAGGTTTTGGTAAGGTGGAAATTATATTAGGTTTTGGTAAGGTGGTCACCTACCGGAATAGCTGCAGAAGATATTTTTGCATTCATATACCAGAAACTCAAGACTCAAGAATTCTCAAGAAGAGCTGACCTGATGACCCTGAGCTATAATTGTGGCCTTCAATGGACATTTGATAAGACTTAGCATTTGCAGAGATGTCCTGCAAAGAATGAGAAACACCAGCTCAGTCATTCCTGCAGGAAGATGCCACATTATCGTGGAGGATGGTAAGAGAAGTGTGTTTTTTTTATAATATGGCCAGAAATGTCATAAATTGCAGTTGATTTAAGCTAATCAAGATCATAAATGACATTCAAAGAAAATGATTTCTAGATTTACTCGGAGTTTTCTAAAGTTGATCATTGTTTAACCAGGGGACAGTGCTAATTTTTTAAAATAAATTTGACAGATAAGAATTCTCATATTTTGTATGCCTCAAGGCCAGAGTTGAGGAGATAAAGTGCAAGCAAGCAATGAGTTCACCTTCCCATCCTTCCTAATTGCCTGCTCTGCCGGGCACGTAAGACTTGCCTTCAGAGAACACACTCAGCCAAACTCCAAACATGTAATATTGAGATATATAGATATATATAAAAGACATTTTACTTTCAGAGCAGAGGGTTTTGGCTTTCCTCACTATTAAACCACACAGCAAGGCTGTCCAAGGACATATTTCAGGAGTCAGCAGTTTCCTGCAGCCAAACAATCGCGCTGCTCCCGGTCCCTTGGGAGCTGAGCATCTGTTACTAAGCAACTGCAGAGGCAATTTGGGAGCAGGCACCACCCTCACCACTCTCTCCTTGCAAACCTGTCACAGACCCAGCTACTCTGTGCAAGTAATCCTTTCCACAAAGGCAGAAGGTTAATGTAAGAAGATTATACATTTCCAGAAATAAAACTACTTCAACACTTCTCTAATCTATAGATAGGGAAAGGTTAGTATATAATTTTCTCTACAACCACTGGATACTTAAAGTAACCACTGTCAAAAGCTGTTTCTAGGTCAGAGAAACAGCTTGGGTAAAGTATTTATGTGACTTCATCTCTTGGTCAGCAGTAGGCCCACTTGCTTTTACAAGTCAGATGGACCCCTTGTCTGCCTGTGGGATTTTTCCTCTTTGAGAAACTGCCAAAGACCTCAAAAGCCCAAAGTTACTTATATGCACACATATTATGTGGATCTCCATGTCAGAAACTGATGGATTTAATGCAAAAATTAGCTCTGTCTGCCTCAACCTTTAATGATACAACAGGTTTTTATGACAGAAGCAAAGTTGTTTGGGTTGGAAGGGATCTTAAAACCATCCCGTTTCACCCCTCCACTAGACCAGGTTGCTCCAAGCCCCATCCAACATGGTCTTGAACACTTCTAGGGATGGAAATTCCGCAACCTTTCCCTGAAAGTGTTCGAGGCCAGGCTGGAGGGAGCTCTGGGTAACCTGGTCCAGTGGAAGATGTCCCAGCCTGTGGCAGGGGAGTGGACCTTGTTTGAATTTTTATATTTACTTTTGATGCTTTGTTGGTACTTTCCTTCATCCTTGGGCTTATGTATTTTGAATTGCATCTTTTTTATCATTCCTAGCAATGATTTAGAGTTGCAGTTGAAGATTATACCAACAAATCCATTACTTTGACTGACTGGCTTGGTCCTCTGGCAAAAAGGGCAGGCCATGTGTGCTTTGTGCAATTTTCCTCTTGGGAAGAGTCATGTGCATTTTGAGTCATTCAGGTGGACTTTTTTGCTCATCATATCAGCTATAACTTTGGTTCTACAATTTCTCTTCTTCTAGAAAAATGTCTTTGCTCTATGTGGCGTTTTTAGATGGCATTTTTGAAAGCAAATTGTTTTATCATCAAAAAGCAACAGGAGTTCTAGGATTCCTCATAGCAACAGCTTCTTCCTATGTGATCAAGAGTTTGGAACATTGAGGCGTTTTATTGCTGGCTTGATAGGCAGGACAATTCCCAACCTTTTTTTCCAAGTAGAACACCCAGATGTAAATACTCAATCTCTTCTTCCCCCCATATCATCATCTACTTTGATAAGAAGATATTTATGTTCGCTTTCTGTGGAAGAAAAATCTATAATGAAACAAGCAGTGACAGTAAGGAGTAGAAACCCCCCCCCGAAGCATCTGCTAAACTATTTAATGAATATTAACATTAGATTAAGCAACACATCTTAATTCTGTGGAAGGCAAACAAAAGCAGACAAGTCTACTTCGACAATATGAATGTACAGCCTTGAGATATCAGTGATTTATAGCAGTGCATCAGACCAGGAGAGCAGCCACTCACACAGAATAAAAAGTACTGTGTAGGATATCATCTTGTGAAGGGTGGAACCAGAGAAACACCCAACAGAGCAGGGACTTGCACTGTTATTGTTATGAGGCTACTCTGGCTAAAACCTGAGTTAGGCAGGTTACTAAATCTCATGCTCTTTTGGCCTGTAAGAAATAAGAATATTAAATTATTCCTGTTTAAGGTGACCATATTTGACACTGACACACGAAGACTCTTGCTACACAGCTCCTGTCTTTATTCCAGCCTTTATGGTCACAGCTCCCATCTTTTTTCCAGCCTTTGTGGCGTTTGGGATTTAGAGCTGCCTTCAACTGTGATTCCCAGCTGCAGCTGGGAAGTCTGGTCCTTCTATTTCCTCCAGACAGACTGTGAGCCCAAGGGCTTTAAGTGTTTCTGGGCCTTCCCAGCCCAGAAAAAACGGTACTTTTGCAACTCCACTTTCACAAGTGAGTTTGAAATTTATACTTTGCGTGTTCAGTGTGAGGGAAGAAGAGGTGTCTGTGGCCTACACTAAGTTTAGGTGTACAAATTCATATCCCCCATTGCAGGGGGTGCTTGTCTGTTTTACATTTGCAATCTGGGCTCTGTCACCTGATCATCATTACAGGATAATTATTACATCTCCTTCCAGCTCTCCCCAGCGAAGACTTTTGCAGGTAAGAGATCACAGTTCACTAAGAGAATTTTATGTTAATATTTTTGTAAGTCCCAACAAAATCCCAAATGCTTCTGTGCTAAAAGTGGTGGTGGTTTCTGCTGTGGTAGCTCAAGACTTAACTGTAGGTTTTAGTGGAGAGTAAAACTAGTTTTATCATCAGTAAAACTACACCAGATTCAGAGAGAAGTGCAAGTATAATAAAGGGCCAGCAAATATTCTTTAACAAAGCCTTGTTACTTCAGTCTTCAGAAATTAATCACTTTAATTTCGGAAAAGGAATCATTCCAGCCAAAAAGCCAGTGGTACCAACTGAGGTAAAACAAAATGCAATGGAGGATTAGAACATTTTCTTAGTTTTTTCTGCTGTCACCATGAAATCTTGTTCCTTAAACTCTTAAAGCTTGTCTAGCATGTAAATGTGTTGGGGAGGGGATGTTAGTTCACCATCAGTATTTCTTTGAGTCTTCTAAACACAGTATAAACAGTTAATGATTTCTAATTCTGTAGCAATTAAATTATTGGCTTCTTTTCAAGTGTTAGATTAGGACTTTTGCACCTCTTCTTCATTCTGACACACATTTGGCATATCAGTAGGTAGCCCAAGTACTGCATTGTCTGTGTTTATACATAAAGAATGTCTCCTGTAACAGGGCTCAGATGTATTAATAGAATGAAAGCATTTGCTGCTGCAAAGTGATCAGTGTTAGTTTTATGTAATCCACAGGCAACTGCAATTTAAAATCTCAATGATTTAAAACATAAATAAATATATACTTCGAATAGAAATCTTAGTTGAGAAGGACTTTGACGAGCTGTGAATGCTTCTTCCTGCAATTAGATTGTGAGATGAAGCCAGAACCATATTACTTGACCCTGTAAGATTGTGGGAGAGTAATTGACTGTTAGGACAGCTTAGCAAGGGAGGCAACACACACATCACCTTTACATCAGCTTCAACTCCTTTCTAAAACATGACAAATGACCCATCTTGGAGCAGCAATCCCTGTATGAAATATGTGGTGTGTGGTAGGCAGAGGACAGAGGACTTTTTATGGGAAACTACTGGAAGATTTCCTATAAGAAGGGTAGAAACCCCTCAGGTATTGCCAGGTCAACACTCAGTTAAGAAAGCCTAAAGGAACAGCAGTAATTAAATTAAAGCTACTGGGTGATGTAGGCTTCACACACCAAAGGGAGTAAACTAATGATCTAAATTTTTCCAGGATGCCCAATCGAGCTTTTAGAGCTTTTCACTTAAAAAGTTAAAGAAAAGGACAAAAGGTGGCTACAGTCTGCTTCCTTGTATCAAGAGGAGCAGCTCTGTTAAATAATCAACAATCTCAATCCAAATCATCCTAAATATGCACAGGAAATAAATAACCCTTTAACCCCCTCAGACTGAGGGGAAATTCTGTAGCTTCACCCCTATGCAGGAGAGCTCTTACTTGCAAACACTTCACAACCCACTGCAGATGCAAAAATTAAACTTAGCCCAGAAACCCAATCCCACCATTTTTGCTTTAAGAACTCTGCTAGATTAAGCAGGAATATTTTCATGAAATCTCTCAAGGATATTTTCATGAAGTCACCAGAAACTTTTCATGGAAAGCCTTTCTAGACTTCTCAGCCTGCAAATTTCTTTTTAGGAGTTTGGTTCATCAGATTTCTGAGAGATACAAAACTACAGTTGTTTACAAGGATGGGTTTTACTGGCAGAGCCAGCAAGTAAGTCTGAAAGCAAAAAGAAGCCTCGTTGGCAGGAAACTTTGTTCGCTCCTAGCTTTGTTTGTAATCCCAGCTCAGGGGATATTTATATATATCTACTGGAAACCTGTTTAGATGGAGCTGGGGTGGGTTTAAGCTTTTGTGTGACATGCACAGACTAGACCTGAGGAGCCCAAACTTAAGGCAAGACAGCTCTTGAGTTCCTTTTGTGTCAGTGAAGCTTCAACCAGAGCCGTGTCCCACAAAGAAGAACCTATATATGCTCAGGAAGAATTTTGCATGTCGAGAAGGCCAAAACAATGCAAGGAGCTGATCTCTTTCCTAAAAGGACTGCTGGTAAGGGCTTTCTTTGCTCCTTCAGGCATGTAACATGGCAATGACACTCAAGACAAATAGTTTGAGCCGGCTGTGGTTTGTAACAATGGCAGTTAAAGGCACCAAAAATCAGCCAGTGCAATCAAGCTTCTAATCAGGAAAGTAGGCAAAATAGCTTGCAATAAACCACAAATACCTGTTTGAAATTAGTTTTTATTTTATTTTCATTACTGTCTTAATCAAACCCTGGTGATAAGCAGCAAAGGAAAGACAGAATCATACAATGCCCTAGGGAGGAAGTCGCTGAGGCGAGGCCAGGTATTAATACATTTATGACTAAATGAGGCCAACATTTCTTGGTAAACCAAACAGGACAGCTCTGTGGCAATCCAGGATCCAGTGCAAGCAAAAAAAAAGACATTCACTGTGTCACTCTATTCTCCTTTCTTACCACAGTCAGGCACAACCCAAAATTTGAAACTGATCGTAACACATCCAATCCTTCTAAATGGGTGTAAAATGGTGTTTTTGCAGAGGCTACCTCACCAATCCACTCTGGCAGAATCTTAGTGATGAGAAATAACATTAAATCTCTGGGGGAATATTTTTGGAATAACATGGATGTCTCACCTTTGATGGCAGCCATTACATGTGCCACAGGGAGATACATGTTGGGGGATTTTCCTGGGAAAGAGAGGTCTGTGTGTCTTGCATTTTGTATAAATGAGGCTTTGGATACCTGGAAATGTCTGAGGGCTTGATTTTTCTGCCCATTTAAATGAATGATGAAGAGACACATGGGAAAGTTCAATGCCTCTTTCTGACAGTTATTAAAAGGGTCGAGCTATTTATGAATTATCAAGGAAACATTTGTTGATTTTAGAGAAGGGCTGGGTAATGGAATTCAGAGATTTTCATCTGTAGCCACTAAGTCAGCTGCAGGTCATGGGTGACACAAAAGAGTCACCCCATTGCACTGCAGCACTGTGTGTGAAGCAATCTTAGACCACTAATGCAAACCTCACAGTGACCTCATCTGCTACCACCTCTACAAAAAGAGCCCTGGGACTACAATGGTATCAAAGTTCAAAAGGAACAACCACCCAGATAAAGCCACACCAGGTAATAACTTAGTACATGCCAAAATCATCTATAGGAGGGCTCAAATTAATAGGGAAAGTTGTATGACTCAGTCAACCAATTATGTAATTAAAATTTTGTACAGTGCCCTGACATTCTGTTCTATTGTACAACATGCAAAAATTACCCAGCTTGCCACAGCACTTACATTTTTAACAGCACTTCACTCTATTTTCTAGCTATCAGGTATTAGATATATTTGAGGAGAGATTTGTAAGTCTCTTTTGGTTTAAACAGTGCCTGCAGCCCCTGTGCAAACATGTCCCACTTTTTTCATAGTGGGGCTAAAAGGATGGTGGGAGAGGGAGGGAGGAGAGAGGGAGAGGGAGTCCAGCCTGTGTCAAAGTGAGCATGGTCAGGGTTTTATGCAGAACACAGTGATAGCATCACAGCCACAGTGTTCAGCAGAGGTCAGGATGTCACTGTGCCTCAAGTTGTACTTGGATAATTCAAAACATCTTATCCAAATTCCTGTGGTCTTTCATGAATGGAGATCCTCTGTTGGTGGACCTTAGTTCTTGACTACCCTCCCTGGCACCTTGAAAGGACGCTTGTCTTATCTCTCTTCAGAGCACACCCCCTCAATTTATAACTTTTGCTGATTGTGACTCAAGTTCTCTATTCAAGTTAATGCCATTAATTTACTGTTTGTCCTCAAATGATTCCCTTCTCTACCAAGACATTCCATACACGAAGCTCACAATGGCAGCGTTCTTGGCCCTTGAGCTAAATTACCTTTTGGCAGGTTACTGACCTGCAACTTCTTGCCACTTTTTGAAAATATGGAGTTGAAGAGGGGATTAGATTTTGCTGACTTTTAACTGGACTTGAATATTCAATTTCCATCCTCTCCACAAACTCTCAAACAAGATGGGACAGGAAAAGAAAATTGACATTCAACATCCTTCTATGCCCAAAACAATCCATGCAGCAAAGTAAGGTTCTAGAAGGCAAGCCTGAAACATCCAGATGGTAGATTCAATGTTGATTTGTCATCACTAATAATTTACTAAAACCACCAAAATGAAATCTAGGTATTTTTTGCCTGATACAACAGTTGAGTTGTCCACGTGTTCTCCATGGGACAGCCAATATGACCACCTCCATATTATTTCACCCCCCTTTTGCTAAGGAACCTGGATATAACATTCTGTTCACTGATTTGCAATGGAAGTGTAAAGATTTGTACTCCTGAAGGACATCAAGCTTTGCAAGAGTGACATCAAGTGGCACATGAAGATTTCTGGCTTGTGGCAGAATGTAGCAGATAAATCTCTATTTGTGCACTACCAGCTGTAGAAATATTTCTTTTCACTATCAGGTCAGTAACTGGGACAGTAGAAGGAAAAGAATCAGCTGATCTCTCCAGACTGGAGCGCCTGAAGTAGGATGAAGAAAATGATTTTTCACAAATCTACATAAATGAAGACCTAGTGCTGAGAAAAGTAGAACAATCCACTTTGTTGGGGAATCTGTGGATGACTGAAACGTGTGAAAGCAGGGATCTGGTATCCACTCCTGAAAAATCCCAGCTCTTTGGTTTCAAAGACACATCTAATTCATCCCCTGACCAAACTCCAGACTGCACACATTTATGAAACAACCTCTTACTCTGCTGGGAACTGCAGAATTAAACCTGAGAAAACATTCTTCTGGCAGTTTTGTAAATCCAGCTGTTCTGATGGAAATGACATCAGAGACTCAAAACCAGAGCCCTGTACACATCTTTTCTCAGTTCAGTAAATATTTCTTATTTGAAATAAGTTTTACATTGCTATGGAGAATATGCTCCCATCTGAGTCCAGACCCTCAGTGTAAACTGGTGATCCAAAGAATAACAGGAGAAGGACAGGAAAGGAGTTTCTGGCTCAGCAGGAGAGCCTGGCAGAGGGGATCCT
>JAWWES010000024.1:17796651-18038574 GCA_035583135.1 Lophotriccus pileatus | reverse complement strand
CGAGGGCCAGGTCACTGAGGAGCCAATTCCTGATGCAATTTCCTTGGTGGGGAGCCTGAGGCCAGAGGGGGGTGTGCGTCAGGCAGGGGAAGTTTTGAGCATCAACTTTCCCACTGGAGTGGGGAGAGAGAGCCTGTATCAAGCAACTGGTGAGACAAAAGCTTGAAGAGTAACAGCAAAACAGGTCAATGTGTTTGTTTCCCTCCTTCCCCACGTGGTTCTTGTCACAGTGCAGGGAAAAATACTGAGGGATGACAGAACTATCATACAACTCTTTAGGGTGGAAAAGACCCCTAAGATTGAGTCCAGCCAGTAGCCCAGCACTGTCCAGGGACAAATGACAGCAGCATTTGTGCTTAGTCTCCATAAGTGCACAGTAATTTTGTGTAAGCTAAAAAAGAGATTTCTTCAGCAGGTACAGGATACTGTCACACAGCTGGTGTTTTATACACTCCCCTGTCTCCTGTCTTTGCTCTGCAAGTCTAATGGTGCTAAAGATTCAAATGTGCAACATAAACACGGTTTAGAATCCAACACAAAATTTACTTTAAAAGACAAAATTGCTGAAGCAATTTTAGACATTTTTTCGGAAGAAAATGTTGCTCAGACAGACAAATCTGGTTTTGACATGTTCCCCAAAAATAGCCATGTCAGACTCAGAATTTACATCTACATAAAGAAGGTTAATGAACCAGGCAAATTGTACTGAACAGGAAACAAATGCCAAATATTGCTCTTAGCTTTTTTTGTGAGTCAGTGGCTGCTCTGGAAATGGGGGAACTAAAATAAATAGTACCACATACTTAGTGTAGTTGGAACATTCCAAAAAATGCCATGAAGCTGTCAGTCTGCATGTCAGAATCAATGTGCAAGCTTGTCAGGAGAAAGGGAGGGGGAATTTGGAGCTTTAAATAGTCACCATGTTTTACAGTTTATTAGCAGCAGTGGAAGGAAGGCCACCTTAGGATTGCAAATTAGTCTCTTTATTCAGAACTCTGTTGAAATTAAATTTCATGTGAAGTTTGTAAGGAATACATATTCATTTATGCCTGAGAAAGGAAAATCCTAGTCAGAGGTGACAGGAAAATTCAGATTATTTAAAGGTGCTTAGAGCTTCAATCCAAGACTAGACTTGGAGGCACTAACAATGTTTGAGGGAAGGGGGAATTGAGAAAACAGAAAAGTTTTAACTGGTATTGACAGAAACTCAGAAATGCAGCTGCTTTGCAGAGTCACAAAATTCTTTGGGCAAACCCCGAGGATCCAGGCTCAGTTTTTAATCAGCTCTTTCAAAGAACTCCCATAAACTGAAGCTGGAGGCCCAAAAGGTCCTGCTGCACAACTGCTTTGATGAGAAACCTCCCACCACCAGTGACGGTCTCTCAGCTGGAGCCTCAGTGTGAATTGTTTCTTGCTTCCCCTTTTTTAAGCAACATGCTGGCCCATCTCAGGGGGCTTTTCCCCCTCTCAGACAGCTACTCCCAGCTCTGTTCACAAAGAATACTGAGAGATAGGGAAAGCTTTGTTTTATATGCAGCACATGCACAATTAAATACACATCTGCACCTTGCTCCCATTTTCCTCCTTATCACGTACACCTCATCACCTTACAGCTGTACACACAACTGTCTGCAGGTACTAATTACACCTTCTCCTAATTTAATAGGAGGTTTGCTTCAGTTAATAGCTCTCAGATTCCCAGACACTCCGTGAAGCACCTCAGAACCGCAGTTGTGAACGAGGATTGATAACGGGGATGTTTCAGTTCTGCAAGGTGGATGTTCTGAGGGGCTCTTCAGAAATATCTGATAGAACTGAGACGGAATAAGAATAATGTTACAACTGAAAAAGTAGAGTTTTACACCTTGATTTTCAGTGTTAATGTAACCAGACCTCAGCAACAGATCCACACATCAATTTACGTGAGTGGCCTTGGAGTGAAACTGTTTATAGAGGGTGAACTGTTTTTTTTGAGTTTGTTTTTTTGTGTGTGGATTTTGTATCTCTTTAAATGAAATATGATTCATCTGATCCATAAGTTTTCTAGAAGTCTTCCAAAAGCTCTGAAGGAAGTATTATTGCATTCAGGAATACAACAACTTGAAGAAAACCCAAATCAAGTCCCCTTGTACCTTGGTTGATACAGCCTAAAATTCACTTGTTTAATAATAGTTTAATAACTAGTAATAAGAAAGTTGTGGCCCTGCAATATCAGTGAAGTGCTGTAGATATCAACTGCGTGTTCCTCCTCAATGTGGCTCTGAGCAGATAATGAAAACTTGGACAAGGATTAGTTGTGTTATGATCTCACTGTTTTATGACATAGACAGGAGTATAAATGCCTGACAGTGATGACTCTGGGAGTATTTTTTTTTCCTTGAGAAAACAACAAAACCTGTTAGAGATGACAATTTGAATAGGGTAACAATACCTCTCAATCCCCAAGAAAAAAAAATTGTTGTGAAGATCTGCCTTCTCTTCTCCACAGGATATATTGTGGGTCTTCAGTTTTCCTTATACCACACATTATCCCCCATTATTAAAAAATCTATACCACTGCAGTCTCACTGGCAACTCATGGCAGCTTCGGCATGAACCTTTATAGATATTTAATAAAAAAAAGTTTCATCAGAGAAGATCTCTCTGTAAAGACCAACTACATCCTTCACATCACGGTTCAGGTCCAAGGAAACCTCTCTTGACCCCCTGTGCCCTGGCTTGGTCACTGAGCTCTGGGGACAAAGTGGATTTTGTGTTGGGATGTGCTGCCACCTAACGATACAGAAAACCAAGGCTTTGGACGAAAAGACTCAGAACTGCACTTAAAAAAAAAAAAAGATGCAGCTGCAGAAGGGACTTGCAAATCTCATTGCCTGCAAAGGTGCATGTAAAGAACTAGGGGAAGCTGGAGGTAGAAGAGTGGGTGTGCATATCGGATTTATATCCAAACCCGGATTTTGACCAAAAGGTGGCCCCAGTGCTCCACAGGAACGCTATGAAAAGGTGTCTTTCTGGAGCAGCCAGAGGCTGAGGTTATCCCTCACCTGTGGAGACAGAAAACCCTCCCCAGGGGATCCCCCCTCATCCCTGCACAGCCCCGTGCAGACACTGGCAAGAGCATAAACTACTTGCTCCAATTTCAGTTTGGGAATGGGAGTTTCAGCTGGGGAGAATCCAATTTTTAAGTCAGCCCAAATCCTGCAACAAATTTGCCAATTCAGATCACTTCCCTTTCCTTCCCCAATCATGGTCACCATGTGCAGCCAATTACTTTTAATTAATCCAATTAGCTAATGGCCTCCAGCACCAGAGCTTTCCCATTTTACTCCAGAAGTAGAGACTGCATTTGGAGTTGAAGAGGAAGCTCACACATATGCAAGGGTAAGGAAAAAAGTGGTACCTACAGGAGCAGTGGGGCTGAAAGCTTGGCAGGAGGAGGAGAAAAAGGGAATTTGTGTCTAAAGAAACCAATGAGTTTTCTGTGAAGTCTGAGTAGAAAGCTTGGCAAGTAAGTAGAGACTTTTAAGCAGAACGTGGGATGGTTTTCTGGAAATAATAGCTAAAAAAAAATATAAAAAACCAATGGAACTTGATAAAGCCCACAATAACTCCTGGGCATACTCCTGTTGAGGAATTTGTACATTTGTTCTATGAAATTAATTTGGGGGCAAGCTGAGGGTAGGGCTCCTTTAGAGAACTGTGGTGGCTGTGTGGTTGTTGCACGGCGCTCGGAACAAGGCGATGCTCCACGGCAGCTGGCAGAGCTCAGCTCCTGCTGCCAACAAACCCAGCTGTGCTGGCTGGGTGCAAACACCAGCACAGCCCTGAATTACCCACAGAAAGCTTTTTCCAGGGCTGGTGAAGGCACGAGGGGTCCCATGCCTTGGCTGTGCCCCTTTTCCCTGCCCCTCCCCTGTGCGTGCGGGTGCCAGAGCAGAGCACACAGCACAGCCCCATGTCACTGGCTGCAGCCAAGCTTGGCACTGGCCCTGGAGGTGTCTGCCTGAATAGCTGATGTTTGCTCTTTTGAGCATGGCATGCCTTAGTTGCAGGCAGTTCTGAGCCCTTTGGGAGGAGGAGAGGAATGAGTCATCTCTGTGTAGTATGATAAATGGGTGTTTTCATTTAAATAGAAAGAGATCAGCCAGAGCTCTCTCAGTGTTAATCTTAAAATGTTTTGCAATAACATCTTAGAAAAGATGAAGTGTTTTTTTCCATAGTGCTGAGGATGGAGAGGGGACTGATGGACTGGATTAACAGCCAGCTGATGGAAGTAGAAAGCACACCCTGATATTTTGTCAATAACCATTTATAGCAAGGAACTCTTGACTATCTTCATGCTTCTTGTTCAATTGAAAACCCACAGCAGCAAAGACTCCCTCATTTTCAAAGCCAAGGAGCTCATCATGCTGTACAAGGACCCTCTCCATCAGCTCACAGTAATATTTTTGTGAGAAACAGGGGCTGTGGTTTATCATGCAGTGGAACAGCACAAGAACCAGGAGTGGGCACAGTCAGAGAGGAATTAAAAGTCTTTGTCAAAACCCACAGCACATCTTCCTTACTGTAGCCATGCTTGGCTAGTGAAGAGGAGAAACAGCCTGTAAGAAAAGAACTTAATTTCCTCTGTTGCAGGTAACTATAATATAGGGTGCCTCAGAGTGGAATATCACAGTTTTTCATCAGTGTGTCATGTACTAAGGTAAGAATTTTTCCCTGTCCATGGGTTCTTGATATTAAAAAAAAAAAAAACATGGACAAATTTGGGTTGGAAAGGACGTTAAAGTTCATCTTATTCCAAGCCCCCTGCCATGGGCAGGGACAACTTCCACTAGCCCAGGTTGCTCCAAATGGCAGCAGGGCTGTGCTTTTCCCTGGCAACGTGAATTTCAAATATTAAATTACTGTTAAATAGCAGTGACGTGAAGTTGTGAGATCAGGAGAGGTTGGTTTCCTTCAGCTGCAGGTTTGCTGGGTGAGCTTAAAAAAGTTGTTAAATCTTTCCTTTTTTTGTCAGTTCCCCATCTAGAGTCAAGGGATATTTTTCTGTCCTAAAAGGGTCGTTGTGATTATTTATTTCATTAGGGGTATGTCATGTAAAGTACATCAATATAAACTAAAATACACAGAATGAGTTTTGCCCATTTCCTTTAATTTTTGAAAACAAGAAAGTAGACAAAATCTTCTGCCCTTCAAAACCAAACAGACTCTTTCTTTGTGTAAAATGTTACATAAAACTTAGTGGTTGTTCATTTTTATTATCTTTAATAATACTGCAGATATTTCAGAAAAGGGCAGTATTGTTTCTACTGCATAAAAAAAAATCACCATGAGATATCTGGGGTTTTTGCATTTCCCTCTCCCTCCCCCCCTTCATATTGTTTCCAAAAAAACCCCCCAAACAAAACACAAATCCTATTAGGAAATTTTTTGCCCTCCCACATCCCTCCCCCACAAAAGAAAAATATTTTTTTTTCCTTTTTTTTTTAAAAAATCAGTACAGTGTTAAACGAGTCAGGTATTAATTAAGCACACACATGTACGAGCACAGCACATCAGTTACACTGTGAAATGCTTTAGACCACACCGAGCCATCTGTGTGTGTACAAAGCCACAGGTGAAAGGGTTCATAGCAGCAGAATAGGAGGCATGTCCCAGACAAAGTACACAGTTCCAGTGGAGATTCTGGGATGAGCACAGCACTTCAGGGAACACAGACAAGCTACAGTGCACAAGTCAAGTTTCTCTGTCCTGATTCTGGACAGCCTGGACTCGTGTGGGGGTTCCCTTTGTGTCCGCGGATGGCCAGGGGAGCGGTGGGGCTGCACCTCTTGGCACACGGGGCTGGAAACGTTCCTGGTGAGTCCTGATTGCTGAGGGGAATACCACAGAAACCAAGGCCAAGCATAACCTAAGTTGCATCTGTATTTGCACATTCTTCAACCATAAGAAAGTATCTCACATTTGCTCTGAGAGGGAACACAATCAACCCCAAGGCCCATGTGTGGCTTTGGGGCTATTCTGCAACTCTGGTGGGTGGAGAGAAAGACCAGGAAGGGACACTGAATCAAAAATATTTGTGACTCATTAGGGCTTCTAAAAAATGTAAATGTCTAGGTTTTGGAAGGGGCATTTTCTCAATGGCAATATGTAGCTGTCATTTGTTTCATTGTGTGGATCTCACCTGTGGTTTCAATTCTAGGGAGCATTTCTCTCCCAGGATTATTTTCCCGTGGGGCTGTGATTTTGAGTGGTACCCTCTAGCTCTGGATGGCAAGCTGCAGACTCCCTCTGAGGGAGGCCAGCAGGCACAAGATTGTAGGTTCCTTCCAAATGTCCTATCCTAAGCTTCTCACAACAGAGATATGCAAAGGCAAGCAGGACTTACAGCATTTGAAGTAGAATTGTGGTAGAGAATTTTTCTCTTGGACTCCCACCTTGCCACATGAAAACCCCCTACAAATAAGGTAAAGTAAAATTACATAGATCTACTAGATTTAATAATGTTTATGAAAATTCCTTTTTTTAGGAGATATCAGTAAGATCTCAAAAAAATCCTGATTTCCATGTACAGTTCTATGCATTCGATATTTAGATACACTTAGTGACTTCTAGGGAAATGTTTCCTTGGGAGAAGGCCAGCAGCCACTTCTGTTTCTAACAACTCCAGGTATTAGTATCTGAGCTTTGGTGATTTTGAGTTGCAGAAATGCAGCAGATTTTGTGACATTTCTTCCTGGCTATCTTAGGTTGTTGCTTATCTCTCCCTCCAAACAGTGTGCAGTGTAGTGACAGTGTTCCTCCACAGATTTCTCATAAAACTATTAAATAACAAAAACAGGACAAGAAAAATTGGCAAGAACAAATAATAGTGTTTGAAATGTTGTCAGAAAAAAAGCCCGACACAAAATAGAGTCCAGAGATTTTGACGCTGGGGCATCTGCACACCTCATGGAACAACTGCCCGGCACTGGATTCACATACAAAGTCAGTTTTAAATCAGAGGGAGTCGATTCAGACAACTGGTGGAAAAAGGCCTGATATGACAAATCCAGTACTGCTCACTTTGGGACACAGAGGAGTCACAACATTTCTGTCTTAATTCCCGCATCTGCACCACATATAAATGACCTCCTAGAAATCTTGCTGGGGATAAAAGAACCACCACTCCAACCTTCCACCAGCTAGACTCCTACTCTGACTTCAGTGCAAGCCTCAGTGCTATTCAGGGGAGAAGAATAAGTGCCTTATCTGAGGGTATCCAGAGAATACCTTGAAGAGAAAACACAGAACATCCTGAGTTGGAAGGGAAACCACAAGGATCCTCAAGTCCAAATCCTGACCCTGCACAGGACATCCAAACAATCCCACCATGTGCCATGAGAAAACCCATCCAGTGCTGCTCTTTGCCACTGCTGGATCCTTGATTTCTATTGAGGGGAATGGGGAGACAAATAGATAAAGTGAGAGACAGAGGCCACGATATGCAGACCTCTAAAACTTCTCTTTTTTCCTCAGAACATCTCCAAGTCTATAAAGTAGCCTTGATCTTCAACAAACACATTTCACTCCAGGGAATGTAAGTGCCAGCTGAAAATGAAATGCTGGCCACACAGACATTAAAGAAAATGAAAAGGTTTGGGGTGTTTCCTGAAGTAGTTCACATCCTCTTAGAGACCATTAACTTACAAGAGCAGCAAACCTCAGAGCCCTTCGGAAATAAACTCCATCCAATCTCCAGAAAAACAGCGGCTCAGGAGTGGGCCCATTCCACCACGCTTCTGACCTGTTGGAGCCGATGGGAGGGGGAAGGAAGGCGACAGGAACGACTGAGGTGCTGCCAGGGTCACAAAACTCACCCTAAAGGAGAGCCTTGTTATGGGCAGGACTCAGGCCGAGCCTGGGCAGGGCTGGATCAAAAGCCAGGGGACAAAAGCCACTGCCCTCGGCTGTGGAGGGTCCGAGTCCTGCCCACACACAGGCAGTGAGACACAGCAGTCATCATTGCTTCTGAAACAAATAACAGGGCAGTCTGGTTCCCTTCCTATACACACATGAAAAGCTGAGATGGTCTGAAATGCTTACAGGTTAGAAGGCAGAGATCTCTACAACACCAACGCCCGCCAGAAATCAAAGTAGAAAAGTTTTACAGCACATAATACAGGTCCCTCTAACTTCTAAAAAAGAACATTTACTGAAATCACCATATTACAAGAAGTCATCACTAACAGACGATATAATATTATTTCTTTTTCTTTTACATGATCATTACTTATAATTTTAAAAAAATCCCTTTTAAACAAGTATACAATTTTTCACTTTAAAATTAACTGGTTAATAAAATTTTGTGCAAAACAAGCCAGCCTCTATAATTAAGTGAATTTATTTATTTATTTATACAAAAAAAAATAAAACAACACCCCCCAAAAAAAAAAATAGTTCTTTTAGAAATGTGTCTCCTTTTCTGTGATGGTTGAAATGGTGCCATCTCCTTTCAGTTTGGCGTCGCAGTCATTTATTGCTGCTATGTAGGCTCCTCCTCCAAGCTTCCCCCTCATTTTTAGATCTGAGCTGGGTGTAACCAACTTCCTGAATTTCTAGAAAATTGGAGAAAATGGAAATCAGTGTGTTTTTCTTGGTCACAAACACTCATCCTGTCAACAGATTGATTATAAAAAGCCTTTTCTCTTGAGTGTTGGCTGCTCTTCCTCTGTTCTGGTCACAGCCACAGATCTGCACGCTGCACAGTTCTGAACAAATCCCTCCAGGCCAAAGGCAACAGAGAATGAAGGCAAATCTAAAGTCAGACTGAGGTTTTATGCTGATTTAGAGCAACATCCCTTTCCATGAAGAAACTCAACACAATGCCTGTTAAACAGGCATGTTTTACTTCTCATGTTGCAGGAGGATATGCACTGGAAAAAGTAACTAAATGAGGGACACACAAGTGTTGAGCTGAGGAACAAAGAAAAATACCCACATTCAGCTAAGGTCTTTCCCTTTTCTAGCAATAACATCCCCAAGCTCACAGCCTGGGGAGCAGAGATGCTGAGGGAAGTTGGCTCCCCAAGAAGCTTCCAACTGTGATTAAAAAATCCTCTTGTCATCCTTGTATGTACAAGATAATGACCTGCCTGCAGTGCTGCAGATTACACACTTTAAAGCCTATTTACTTGCAGAGATATGTGAGGGTGATGCATAAAGGAAATATTTAATGTTTAGATTTGCACAAACTTCCCTTTTTGACATGCTAAGAAAACTGTATTATGGAAAATTGATTTTTTGTTTATGTACCCACAGCAAAGATTTCCCAGGCCAAGTTTAATCAGCTAAAATGGAGTCATTGCAATATGGATATAATCAGGCTTTTCTGCAATATCCCAAATGGATGAATAAAGTTTATATTCTGGTTTCTTCCATTATTACCATCTTCACTGTTTGTCTTTGGAGTTCCCACAGAAATGAACAACCTTTCAAGTTTAAAGGTAACCCATTTAATAATCTTAACCTGAGCTAACCTGATATCAACTGTCGGTAAATTGCACCAAATGTTTCTATTTGCCTGTATTTCTCATTCAGGGAACTGTAAGCAGGAAAACTGTCCAGAAAACACATGTGAGTGTTTGCTCCCCATCTCCCGGAGGAAAAGCCTGGCACCACAAACATTAGTTACCAAAACCATGGAAAGAAGGCAGCTGAGCTGAGGAAATGGCTGGTACAAACCTCCTTGATGCATTTAGCTGACGTTACAGAGATTTTAAGCCACAAATTGAGCTGAAACAGAGCACCACCAAGATGTAGTTTTGGTTCGTTTACCACAGGCTCAAGTCAGCGAAGGTCAAAAAAACTAAACAAACCCAACAGGATTTCAGAAGAAAATAGAGAAAGTTCAGATGCCTCTTTCCAGCACTGATGAGAGGGCTAAGCCAGGCTGCCACTGTAACAGGGGTGTGGATGCTGCTTTGATTAAATTCCTGGTCTCACACAGGTGAGGATTCACATTCCCTGCCCCTGCTCTTTCTTCAGCATCATTAATCTGAAAATATATCTCACCTCCATGACAGTGCCTTCTGTCTTCCACAGCTTAATGCAGATCCACAAAGGGATGCAGACCATTGAAGAGAGTGCCATCATCCAGCCTATGCCATAGCCCCAGTCAGGGTATATGTACACATTGTTGTACTTCAGAGGCTTGTATTTCACCAGGAAAAAGATGAAGATTCCCTGAAACAAGCAGAGAAACTATTAGTGGTGTTTGAGAAAACCCTGCCTGCGTAACAAGGTAGTGACTGAGTATTTAGGCAAGGCCAGGCTCCCTGAGGGAGGCAAAACTCTTCACTCAGAGAAAAAAACCCACCAGCACTCTCTCCTTTTATGTACAGCTTAAGCAACATATCTCAGTAGCTCCCGCAGGGACGAACAACATTTCAAGTTTAAATCCCATTTACCTCTTGATGACAAAAAGTCCTGCACTTTGATGGGAAAGAGTACCTGGGCAGGAAAGATTAGGGTTTGCTACCCTGAACCAGCTGTTATTAACACAAGCTGTGTTCCATCTAACCTGTAATGATGGAAAAGTAAAGCCAAAATTTTCAAAGCTACCTTAATCCACTGTGCGTATCCGCAGTTCTGCAGACCGGTGCTTTCAGACTCCCAAAAGCTCCAGGAGATCCCTCTAAATTTGACAGGTGTCAAATCAAGCAGTTTGGACCGTTTATATTTATGAAATATAGAACAGCTACTGTGCACTTTCCTCCAGAGTGATTAAAGGAGAAAGTGGGATAAAGTTTGTTTCAGAGCTTGTGACAACGAGCCAGAAATCTTCCCGAGTTTGCAAGTGAGCTGGCAGAGCCCAAGGGAACCTGGATCTCCAGGTGCTGCAGCACCCGTGGTTCTGCAGCTGATTATCATTTGTGTGTTTTAGAACTGGAAGCTTTCAGGATCACGTTTGTGGACAATTCGGTCATGCTGCTTTTGTAACTTTGCCCTGTTATGCAGCCACACATCACCACAGCTCGCACCAGCACTGCCAACTTCTGCTGTGGCAAGTTCCCTCCCCTTCTTCATGCACATGGGATAGGCTTTGGGCCTCTTCTGCTTTCAGTAGAAGAAAAAATGTCCTGTTTCCTTTGAAAAATGTCTATTTACCCAGAGAGAGAGGAGAAAGGAGGCTGGAGCAGCAAAGGAACCAGCACAGGTCTGGAGAAGCTCAAGCTATGTGCTAGTACTCAAGGTGTCCCAACTACGCAGGGAAAAACATCTCTGCTGTACTGGCAAATATTTGTTTAGGGATCTGGGATTATTTCTTTCCCTATGAATATGCATGCTAAGGTTTCTCACAATTCACCGAATGTTTAACAATTTTTTCCAGAACCTACAGAGGGATTTTTATTTGAAATATATGCTACAAATCAATAGGCACTTTACCTCAATTATTATTAGCAACAAAATTATAAAACCACATATAAAACCCCCTCTTTATGTCTAAAACAAATCATTTGGATATTCTGTACTTACTGCACAAATACCTGGAGTTAGGACCATCCAGCACCATTTAATCAATGACAGGGGTTTGTACCCAATCATATCTTCAATGTTCTCATAAAAGCGATTGCTGCCTGCCCCCAAAAAAGAACCAACAGAAAAGCAGATGTAGATTGTGCACCAAGAGGTGGTACAGCCAGCATTTTCGAACAGTGGGGAGAAAACCACGGGCAGGGCTGTGAGGACTGAGGCTGCTGCCTTTCTCTGACACACCTCCCTGCCATCTGCTTCGTGCAACAGTCTGAGCATCCCCAGGTAAAGAGCATTATATACATATATTTCTGTGCTACAAGCTTGTGTGTGAATCCCTGGATAGCTGGGCACACGTGTGATCTGCAGTTCATGGGTTGTTTCCCCAAGTGAAATCGTCCTTCCTCTGTGCCAACACTGCTGCAGGGGTAACATGAGCTTCTGAGCATTGCAGATGTGTCCCTTCTGTGCTGGTGAGGCACAGAGTCCACTTTCCCTGGGTTTATCTGGGAGGGTTGTAAATTGGAGGGGAACACACCCTGCAGAGACCATTCCTGAGAGAAAAAGGCTTATAGGCACCCCTACTCTCTGAGGCAGCAAAGCAATTGCACGGTGAAGGTGGAGGTCAGTCCTGACTAGGACCAAGGGGGAAAAAAATAAACATCTATTCCACTCCCTTATTTATTTAGAGTGGAAAAAAAAGGCATTCCCGACTTTTGGCAGGGCATGGGAATGCGGAGGGCCCCACTCTATGAGGGTGCAAAGCTTCCACTTTGCTTTTACACAGATAGAAAACTTCTACAAGAAGCAAAGACAGCAGGAATTTTCAGGCACTCACCGTACACCCAGCCTATGCAGACACATTCAAATATGGCAACAAAGAGAAGGCACATGCCACTGGCTGCATAGGAGTCAAACAGCTGAAAGACATACATCCCACCCTGCAAGACAAAAAGAGGAAAGGCAAAAAAAAATATTGTGTTGGCATCAGTGGGAATATTTCATAGCAAATATGCTCCAGTTACACAGTCAGTCTGTTGGTTCCCTGGCAATCTTCCTAGTCAAGTTCATTATTTCTTGAACAAAGAATATTCATTTCTCAGTGATTTCTTATCATGAAAGATTTTTTTGGTTGTTTGTTTGTTTTTTGTTTGTTTTTTTTACTGTACACTTGCTTTAGGGCAGTAAATCTGGAGTGGAGAGAGCTAGATTGGACTTGTTTCTAAATGATCTCCCACCTCCCTGCTTTTAATTTCATCTGTTGTCACGTTGAGCTGCAGACACCCTTCTGCACGTGAAGATGCAGGGTCTTGGTTCTGTGTCTGTGCTATTTATATGCAAAAGGGTTAGTTAAAATGTGGGGACAGAAGGTAAAATCTGTAGCTACGAGAATCACTCTCCAAGGGTGTAGGGACTGTAAAATGAATGAACTGACCTCTAAGGTGTGACTGTAGCCCACAGCCTACAAGCTACATTCCTGAAATGAATCATTATTATTTGACACACATCCAAAAATAAGAATCATCCAATCAGTAACATTATGGATAACCTGACTACTAAAATGATATGAACTATATTGCACTACTTTCTGTGAGAGATACTTCGTCTTTTAGAGCATATAAATTCTATATTGAAATAATGAGGAGGAGATTCATAAAGAGCATTGCCCATCTTTGCCTTTCTTTCCTTAAAAGTGCATCTAAACTGAATATATTTTGTTTAGTTCATTTATTCTCTTAGTTGTAAGGACTTGTGTACTGAGGACAGCAGACTAATGTGTTAAAATCACCGGACGCCTCTTTTGGGTGAAATATGCTCATTTTCAGTAACAAAGCAGTTGGAAAAGCACACAGTGAGAGAGGCCCGTGGATCTCTGTGGAGGGATTTCAGTGTCCCTGGATGAGCTGGCTGCTGCAGTCACTGCACAGCAGAGACACGTGGTGGCCCCGCAGGGTCAGTGCAGCCAGACCTCCTCAGGCACCGCATCCTGCAGCTCCTCAGGCACCGAAGGAACTTGGTCCTTCATCCTGCTGGATACTGGCCCAGCCAGGAGAAATATGGGCAGAGGAGAGTGTGGATCCTGCCCCTCTCCTTCCTGTCCTGGGACAGGAGAAACCATGGCCAGTGTATTTGGATGGAATTTCCCATGTATTTTGAATTAAAATATTTCCTAAGCTCAAGTGGAAAACCGAGGGGACCTTTTACATGCCAGATGTTACACAGCAGCTGAGAAAAGTCTCTCAAGCATTTTGTAGTTTTATTTCTCACAGGGAAATTTGTCTGTGTGCAAGTGTTCTCCCTTTTAATTTGCTGTGATTACAAACAGAACCCTTTTCCTTCTCTCTGCGACAACGCACCTCTTACCTCAGTTAACATTATTAGGCCAAGGAAATACGACACAATGGAGAGGCCAAGAATGAGCAGTTCTCTCCTGTAGCCCCTTCGGAACACCTTTGGGTACATGTCCACCACAGCTGTCACGATGCTCTCCACGCACACGAACTGCAACCAAGGGCAGGAGAGTACAAATGAAATCTGTGTCTCCTCTGCTGCTCAGATTTGGATTTGCCACCAAACCCTCCAAACATCCTTCTGTGGTTTCATCACGGGCAGCGGATGCTCCCTGAGGATGCTCAATAAGAAGAAGCTCAAACACAGAGGAAAAAATTTTCACAGTAAAAACTCCAAAGTTATGGATTTCCAGTCCACCACCAAATCCAAACAGTTGGATACACTAGTGTTACCTCAGAATGCAGATGGCTTAAATAAAAATTACATCTTCCAAATGTGGCTCAAATGGTATCACAGGTTTACTTGTTCTAAAAAACCAAGTGGGATTTTTTTTTCCTTTCCCCTACATCGTTATGAAAGAGGGGTGTTGAACGAGGGAGGGGGAGGGTGGTTCTTTTGGCTCTGGTGATTGACACGCACAAAGGACAGGTTTTTGGAGAAGTTGTCTCCATTTACCAGAAAAGAGAAGTTCCACAAAGCTGTTGAGTGCCCAACCCAGGTACTTCTAATAAGGAGTGCAGGAACACGCTCACTGTCTTTAAACGTCAAGAGAAAGCAAAGAGGCCTGAGCTTCTGAGCCAGGGCTCTGGAGCAAGGTTTCTAAAGCAGGAACCAAAACTAATACCCAAAAGTAGACAATATAAAGCCTGTTTCATTGGAACACTCAAGAGCAGAATTCAGGAATTGTTCAATTTAAAAAAAGAAAAAAAAAAAAAGACTGAAAAAGCTGTGAGAACAGGAAAAAGAGCAGTTACTAAAACATTAAGTTTAGTGATTGGAAATGTCAGGCAAAATGAGCACTGGTGAGCTTTATTCTACAGTATATAATGATAAACTTTCTGAACCCAACCATACCAAGAGCATGCTGAAAAATCCAGCCACTTTACATTTTTCTTCAAGCAGCTTTTGCATTTTTTACAGTCACACAGGATGGACAAATTCTATGCTGCCCCTTTGCTGCAGGATATGACTACACCTATCTTGCTATGGCATCTTGAAGTAAAAATAAACCATAGAAAATTACATTATCACTATCTGATATTCAGTTTCAAAATTCATTGCAAAGTGCTTTAAAAATAGGGAAAGAAGACACACTGGTATTTTACTGAACTGTGAATTTCAATCACCCCTGTTTAAGTTCAAACTGATTTCCATGTTAATAAAGAAAGCTGGAGAGAAGCTGAGCCAGCCTTCATAGTTAATCATGAAGAAATCTCCAGTGTCACATAACTGAGATTTAAAATAGGAACTTGAATTAAAGCTCTCAAGCAAAGAGTTAAGTTTGTGTTGGGTTTTAAATCAGGTTAGATGCTGTTTACACCCAGGGTGCTGATACCCACATTACCCATATTCCAGAACATTTAAATAGCATTTTTTACATACCTGACTATCTAGTCCAAGGAATATGAGCATCATGAAGAACAGAGCTGCCCACAGTGGAGAAAGAGGCATCATGGTAACAGCTTTAGGGTAAGCTATAAATGCAAGTCCTGGTCCTGAAAAGGAAGAGAAGAAAGGAAGTGGTTTATTCTTGTGTGTGGGTCTGGCTGGGCTGGAGTTCAGTTCCCCAGAGCAGCCTGTGCAGTGCTGAGGGTAGCACAGCTTTGCTGATACCAACACTGGGGCTATGGCAGCCCAATAAGCACCACTTATTAAACTCTTGTGTCTGGATGTACCAGTTTTCTCCCTTTTTCTCTTCCTGTTCCCCATCCCACTGGGGAGGGTGAGGGAGTGAACAGCAGTGTGGGTGCTCAGCTGCTGCTGAGGGTCAACCCACCACAACTCAAAATTCTTATTCCATGGCAGATGAGAGGGGATAAATACAAGACTGAGAACTTTGACAAACTTTTGACCTCTCAGAGTCTAAACATTTGGTGATGAATCTAATCAGTGATGAAGACTCTGCCTGCGTCCTGCACAGATGTTAAGACTTCCCAGTGCTTTATGTTCTCCTTTTTTGGGTGGATGTGCAGCAGTACCAACCTCCCTGAATAAATGGTCCTGTGATTGCCTTACATATTTTATTAACGTATCCTGGAATCTGTACTTTTTCCTAAGACAGGACTGTGTCTGACAACTTGTCACGAACACAGTCAATGGGAAGAGCTGAATTTTGGGAGCCGTGCCTGGTGCAAGGCAAATATCTACAGGCTGTTCCCGATGCTGCTCTGTGCTTTTGAGTGCTGCTGCTGGTCTGTAACATCAGTTCATGGGCTGCATATTTCCATAAGATACCATCTCACCTAGTTCATCTTCTCCTGCTCTTATTTTTATTTACCCCTGCCCATTTTTCAGCTGCTCTCAATGAAGTCAGCCAGCCTTTAAAGCAGGATACCCAGGCAGCATCACAGACTGATAAAGGAGCACCTCTCTGCTCCTGCTGCAATACCTTCACTGAAGTCCTGTTAACACACTGCTGCTTTTTCCTTTAACATCATAGTAGTTACAAACTCCTATAAATTCCAGAGTTGCTGTTGTCTTTCAACCCTTTTTTCTGTACAGTTTCTAATAAGCCAGTTGTCTTGAGCACTTCAGGAAAAGAGAAATATTTTCCATGAGGGTATTAGTGAAGCTCGAATGGTTCTGCAGTCTTCCTGCCCATTTGGTCTAACTCCATGAGAGTCATTTCTTCTCCTCAACAGCTCAGCATTTTCTTTTCTCACTGTTTTTCTTTTGGGGCAGCACACTTTTCTTTTCCTTCTGCTGAATTTTAACTGATGTTTAAAGATGTTACACCCACAAAGGTGTTAAACAGCACTTAACTTCCACTGGAGGTCCAACTCCAGTAATGAATGTGGATGGTTGATTCCTTGTAGAGCTGGGCCTTTGAGCCCTTCTGGACTCAAAACTAAAACTTTTATGTTTAATAAACAGTATCTTAGTGTTTGTTCCTGGGAGACAAACTTACTGACACCAGGAGGGGGTGTCGGCAACCTGACTGCTGGAAATCTGTATTTGCATTGTATACATCAATCAAGATCTCAGAGTACTTCCAAAGACTTCTAAAAGCTGTTTTCTCATTACATTAATTGCTACAGCTTTTTTTTTCTCCTTATATATCCCTTCTAATTTTTTGTTTCAGACGGAAAAAATACCTGTGGATTTCAGTCTGTCTCGTTGAAAGAAAACAGAATGCAGACGAGGACAAGGATGTAACACTCACAACTGAGCAATGTAGAGCTGCTAAATAATCAGCTGGAATAAGTTTGTGGAACAGTGGCTCTTTGACTTTAGGAATTTGGTGCTATCATATTCATATTTTTTCATGTTAATATTTTTCGCACGACTGAAAGAAGAGTTAAGAAATCTTCTTTCAGCAGTTGTTCTGATGAGTTGTCTTTATCCACAAGCCATGGCACAGACTAAGAACTTTGAGCATTTTTTGTTAACTCAGAAAACTGGTTTTGGGACTTACCCGATTCTGCAACTTCTGCAATGGGCACGCCTTGTTCATAAGCCATAAATCCAAGAACTGAAAAGATAGCAAAACCAGCAACAAAACTTGTGCCACTGTTCAAGCAGCAGAGCATGATGCAGTCTCTGAAAATATAAATAAAAAACACTGCTGTTGATCTCCAGAGCAGGGGTTTCCTTCACAGCCTGAGCCACAGGACTAACAGAACCCCAGGCTGCAGGAATGAACAGTAGATTGCTCATTAAGAGTAAGCTCCCAGCTCATACTGTGGCTGGGAGCAACCAGCCAGGAATAAACATGTGCAGGAGGATACCATCATAAAACCCTGGCTGTGTTTTAACTGATGGAATTGCAAACCTGTTTGCTCTTTTCCAATGGAATCTTTAGAAAACATGTAAAACTATTGCAGGAATGGTGTTAGGAACTCCAGAGTAGTTGCAATAATATATTCCAGAGGGCATGAACTCGTTTATAAACTGTATAAAATTGGCATCATTATTTTCCTGGGAAATAAAAACAAACCCTGTGGTCATACCTTAGCTCCTTCTCTTCCAGTTATATTGGCAATATATATCCATACAAAATACAACTCCAGCATGGTTTATATTTTTTTTTTAAAGAAGCTGTGGGTATGAAAAGAATTGTAGATAGTCTAGGAAATGTGTGCATGCCTAAAAAAGTGCCCAGCAAAGGCCAAGACCATGTAGGGACCTCTCAGACAAACATATCCTACAGATCAAACTGTGACAATGACAAGGCCAAGGTGAAGAAGTGTTTCTTTCTCCGGAATGGAAACGTCACAGAAGTAAATCACTTAAAAAAAAAAGGGCAAGATACTCCTGCAGAAAAGTGTGATTTTCCCCCAGAGCTCAGTGAAATATCGTTGTACATCCTGCGCTCAGATGGCTCTTCAGGTGTGAGGGACGACGGGGCAAGAATGATTTATCATGACAGTCGGTCTGTTAAGGCTGCTTGCCATGAGAGAGGGCTGTGTACTTGAGAAAGTAATGGTCTAACCCAGATGTCTGAAAGCAAATTAGGATTCTAAACCACTGAAACACAAGACAAGCCTGTAGCTGTCTTAAGCTTATCCCTTAGTCTGGTTTATTCCCATCCTACTGTGGCTCTGAAGCAACCTTTTGCACAAACTATCAGTTGGAAGAAAGGACCTTATGAAATTCACATCTTTGTCATAGATTTGTAGGGACTTTTTGAGAATCAGAGACAATTCATACTTTAAAGTCCTGGCATATGTTCCTGCAAAACTCCTTTTCTTATCCCTCTGTTCTGTGGCAGGTTTCATAGAGTATTTTTATCCTGTAACTTCATCTGATGAGTTTATGGAGTGAGGTGATCACTAGGTCCAGCATCTCGTTCCTTCACTTCCCCACATCTCTCCAAAGCTCTTCCTGATACCAGCTCAGACTCACTTGAGCATCAGACACACAAATTCCAACTGTCAGGGGAACAGCCTGACATTTCTGTGCTGCAAAGTGAGAGATCAACTCAACCACGGCCAAAGGGCCATGAGAGGCTTTGGCTCTCTCTCATCACTTTAGCTACAGTTAATTTAAAGCATTATTTGAGAAGGTTTTGTGCTTTCATAACCATTTCATAGTAAAAGAAAATATTTGTCACATCATCTACAAATTACTAAAATGTGCCAGAAAGGAAAAATTTGTGGATTAATACTCAGACATGGACCAGTCCTGTGATGTTCACACTCATTTCTTGCTTGAACTCTCTCTAAACCTGTTTATTGTCAAGGGTAAATAAGTTCCTTAAAATACTTTCTGAAAACAGTTAGAATTCTAAGCTGTTATTTGTTTGCTTTTCATATGAAACTGTGTTCTGCAGTTATTCCCAGCCAGGTCAGTTATCGGCTTTGGACGCTTTAAAGTAGCAATCAAATAGAATCTAAAAGAAAGGAACCAGGAGCACAGAGTTCTTTGTGCTTTACAGAGAAAGAAAACAAAGCAAAACACCACCTTCCTGACCTTCTCAGTGTATTTCAGCTCTGAAGTGAGCTCGGGAGGGATTCTCACTCACTGCAGCCTCCCTCACCTCAGAAACTGGTGAGTTCAGTGCTGAGAAATTAAAACTGAGTGTGATGAAAACCTGTCGATAAGAGAGGTCAGAAAGATGGATTTTTTAAAGCTCTGTGGGGGGAAAAGAAATACTACTTCAGTGGGATGGAGGTGGCTGTTCACCAGCCGTAGGATGCTGGCACAGCCTGCTTTCTGCAGATAAGATTTATTTTAGATAATACCCAGGCTTCAAATGCAGTCCAAACAACAAGGTTGTCCTTTTTTTGGCTGATGAGCGATGGCACAGAACATTTGAGACTGCTGGTTTCTAAGCATGAGATAAAGGCTGGAGGTGGAGACACATCACTCCCTGTGCACCTTCAGCACTCCCTGTCTGTGTCTGCTGCTCACTCCAGAAGGAAGGTCCAAGTGGTTCGAGCTGGACTATCCCACTGAACAAGAGGATCACAGGCATTCCTCCACTCACAGGGAAGTCCTAAAAACCACAGCACCACGACCCAAAGTATCCAAAGGGCAGGTACAGATTTCTCCAAGGAAATGGGCAAAAGGCAGCGCAAGGGGATTTTCATCACCTCCAGTACCTGTTCTTTTCACATAAAGGAATCATTTTCATCCCCCAGTGAGGCAGTCACAGACCAAATGCAGGTTCTCTGGGAACCCACCAGTGTTTCCAGTCCTATAATCTCCAATTTTAATTTCCATCCTTCCTTTGTCTTTGCAGGAATTCTACTAACCCCTCAACTCCTGGGTTTTTATCCCTGTAGACAGAAGTGTGCAACCAGCGGTTTAGTCCTTTTTTGCTACTTTGGGAAGGAAAATTGAGGGGGATCTGTATCTGTTGGTTGTGAAACAGATAAACTTTAAAACATAAATGCCCAAGAACTACTGGAAGGACAACAGGAATTTTTTATAAGCACCCTTGGTAGAAAGGCATCCGAGCCTGAATGAAGGCCAAACTGATTTCAAATTAAAGGCAAACTTCAAATTTTTATGAAAACATCACATTCTTCCAAATTAAATTCTTGCCAATCACCTGAATAATTCAAGACAGGCACCACTTCTCCTCTCCCTGCCTGAGACGCAGGACTGCTGAAAATTCCTGCTGCCTTCCTTAAGGAGCTTCTCTGAGCACACAGAGCCCTTTTCACCGCTTGGGTTCCTTCCCTGCCTTTATGGATCCACTCAGGACAAATTCACATTCCTCTTTTCCTCCTAGACTAGAAGCTTGATAAAGGACACAGTTTAAAGTTCTGTCCCTGTGTTGACAGTGTGTGAAATCCCTTGGAACTCCAGCTCCACAGTGGGAACACGGCAGCTGATCCCTGACTTGTTCGTGGGAGCTGCAGCTCCCAAGTCCAGTGGGGAGCTGGATCAGCTCTGTAAGTCCAGAGCACACGAAGCAGGAGCAAGAACATCTCCCTCCTCTGTCTGCTGAGATGGTCTGAAGTCAAACCAGCCCTTAAGATGCTCTGAATGGATTAGGAATTCTGAGCATGATAAAAATTAGAGGAAACATCAGTCCACCTTTCTCTTATTTATGAGAGGAAAACACTGCCCGGTGATGGCACTGCCAGTATTTTCATCTTTCACAAGAGTTATTTTTAATATTAACTGCAGTAAATCCAGGGAGGATCTGTATTTATGTGTTACAGTGAAAGTTAAGTAAGGACAATAAAAACTGATTTCCTATTCAAAGATGCAAAGTGATTTGTTCACAACTCATTTGCAATGGTAATGAATTAAATCAGGTTTGACTCTTAAATTCACAAGACCCCCCGTGCAGCTTAGATTTCTCATTTTCCACTAAAATACCTCATGTCATTATTTTCCGTGGCAACTTTCCCCCAGGAAAATAATGTAGGAAAACAGAGGGCAAAAAAAATCAACCAGACAATGAACTGCAGGGATTGCAGGAGGAAAGCCCACATCTTGATTTTGATTTTTTAAAGTAGTAACGAAAATACAAATTTAATTCTGCTTTTCCCAGCATAGCTGCTTTGTATGTCTTGCCCTGCTCAACTCAGCTGTGCTCAGCACTTAACTGCTGGCCTACTCCTTCCCTCAGATTTCTTAAGAATCCTATGCCAGGAAACACTAAAAATCTATTTCTTATTTGGGAAATATTTTGGGAGAGGAAGTTGTGAAGCTTGGATTCAGTAAAAGCTGTTCTGTTGCAGCATCTTGCTCAGGAGTTTAGAGGAGAGCTGGAGCTGTGCTTTACAATCCTTGGCTCTCGGGGTCAGAGGGAAGGAAAATTACATCAGCTCTGCTCACACATCAACACTCCTGCTTTTTGTAATGAGTTATAAAAGAGAACCCAGGAGAAAGATCACTGCAGCCCTTGAGGTAGTGACACAATAGTTTCTAGATGGGATGCAACTAGAAAGAAATCAAAATAAGATTAAATAAGAGAGAAAAGGAGTGGTGCTTTTGTTACAGCATCACTTGTGCTAATCAGGGAAAACATTCATTACCAGCTGCTCTGTAGGGGCATCGTTATTGTTTATCAGCTCTGAAGGTTGTAGGGGATTTACACCACTTTCTGCAGCAAAACATTTGGAATTTTGGCTGTCCAAGCCAAAGTAAAAAGTAACTTTGTGGCTGCTAAGTTAAGTCTGGTGTTTAGGTGTTAAAATGCCCTTAACTGTGTCTGGATGGCTTTGCAGACATTCAGCTGGTGGATACATCCCTGTCCCTGTGGTTTCCAGAATTCCAATTCCCTTCCAACCCCCCCTCTGTGGGTCCTATACATCGGTGTTTCTCTGAGAAAGAAGAGCAAACATGGAAAGAAGGAGGCATTTCCTAAAACTCTCCAAGTAACACTGTAATTTAGAATTTAAATACTTACACTTTCGGGGCTTTAAGGGGTGGTGTGTTTGGGGTTCTTTTGCTTTTGGACTGTATTGTTTCCTTTACAGAAAAGTGAAATTTTAATTCTCTGTCTTGAGACCATAATGGACTCAATACAAAGTGTCCTTTACTGCCTGGTAGGAACTGTAAGAAAATTAATTCAATAACCACCGATCCCAGAAGAAAAAAGTATTGCTGGTATTCCTGCCCACGCCAGTAACATGGAATGAGGACTTTGTGAGAGTCATATCCTTTTGACATTGATTCAGGAAAGGTTAAAACCTACTGAAGTCACCAGCAATTCCCTCCCTGATTTCTACAGAGGTAAGCCATGAAATGCTGCCTGTTCCCTCTGTGCTCTGGGCCAGCAAACTGTGGGCTGAGGTGACACTCAGAGTGCAGACCCAACTGAGGTGAGTTTGAATACCAGTTTTTGAGTGGGATTTTTTTTTAAAGCAGATGAAATAACACATCCAGGTGCAGTTATAACACATCCATGTGCAGGAATTCTGTATTTCCCATGCAGTTGTGCATCCCTGTGTGTACCGAGGGGCCCGTGGGTCAGATATGATCCAAAGGAATGAAACCACCAAATTTTGGAGAGGAGTTCCTCTGAGGCAGTCAGAAGAAACATTATAGGTCTCTGTTCTACAAAATGCTTATGAATATTCATGCAAACAGTTAAAGGAGAAGGGAAGCAATTCCAAGTGAAGCTGGGTGTGTGGACACTTCCATCACGGAAAACAAATGCAGAACAAAAGCGTGGAAGGAATTACCTGTAGCAGTTGTTGTTGTAGTTGTTGTAACTTCCCAGGGCTGTCAGGCACCCCAAGCAGATGGCATAAGAGAAAAATATCTGTGTGCCAGCATCCACCCACACCTGGGGACAGAAAACATGGAGTGCTCAAAAAAGGTCAAGCAGAAATCACCTTTATGAATATACTGGCTGTGAATTTTGCAGAGGCAACTCTACAGGTTAAGAGAGTCTGGGAAATCGTTTACAAATCACAACCTTAAACTCAAATATTATTTAAGTGAAATTCCCCTCTCCTTCCCAGGGTTATAAAGCTCAGGTTCAACCTAATTGAAGCAGAAAGTGAGACAGAATTTCTGGAAATGAACCTCAGGCAGTATAAATTATTTAATGGCTTTATTACCAGTATAAGGTGTTAGTAATTGCAACCTAAATAAAATCATCTGCATTTGTCTCATTCCAGTTTGATAGGTATTTACTCAAATTAAAAAAATCTAGTGTGAATAAATATTCTAAAGACAAAATGTTCTCTTCACAGATAACTTATGAATTAAGCTGGGTAAAGAGAAGGGGTAACTTATCCAGGGAAAGGAGGTTTTTAGCAGTACTTAGGGGTTCCAATCAGGCATGAAACCACGGTTCTAGTCACTGTACAACTGACAAATAAAAGTTCTGAAGAGTTTAACAAGTCAGTAGCTTTATCATATCACTGTGGTAACATTTATACCCTAAAGTGTTGCAGACAATTCTAAATCAGGGGAAAAAGCAAAAGGAAGCCTCAGCTGGCACGGATTCTTCTCCTCACAGCAATTTCAGAGCATTAATAGGCAATTTTTTTTTTTTTTTACTTTAAAAGCACTCCAACAAAGCAGCTTGTTTCATTTGACCAGCCTGGGTGTGTTCTCACTGGAGGTGAAGGCACCCTTTGAACTCCTGGTTTAGCCACAACAACGATGTGTAGAACCCACATCTACACTATTATTTCCACTCCAATAAGTTCCTGCTCCTGGTTTGCTGGGATAAACGATCTCTGTAAGACTTTTTTTTGGCAAAGCAGAGCAATCAAAGTGCTTTCCAGAGAAGTATTAACACTGATAACCAGAGGCAATGGCTGTGCAGCAGGAAAAGAGGGAAAACAGGGAACACAGGTAATGGCTTTGGGACTAATAACAGCAATCAAATACTCATAAATAGAGGAAGGAGATGTGTTTGTTTTACATGTGATCAAGCAAGACCTTGGTCTCTGGAGTTGTCCAGTGTTTCTGTTTAGAAATAACATTAAGATCACATTTGATTTACATCAGTGGCTTAAATGGTTTCATTCCTGTCATACTGAATAAGACACAGCTGGGTTACATCCCAGAGTTTCACCACTCGGTGAGGAAAAACTGCACAGAGAAAGGCTTTTGACAGACAGGCTCTTTAACAAGATTGGAAGCTCCCAAAAAGCTGTGAGTAGCAGAGGTCAACTGAAAATGCACGGTCTTGTGAGGCACAGACAAAAGCTGGGAAACTGGATCAGCACGAGGATCATTCCCTTTCCGTTCTTCCACTCTGCACTGGTGCAGGGCATTGTGAAGCGCTCAGATGAGCAACAGCCTTTCCTGTTGGCATCCACCAGCCCCACACAAGTCTGATTATTTCTTGGACAGCAAGTCCTAGTGGAAATGGGGGCAAAGGAGAACTGTGTTCTGAAGTGAGAAGCTCCAGAGCTGCAGTAGAAGAGGAGCAGGGAGCACATCCCTCTGGAGGTCCTGTGTACCCAGACAGAAAAACAGATAAAATTCTGGCCAGAGATGATATTATTTCCTACAAAGAAAACAAGTCTGCTCTAAACACCATGGCATCTGACAGTGATTCAACCTAAAAAGTGGCAAATACTTTGTGAGAAATTGTTCTGCAAGCAAAGGTTCCCATGTTATGCAGAAGTTCAGTTAGACTGAAGAGCCATATCGTTGCACTGTATCACATCATATGACACAGTCATACTCTTGCACTAGAAATTCCATCAGAACTTATGGCTGATGTTTAAACAGGAAGGAGAAAGTAATTTTATCTACTGTATGGGATAATAGAATCAGCACAGCTTCTTTTGGGTTGTGTGCTCAGAGAACCAGTAACATTTAATTTGTGATCACCGTTTTAATACTTCAATTTCAAGTGTCTGAAATGGCAAGAACTGATCAACAAAGCAGGAAATAGGGAAATAAATTTAGGAGCCACAGGAAGATTTTCAGTAGCTGGAAAAACACGAGAGCTGCACTAACTCTGGTGTATTTTTGCCACGAGTCCAGACATGCCAACCCTTCAAAGCCATGCAGCTGATATTTCAGATCAGTTCTGCATATCCCTGCCCCAACAGCTGATGGGCATTTGACCTTTATCATCAGACTGCATCACTCCGTTGTGGCTGGAGAACCTGGATAGTCACACAAACTGTGTATTAATCTGTGTCACACCAGTCTTGGTCATCCCCAAACTGTACCTTAGGGGAAGTTGTTCTCATTAAGACTTGTAGTGGATACAAATGGGCTCTTGCAGACACTGCTCCCAAATCCAGGTGCCATCCATCTCCTTTATGGCCACAGAAACATTATCAATGATTTCAGAGAGTGCTGAATCTGCACTGTCTGGCTTGGACTAGGAGTTGTTACATTTTCCAAATACATGGATTGAACATGGCACAGTTCTGCAGAACAATGAAATTCTGAGGGTCAGAGACAAAGAGAACATTGCCATCAAGCTGCAAACCTGGAGCAGCAGCCGGTGACAGGATGGGACCAAAGGAGGACACAGTTCTGAAAGGAGATGTGGCTCAATATGTTCCTGGCTGGAGCAAATTCCAGAGAACATCCTGTTCATGTTTTATGAATTTTGTAGCTTGAAAATCCTTTGGTTAGTGACAATTAAGTCAATTCAACAGTGTGCATTCATAAATTTGGGGACTGTTTCATAGTTTCTATCAGCTCCTACTTTAGAAGGTGGAATTAATTCTTTCTCTTTTTTTTCTTTTTTTTCTTTAATCTCATATAAAAGGTTTTCATGCCAAAACAAGGTTAAAATTCACGCACTAAACCTTTGTTATACCCTAATATTTAAAAAATCCCAATGCCAAAGGTCAGAATCTTTATATCTCCTGTGCTCACATTTTTGCACCCCCATCACAGCCATTCTCTGGCCATGCAGTGAACAGAGCAGCACAGCCACTGCTCCCATTCCTGGAATGGGAATTATTCCTGCTGGCCAAGGGCTGTTCACCAAGCCCTTGGAATGGAGCTCTGTTCCCAAAGAGAGAAAGTGATATACCAAGCCTCAACTTTATGATACTGCCTGCTTTTTGCAGGTAGGAAGGCGGCACGGCAGTGAGAGGCTGTGAGTGTCTCCACTTCCCATTTTCTGAGTGGGAAGGGACCAGCAGAGCTGTCTGTGCCCTGATCCCCACTCTGGGGCTTTCCCACACTTCATTAACAGCTTTCCTGACTCACACCAGGAGCTCACACCCAGCAGTCTCAGCATGTACCAACTCGTGTTGGTACAAACCATCCCACAAGACAGAACAAGCAGCAATATTTTTCACTAAAAGAGCAAAGTTTGTAAAATTCAGCTGGCAACAGCCTCATATCAAGTCAGCCTGGGTAACCTTAATTTGGCCTTCTTGTGTGTAGGTGTGGGACACAACCTGCATTTACATTAATGTTCTTCTCTCTGCCTGGGGAGATGAAGTGAGCTGCTCAATCCTGATGTCTGCAGCATCCCTTGCCTCCTTTGCTGCCACGATTTTAGCTCGTGTAATGAACGAAGGATAAAGAAGACAGAAGGTGGAGGTGCTGCAGTACAGACAGGAGAACACTGCTCTGGAGAATTCAGTCCTTTTCATGGCCCTGCTCTAAAGTTTCTGTGTGATGTGATATCTGTAAATCACTTCAACCAACCTTTGAGAATGCTCATTAACTGGGTTCTCCTCTCTCTGCTCTATATGTGGCACATTTACAGGGCCAAGCAACGAGTGAAAAGGATAAACCAAAATATTGCATAACTGTCCTGAAATGAGCTTAGCTGGGGCTGAACCCGAATAAAGCAGAGACCTGAGGGAAAACCTGTTGTGTGTTGACATCAATTATTTCCAAAATGCATGGAACAAAAATTAGTGTTGCTCACCTGAAGGAATATAATTAGATTCCAGGGTTTTCTCTCACTTTGTACCTTCCCTTTACTTTCTGTACTCTCTGTATATATTTTGTACACACTGTTAGGCAGCTGTTATGAAATCTTGCCGTGACTGCAGGAAATATCTCCCAGGATACTGACTTTATCTGGCACTTCCATGAGCTTCTAGAGTCGTGTCAAACAGCAGAATAACTCAAAAGGTGTAAAACTGTTTTGTGTCTGAGGAACATGGGAAAATTAGGCAGCTATTTTTTGTCTGATCCTCCTAAAAGATATTTAGGTTGGGTGTTTTTTTTAAAAATATGTTGTCACCTGAGAAGCATAATTTTACACCCCAGCTAGGAAGCTACTCATGGAATTTCATTATTCTGTCTTACTGAGCATGTCTGCACATACAGGAAAAATGCCAGATGCCTAAAATGCACGTTGAGGACATATTGAGTGGAAGTGGGAGGGGTTAGTTAGCAATGTGATAGTCAGAAATTAGGTTTGTGTGTTCAAGTCCCCATTCAGCATCTCCCACCTCCGTGTCTGAGCCCTGGAGGCCAAAAATCCCTGGTCAGCCTGCACTGCTCTGCCCCTGAGGCTCCACCCGGGGGCTGGAGGCACAAGCTCTTGGGGTAAACACCAGCTGACGCTTTAGTTTTTCAGTCTGCTGCTCAAAGAGTGGTAAAAAGAGCGAAAGCAAACCAAAGAGAATATGCATGTTTAGAACAGCCCCCGTGCAGCACTAAATCACCTCAGCCACGTCCTGTCCTTGCTCCCTGTTATCCTGGTCTGACTTGCAGATCAGGTCGGACTGGTGGGCTACAGTTTCAGAGATTTGTGTGGGTAAAGAAGCACACACATCACCCTTTCTCTGTTTTCAGCCTTCTGAATTATATTTCACAGATTTCTTAAGGGTATTAAAATCACTGTGAGACTGTTCAGGTGACAGTTTAGAGTTTCAATGCAACGGCTGAGCTAAAAGAACTGCAAAATCCGAGTTTCTCCCTATATAACAGGAACAACAGTCAAGCACCCCGAAGATTCTCCCATTAAACAAAATGTACATATTGTTGATCTGTCTGTCCATGGCCTTTCCTACAGCCCTCAGCTCACAGATCTGTTAGAAATGATGCACATCAGGGCTGGTGATGTCTGCACCCACACAGTTCAGTTTGCTCCCTTGAGTATTCCTGTAAAACCCGAGGGGATTAATTCCACCCCAGTGCCCGAGCACTGGCTGGAATATGCACCTCAGGGGAGTAGCATCATAAATATGTGCCTTTTTTTCTCTCATTTCTAGCAGTGAGATTGAACACCCACTTGAGCTGCAAAGCTCAAAGCACCCTTAACTACAGGGCAGTTAATGACAATCCCATCATGAAGCCCCTTCTGAGAATATGGGACGCCTCACAAGCCATTCAGTGCTGCACTCGTTCTTTAAAACATGATGTTCCAAGTGCTGACAGTCATTTGTTTCCCATTTTGTTATCAGAGAAGAAGCAATCACTTCAGGTTTTCTTTTAATTTAAATTATTCATTACTTTTTGATGAATCTCAGCAGTGTTTGTATTTTAAAGAGAGGATTGCCTGTGGTTTCAAAAGAGAATTTTAAAAATAAAGCCATTGCTGTCAGGAGATAGTAAATGAAATTTCAAGGTAAGGGCATAGAATAGTTGCAGAATTTCATCACAGTAATAATGCCTGAATAAAACAACCTGTTGCCAAAATGGTTTAGGTGTGACAGGATTGGAAGTGATGTCATCAAGACTGTGAGTCTTGATCCTGAAGTAGCACCTGCACTTAATGTGTAACCCCATCAGCGAAGACGCAATTAACAACATGTTTAATTGTGAGCACTGAGAGGAGCTTCTGGAGAATCAAACCATTTCAAAAGTAACCCTGACACAGGCTTCCTTCCTCTCCTCTTTCCACTGGAATGAGGTAAGAGCGTTTCAGGGAATGCTTTGCCAACCACAGCTCCCAGCACTGCTGCAACAGGTCAGGACAGGGCTAAGAATTTCTGGCTTAAACTGTAGGAAAACTCAAAATGAATACTGAGCATAACATGATGAAAAAAAAGAGAAAAAAAGCTGTTTCTAATAGCTTTGGGAAAAAAACAAAGTCCCAGTTTCAGCCTGCCCTTCACCTCTGATAGCCTGGGTGTTTTCTATTGGTTCATCATTCAATCTGCTTTCAGCTGCCAGCTAAAATACCCGACTGGAAGGAGCTGGAATTGCAAACCAAGGGAACCTTTCTGCTGTTGCAGAAAACATCAGGTGCTCGTGCTAAGCCTGCACACACCATTCAGAGAACACTCACAAGGAGAGGCAGATCCCACCAAGATGTTTTGACCTTGTTGTGAGGTCCACCTGGAACCTTTCTTTGCTCTCCTGATTAAAAGGCGTTTGTTTTACCTTGAAACCCCTAAAAATAGCTGTGGTTGTACATATGGAACTAACACAAATAACTTGGCTATATTAAAAAAAACCAAGCCATGTTCATATATAATGAACATGAAGACTTGCTGATGTACAATTCCTGAGGCACCAGACTGTAACTCCTCCTTGTAGCAAACAGGACTCCAGAGCCACAGGACTCTGCTACTCAGAAAAACACTCTGATTTTAAGAACAGAGAGAACACACACTCTCCTGCCCCAGGAAACCCAGGAAAGTGTCACACAGCCTGAAGTTTCCCAGGGAGCTTTACCATTTTGCATTTATCAAGCCTACTTTTCCAGCCTTAGATCCCACGTCTCTTTTATAAATATTGTCACTGAGATGAACTTTTGACACCACCAGGATCATTCTGCTGATTGCAGAGTGCCTACACAGCATAGGGTGATGTGCAACTGTAAGGATCATTCCTTAGATTACAGCTTATTCCATTCCTCTGCTATGAGTTGCATTCCTGTGTATATATGGATGTTACTTCCAAGAAAAATGAAGTAGGCAGCAGTGGGGGGTGCTGATCTTATTCCCCCTGATCTTATTCCAGTTAAAGTAATTTTTTTCTGGCTTTCTCCTTATGAAGGAATATTCAACTACATCACAACCTGTTCTCCTGGGCATGGTTTGGCACAGCTGACAACAGCAGAACACACCAGGATGATAAACAGGCTGGGTATGTACACACTGGGAGGAAGGCAAAGGGGCTCTGTGAGGCTTTGGGGGCAGGTTTGGCACTTGCTGTGTTCCTCAGATGCTAACCAAGATAAAAAACCACAGTACATCCACATGACATCCCACCAGAAGAGACAGACAGAGATCCATTCTGGATATTTGCAATGCAGGATGCCTTGTCAAAGGGATGGAGAAGAGGCCAAAGCACCATATCTGCCCCACAGGACACACTTGCATCGCCTTCAGGTTCCCTTGCCCAAAGTGCAAAGACAATTCACTGCCATCAACTGAAATCTCTGTTCAAAGGCATCAAAAAGAAAAGTAACCAGCTTGCATTTATTCTTTAGCCACTCTCTTGCAATCAGCTGAATTTTTTTCTTCAATAGCAGCTGACACAAAACTCAGCTGAATGTCTGAGCTGTGCAACTGCCAAAATAAGGATCTCAGAGGGCAAAGTTCTGCTCTATTCTGAAAAAACAACCCAAACACTCAGAAGATGCAGACATTCAAAGTGGATAAATCTATTCCTTTCATGCATTCTGCTCTTCTCCTGACAGTGTATCTTGTTACAATGAATCCTGCAGGCAAAATCAAAGGGGGAACAATGAACCTTATTATTTTCATTTTCCCACATAATAACACAGTTTTTCATATTTGACTAGAAAATAGTCTTGGTATATGTTTAGTCTTTTTAAAAAACCCTACAAATCTTTTAAATAGAGTTAATATAAAAAGACAAATTTGTTTAGAAATCAGACCAAAAAATTATTTCACAAAATTAAACTAATTAACCCCCAGGGTCACAGTAAAAACCTTTTTGCTGAGTAGGAAAATACAACTTCTCACTTGGAACTGAAATCTTGGAACAACCAGTGAGCAGAACAGACAACTTTTATTTTTAGTTTCTATTTAGAATTTTGAAGTAATTTTTCTGAGTAGAATGTTACTTTAACTAAAGACACAGCTTAAAGTCTCTGAGAACTTTCATGATGCCCTTCATGATGCCTCACCAAATACACCTTCAACACACTTTTGATATAATTATTTCCCATTAAAAGTACCCCTTTAAAAGTCAACTTCCAGTGTGTGTTTTCCTACCCCCATTTATTGAACCCATGCTACAAGTGTGAATGTAGAAAAATAAGGATATAAATCAGACTATCCACTGAAAATGTGCCTGTCCTGGGGCTACATGAAGTGGCAACTGTTCTGACAGTCAATGATGTAAAAGAGCATTTAGTGTGATGTACAAGTGAAGCTCAGCTCCTCCAGGCTCATCCAGATGGCAAGAGCAGGACTAAAATATCCTTTAGTTATCTCAGTGCAGGCTCAGTCAGCTCCAAGGAATTGTGGCTGAGGGCAAAGCTGGGCTGCCTGTCTTAGAAAAGCAAAGGAAAAAAACCTGCTGGATCCAAGCACACTGGCACTAACTATGTTACCTAAAATAAATAAGCTCTTTAGCCCCTGCCCCCTGTCCCCAAATGCCTTTTTAGAAAATAAATAAATAAATAAATAAATATCTCAACGCTCTCTCGACTCAGTGGGAAATGCCATTAAATGGGGAACCAAACCCAAACAAAATATGAACTGTGTGTTGTGGGGAAGCAGCAACAAAAATGTTGAATTTTGGATACAGGAGTGAGTTTGTTTCTGAAGTTTACTACCCAGGGCTTTTTAAACAACACAGCTTCTGAAAGCACAGCCTTCATTAGAGCAGGAAAACACAACTTAAACGACCAGGCAGAAAATGGCTGAATTAAGCTCTTTTTTCCCTCTCTTTAATGGTAGTGATTCTCAAAAGATTAAAAGTAGGTTAGGGGAATAATAAAACAGCTATGTTTCTAGTGTCTACCTGACAACAGCTTTTGTAGAAGTGAATAATTACATGAAAATCACTTCCTTTCCACCTCTCTTTGGGATTTCTGTGGGTTGCTAGGCAGTGTCTCTCCTACCTTCTGCTAATGTTACTTACAGGCGGGCTGAATACAGCAGATTCATTCTGAGAATGGAAGCTGGGGAGGGGAGAAGGACCTAAATACTTGCAGTTTTGTTTATTCATTGCTGCCTTTGGAGAGCAGCACTATAGCTCAGATTACTTTACGCGCATTGAAATGCTAATTTTCCGAGGCGAAGCTGTCAGCCAAGTACCACCCTGTCTAAATGGGACAGGACCTTCCTCAAGGCAGGAGCCACACCAGTAGCATGTTCCTGTGCCGGCAGCCAACGTGCAAAGTCAGGTGCTGGAGCAAAGCATGCTGAGGGTTTCTCGGGACTTGGAGGAAGAATCCTTTTACTCCCTCTCACATGGCTGAAACAGTGTTTGTTACGAGACTAGTTTAATTTCTTGAGCTGCTCAACCCAAACCTTCGGGAATATCTTAACTGCCTTTGCCTGATTCCAAAATGAGCAGCCACGAGGTGCTGTTGTACTTCCCTCTCTGTGCGATCCTGGGGGTGGTTGTGGGAAGGGCACAGAACCCAGTGCAAGGTTTTGGGGGTTTGAAAAGTGTCTTCGGTTTACAAACTTCAGTTTCAGTCTCCTGAGCCTGCAATTCACTTTGATTATGGGTTTGCCAGTTAACATCTTCAAAGTTACCTCACTCAGCCTGGTACAAAGGAGACAGGAATGAGACCAGAGGCATTGGATTCGCTTCCCAGTCCACCTATTCTGAGGGCAGAGCTCAAATCCCTTGAAATACATTCCAGTTTTCCATTATTTTAGTTCTGAAGCATACAATAAGGAGATTCAAGACACTATAAGGTACACAGAATATTCAAGAGATATTACTCATATAAACCCAATTATGGGTCTATGATGAACACAATTTCTTGGGGGAAAATCGTAGCTGGAACACTTGTTCTGTGTCTGAGCAATAAGAAATTAAAGTTGTCTCCAGTAGCTTGAATTTGGGAATCTGGCAAGCTGGGAAACTCTTTAAAAAGGTAGTGATAAGAGGTAAAATGCCATTGAATCACAATATCACTTGAGAGCAGCACGTGCTTTTTCACTGCCTCATTTCTTGTAAGTGCAATCCAACTGCAGGGAGTTCAGGGTAGCAGGATAGTCTCTGTAGTGCCTCTGTGGTGCAGCTGTTTGTACTGACAGTTCTTGGGGATGGAGAATGATCCCACATTCTGGAAAGGTACAACCAGTGGCTGCTGAGCATCCCCGGTTGTGCCGCAGAGCCCTGTTGCAGCATGTCTTAAAAGCATCAAAAGTTTTGCCTTCCCCTACACTTTCACTACATAAAGCTTCAGGCATTTGGAAATAAAAGGACTTTTTTCATTCTGTGCATGATATAAAAAAGCACAAAGAACAGCCACTGCCTTTCTCTTTTGGTGTCTCAGAGACACCAGAATTTACCAGGTTGGTTGGGGAGCATGTTAATGTCATTTCCTATAAATGATAAATAAAGATGTTAATTTTTTAAAATGAGTGCAGGAAGTGCAGTTAACTAATTTTTAAAATGAGGGTGCTGATTAGTGTTCCACTTCACTAAAACACTGCCAGAAAACGCTCTCAGAATGAGATATTTGGCAGCTCCCACATAGACCAGAAAGCACTCAGGGGAGCTTCAAAATATTTACACTCACTTGCATTGAGGCCTTGATGAGAGAGGTCACCCTGCCTAATTTCTGCAGCATTCTGAATCCAAACCAAGAGAGGTTTAAAATCTCCTTTCTTCAAATATTCTCTTTGAATTACATTTGCCAGAAAGCTGGGCTCTGAGGTGGTGTTGCTTTGAGATTTTCAGGGGCAGGCAGGGGTTTTAGCAAATGTGGTAGGGTTCCTATTTCCTCTCAGCAAGTTGTTCACTTCAAGATACCCAATTGCTATTACAGAGCAGCTCGACTGGGATATCACAGTGACAAAACAAACCCTTCTCCAATAGCTTTTTTGTTTACTCCTCCTGCCTTCTTAAGTTTCTTATTCAGCATCCCTGAAGCTGGAGATATTGGAACACTGGAGATACTAAACACAGCATCCAGCCCTGATATTTGAAATGAATCATTGTTCAAAGCTTCACCCAGAAATTAAGAGGAAATTATACTTAGGTTATATGATGACAGGTAAAACGTTATTTAATCTAACTTCTTTAAAAATAATAATTCTCAACGATTCTTTTTAAGCAATCTTAAGAATACTTATCCTACAAACTGCACTTTTTTAAAAATAAAAGTATCTAAAAACCCCAGACTTTGAGACAAAGGAAAATACAGTTATAGAAGCATGAAGATAGTTTGATCTCAAATTCTTCTTTAGGCTGAAAACAGCCTAAGCCTCAAACTAAACTGAGTTTCCCACAAGGGGATTTCCATTCATTTCTGCAAGTTAGATACTGCCAAATTAACCACTGATGAATGTTAAAATTATACATAAACCCTGACTGAGGCAAAGTCTGACTGAGAAGTGACATGCTTTGTACTGTATATGTGGTATTATTTGAACAGTTATTGCTGCAGAATGCTGATCCAAAGGGATCAGACATATTAGTGAAGTAACTCAGTGCTGTCCCTCTCCCCACTCAGTAAATCTGTGCCTGATATGACACCAAAAAGTACTCCCAGAGTGGATTCATGCCTGTGGAACAAAGCATTTGCGCCATCAAAGAAGGTGATACACCAAAAGCATCATTTTCCCTGAAAACTATCACTACAGTGGGAGTTTTTTCAGCATTCTTGAGCCAGTCAAGGCTCCTCTGCCTGCCAATTAGTGATTATAAGCCAGCTCTGATGCACAGCCTGTCTGCCCCCATCTAATGTGGGGGTTAAATTAAAATGTACTCTGCGGTTCTCCTGCAGCCAAAGGGACAGATTGGCCCCTCCTCAGAAGTTACTCAGAGTTATGTGGGATAAATTACCCTTTAGAGGAGCCTGTTCTCTCTCTCTGTTGCTTATATGGGGAATTAAAAGTTCTACATTAGGGCTGCTCAGTAAGTTACCTAATATCAAATGGAATATCTGCTCTTCAGGAGTCCCCAGGGATTTTCGGTGATCCTGTGGGATCTGAAGATCCCAGACCACTTTGAGTCCTGCAGGTTCTACTCAAGTCACATATTTCACCTCTAGCATATTTAATGTCTACTTCACTAAGGGAAAATTTCCCTGTTTGAGGTAAACTTATGTTTAGCACTATACAGTTTAAAAAAAAAGAAAAAGTATGAAAAGGAAAGAAAACTCAGAAGAGAAAAAAATCTGCTGCCTCTCTACTGAATGCTTAAAAATGTTACAGTTCAATTTAAACAGGTAAAGCTTTTGCAATGTTAGGGCAAAAAACTTAAAGGAAATTTTCCCCTCAATTTCCAGGGCCCAAGATTTTACCTTGCTAGTTTTTACAGCATTAGAATTCATGAAAATAAGACATGAAACTAAAGGACCGGCTTACTGGCTTATTTTGCTTGCAGAAATATTTATCAAGTTAAAGTTTGAAATATGTGAAGAGTTAATATATACACACATATATATATTCTACTATCCTAATGTAACATTTAGAATATTGTGGGCTTGAGGACACAATAGGCAGAGTAAAACTTAAAAAAATACTCGTCATTATAAAGATCTTAAAGCAGAGCTGTGTTGGAATAATCAAATGGATGCTATAAATTCTAATCTAAACAAACAAACAAACAAAAAAACCCCTCAGGAACATATTTAAATTTTCTAGGCAGAAAATCAAAGTTTATCCCCCAAAAGCTTATCTATGTTCATTATAGCTTTGTTCACTTGAGAAATCCCTGACACAACAAAACATTTCCTTGACTGCAAAGCTTTTGCAGAAGGAATCCTAAAGGTGGCAGTTGGGTACTACAATAATTATAATAAATATGGTAAAATAAGATTATACGGAGCCTGTACCCTTAGATACACTGTCCCAAAGACAGTGTTCCCTCTTCAGGTCAGTGCATGACTTTAGTTCACCCAAGGTGTTAATTCAGGTGTTAATAAGATGCACACAAACATCTCATTAATTCCTGAGAAGAACTGTCTTCAGCTGGAGTCTCAAGGGATATGTGTAAGTGAATTGGTTCTGTGTACCAATACCATGTTTTTTTACTCAGGTTGCATCCTGCAGTGAGGCATAACAACCCTGTTCCTTAGAGGAGGGTGTGCAGACAGGCACTGTCAACACAGGGCAAGAAGAGGCAGAGTGGAAAGAGCTCTCTGAAAACGTGCTCTTCATTTTCACCTATTGTTCTCTTGTTTGTTTGCTGTTGCATTTCCTACAGCAGCAGCACCAGCATTAAAGGGTGTTTGGGGCAATCAATTCACTAAACATTTCATTCACACTTTCTCAGGTCAGGTCACATTCCTACCTTTCTCTGATAATGTCAGCAAGGTGGCATTGAGAGACTCTTTTAAGACTGTAGTTTCTACTCACACAGTCTCTGTTTTTACTCAGAGATGATTGTAAGAAAATGCTCTGTCTCTTCCTGGAGAGCAGAGCAAGCAATACAAGAGCACAGCTCCCAACCCACAGCATCACCTTTCTCCAGCTGCTGCCAAAAGCAGAAAAGCCCCCAGGCAAATGAAGCTGGAATCGGGAATGTTGCCTTGCCCAGAGGTGAAGACCATATTGCCCCTTCTCAGCTACACTGGCACAGTGCCACAGGCAGGAACCTCAACACTGGAGTCTGGCCCAGCTGCTGGAATCGTGCCAGTAGCAGCTGCATTTCAAAAATTAAGAAACCAATCAAGTTTCTATAGCATTACCACTGCAGAATTCATCACTCTCTATTTCCACAGCCAGCTCCTTCTTTCCCTTCTATTCTTGGAATTGGAGACGTGACAGAAGCTGCTAGTAGAGCTTGGGAAAAAAAGAATAACTCCCCCAAGAGAGATTGTTGTTCCTGATTTTTTTAAGGGGTTGGCAACCACGTGGTTGAAGGTGATGGAAGCCTGTTTTGATTTATCAAAGCATTTGGGAAAAATTGTTCACCAAAGGCTCTTTAGAAAATTAAGCAATTGTGACCTAAGGAAGTCAGGGATGGAAAAATCTCTGGGGGACAATTTTCTAAAAGGTCCTAGAAGACAAGCTAACCATGTGTGTCCCCAGGACAAAGGTGACCAACAGGATCCTGGGCTAAGCACAAGGAAAGGCCCCTTTAGAGAGTTGGGTGATCCTTTTGCTCTGCCAAGCACCCCCAAGTGGTGGGCCCCAGTTCATGAGAGACACAGACTGGAGTAAGTACAGTGAAAGGCTACAAATATGACCAAGGGGCTGTTGCCTCCACCATAAAATCACAGGTTGGGAGACCTGGGACTGTTCAAACTAGAGGAGAGAAGACTCAGGGGATCATATCAATGTATCAGTACCTGGCTGGAGGGAGTAAAGAAGAGGGAACCAACAACTTCTCAGTGGTGCTGATAGCAGGACAAGAGGCAAAGGGCACGAACTGAAACACAGCAAATTCCATTTAAACTTAAGAAAAAACTTTTAGGGTGAGAGTGATCAAACAGGGCACCAGGTTGCCCACAGAGAACCCGTGGAGTCACCACCCTTGGAGAATTCAAAAACTGACCAGACATGGACTTTGGTGGAGTTGGCAGTGCTGGATGTGTGCTTGGACTAAATCTTAAAGACCTTTTCCAACCTAAGTAATTCTATGCTCCTGAACAACCTTTTCTGGTTGCACCTGCTCTGGGATGGAAGGCTGGAGCAGAAGATCTCCAAAGGTGCCCTCCAGCCTCAACTATCCTGTCATTCTGCATGGAACAGACTGAGTGGGCTTCTTCAGCTGGGGTAGGATGTCAGTGCAGTTTAACAGGTCATGAATCAGAAGGCAAGTAAGAAAAGGGACACTTTGTTCACTGCTTCTTCAAGTGTAAGAACTTTGGAATCATCAGGTGAAGCTTCTTGGAATCCAGTTCCAAAGGAATGAAAGGAGGTAGCTCTTCCTGACACAGTTCACACACCTGTGGAACTTCATGCCAGGAGAGTTGGGATACCAAAAATTCTTCATGGGCTGTTCAAAGAACTCAAAGAGACAGGGATCACACATTCCCCTAGGAATCCTCTTGGGCCCACTACTGGAGATAGCACACTGGGCTATATGATCTTTGTTCTAAGTAAGTTTTTATGTAAAGCATGATCTTAAATGCTTTCAAATAACTTTGTTTGATGGTCCCTGTTCTGCAGAAGAAATTCTCATGTTGAGTAGACTGTCCATTCCACTAAATAGCCTCTATTTTCTTACACTACTAACATTATCTACTTTCTTGCACTCATTTTTATAATTCTCTTAATCTGACACCTGATAAAGTCAGTACCCAAACTGACTGTTATGACTATTACATTTCTATGCACATAGAACTTTTGGCACAACTTCCCCCGCCAATCCATGCATAGAATAATGAAAATGATGACTAATTGCCATCCAAAGATTAAAGATAGAAATTACACAATGTGTCTGTAGCCACCAGCCACTAATGTGTTATTTTCTACGCAAAGAAGCATTTACTTCACCTTCCTTTATAGTAGCAACACAGGAACTTGCACCTGCAGGGTGGCCACCCCAGGACAGGGAACCTGTCCCTGGAATCTGGACAGAAAGTCTCCAGCAGAAACAAGCTGGAGTCCCAAGTTATATGTGGACTCTTGTGTTTACCAGTTCCCAATTGACCCATCCATAATTAATGGAATTAATTTATACTTTCAGCCTCCCACATCCTCTAGCAGTGAGTTCCACCATTTATTCACGGTGTGAAATAGCACTTTCTTTTGTATTTTTCTAAACCCACTACATCTCCATTTTTATAGACTTTTGCCAAACCCAAGGCAGGATTCCAGCAGGACCTCCTGAGTTCCTGGCTGACTGCCACCCAAACAGGGAATGGTGCCTTGGCTGCGGAACCAGGAGGGCTGAGCTCCATTTTCGTGTTTGACAGGGTGGAAAGGCTTTTTTTCCCTTTTTTTTTTTTTTCCTTTGCCTTTTCACAAAAAAATACAGCCCACCAGTGACTGCTGGGTATATAGTGCCCTGCAGAGCTACCACTGCTATTTAATGAGCAAATCAGTCTTCTTAAGGCCATCACAAACACAATACAAACCTCTGAACAGCTACTCCAACTACTAAGTTTTCGACAGTAGCCCCAAAATCAAGGTCCAGCTTCCAGATAATATCTATATTTTACTGACTAAAAAAAGCAAACAATTTATTGCCTAAAGTGCAAAAAGAAAAATGAAAAAAAATGCATTTAAATTTACCAGAAGTGTATCTAAAAAATCCCTCAACAGATTTAATAAATCAATTAAAAAGGCCAAGTGACAACTTCTGACCAGCCATTCTGTTACACAAAGAAATGCTTAATTGAAGACAGCATTGATTTCACACTGCCCACATAATAGCCTAAATATTGCCCTTCACAAGCATAATAAGAACTAAATGCTTAGGCAGAATAAATACTAATAGAGACATTATTAAAAGTTAATTACCTTTTCTAAATAGTAATCTCAAAACACAGATCTTGTGCAACATATTCCTTCAAGTAGTGGTACTGACAATATAGGTCAACAATCCAAAAGGACAGGCAAGAGAATATATCATTTTCTTACAATTTAATCACATTTAGTCACTCAGCCTTCAGCTACAGATGTGGATAATCCCATCCTAACTCAGCAAAAATTGCCTCAGAAAACCAGGAATACCACATAGTTATCGTAGAGCATTAACCACTGTACTAAAACATCCTAAATCGTCTTTTAGTTGAGACCTGTCATTTTCTGTTTAATATGACTGAAGACAGTAGAATGCAAAGGATTCAAATTCCGCTCAAAGCACTAAAGCACAAACATTTTTCTCACTTCAGCTACCATGTAAAAGATACTTATTTGGATATAAATACAGAATGAAAGCATGGGTATGTTCAATCAGTGCAGAGATCACCCACTGTCCTCTTTCCACTGTTGCCAAAACCAGATGTTGGGGGAAAGACTGCAACAAACCTCTACCAAACCAATAAATTCCCATTATGATCTGGTTGGTTAAACTGTGTCACAATTCAAATGACAGGATTACAGTGCAATGGGAATGTTCTCCAAAGGAGGCTTTATCTTTCCGTTGTCTGCACAGGAAGCTCCCACCTCTCTTGCCCCTGCCCCAAACCTTCTGGCTGCAGGTCACAGGTAACTAACAGGTCAAGGATACCCAGAACTGTCTGCACATGGAAATGGAAAGCCAATAAATGTCTTCAAGCAACCCTAGAGGGTAGATGGTTGCATCCCCTCCGTGTACAGCAAAGCCAAAAATTAATTCAGATAAGGTTTCATATTCAAAAGGCTTTGTATTACTTATCTGTCTCGGTAAAAAAACCCCAGCAATTCTAGGAGGCAAAAGTAAGAATCCATTGCTACCTCCCAGCTAAGCCCTCAGAATATCAGTTCTGTGGCAGCACTGCCCAGTAGTAAGTTGTCTCAGAATCCTGAGCATTACAGTGACCTCCTCTGTAAGTGTATGCCATAAAACCATATATATTTATTTTCTGCAGCCTCAAAGACAAACAGAAACTCTGCTTCTTTGTTCTCTAGCCTTGCCGTGAATTTCACCAGTGATGAAGGACAGAGCAAGCCATAGTGGTTAATTTTGGTGTTTCTGGAATTGTAGAATAACTAATTTAAGCTTTAAATTCACCTTTCCTCATACTTTTAACCTGCCTGCAAGTCAGAAACCTCCAGTCCTAAAGGTAATGTCCAGGTGGAAAGTCTTGTAGCATCTTCCACAGCCCACAAGCACAGCTATGGAGGGTGTGCAGACAAGACCACTAGGAAGGAATTTGGTGTGGTACCCGAGGGTAGGTGGACCAGCCGTTGGCTTGTCCTGTGGAATGGGACAAGTGGGATTCTGTGGATGGATGAGCACGGCCACATCTCTGTGACTGTCAGGACAGCACTGCACTGATGCAAAGATGATAACTTGGGATGTCCCAGCTGACTCTGCCTCTCAGAGTTAATTGCTGGTGAATGGGAGCTCGAATTGGCTTGGAACCAAACCAAGAGCCTGGCACCCACCCAGGGTTACGTGCCAAGAGTCTCTGAGCTTGCTCGAGCAAGCTCAGAGCAACAATTTATCCAATCAATCTCAGATCTTAAGATTCATTTTTTTTTTTAAAGGGGCATTTGGGATTTCTCGTTGTTCTTATTTACAAGTCACTGAGATTCCCCCTGACAGTTTAAGGAAGCTCACACCAGGTAAGGAGTGAGTAACAGCATTCAGCTCCAGAGTTAAAAATCAGAATGAGCTCCCTGGATAGTTTTTATCAATAAATGCAAGGAGGGATGGAGAAAGGCAAAGTAAAACAAATTTAGTTTAGACCTACAGGTATAAGCTTGTCTTCTCTTCCCTGTAACAGATTTGTCTGGGAGAAGTTAGTTTGGGAAACAAACAATGTACTGCTGAGATTCTGGGCTTATTTGAAATGCTTATCTGAAGTGTTCAGAGCTGATGTGCTGGTAAATATTTTTCCTCATACCCCGCCAGGAGCAGAGAAAGATGTAGAGGTGTTTCCAACCCACGAACACATTTGATGCTGTGTTTGTTTCTCAGAATCACTTCTTCCATGTTCCCCCTCCACCTGAAGGTTGATATCTCTAATCTGCAGTGCTCAGCACAACAGGATGGCAAAGAGACAAAAAAGGGATTGTGTTTTTGTTTATTTCTTGCCCTTTCCCACTTGCTGCCAACTCAATTAATCTTGTATTCTTCACCTGTATATTTTGGTGTTATCTCCTACTTCTATTTGCATGTGTACAACCACACAACTGAAGTAAGAATTTAAACCAGAGCATAAACCCCCAGACACCTACAACTACTTCAAAACTAAAACTACTTCAAAATCTGCAGGTAAGCAGAGTTAAAAAATACAAAGATACATTTATCGGTGATATACCAGTACTGGAACTCATTGCTGGTCACCCCCAAAATACACATGGAAGTAAATCACCCCTGTGTTACTCAGCCTCTGCCTCATTCACTCAAGATGAGGTGCCTGTCTCTGCTCTGGCTGTGACATGGTCATCCCAGCAAAAAGGAACTTACTGGACTGGTGCAAATGCTGGGTGAACATTTCCCTCTCCACTGGTGGAAGAACAAGCCACGTTCAATACGATGGCTCTGGACCACCTGCTTTGTTGCGAAGATCAAGACACGGAACAGAGAATTTTTGTTTGCAATCCCCAATCCTGTGCCTCGTTTTCTGCCTTCCTTCATAAGACAGGAACTCACTGAATGCTGCTTCCCCACCTACACATTTTTCATTGCTTCAACTGCTGCAGTCATTTCCCACCTATGTGCTGCTCACTTTCATGGCTGGATAAACAAGTTCATTGAGACCTCCAGGCTGGAAAAGTACCAGCTTACACTATACTTTTTGTGAACATCCCTTAGAGTCACCATGTCGTTTTATTATTTTACACAGAGGGATTTAGAGTATTTTAAAAGCATGAGTTGTTTTTAGAGTGACAGGAGCTCTATACCCAACTGGCAAATTTTAGTAAACAAGCCACTCAACATTCAGTGAAATTCTGCTGTGAGCCTGGTCCTTTTTAAAGAGAGCTGGGCAGTGGAAAACCTTGTGTTTATGCCACAGAGCTGGCAGAAATGTAAAGTAAAGCTGAGATCAAGACAAAAAAAGTGCTAGAATAAAAAAAATGCCATTTAAGAACCATATTCAGGACCTCACTTCTTGACACTCAGGGAGATACTGAAAATACTGACATTGATCAAATGTGTAATTTCACAGGAGAATGGAGATTCAGTTTAATTTGCATTATTTGCAAATTTGTGGCAAACAGTAAAAGCATGGTCAAATACTGAAAGGTTATTTTGAGAACTCCGTTATTTTTCTATTTTTTTTTAAATGAAGTATTTGATTTTTAATTCCTAAACAAGATCTGGTTTCAAGCTGTAGTAGTAGTAAAAATAATTTAAAAAAACACCAACAACAACAAACCACCTGCTTGAAATAAAAATATTTTTTAAAGATCTGGTCTGTGTGAAATGTTTTGTGGGGGTTTTTTTCTGTAAAAATATCAGTATGCAAGCACAGACCTTCAAGTGTTCCCTGAAAAGTTCACCAGTTGACCACAAACAAGTGAAAGACCAGTGAACCATTATCTCCAACTGCATCGGCATCTGATGATTTCCTGCCAAGTTTGTAATACATTTGCTCAATGCATTTTTATTGCCTGGCTCTGCAACAGTTGGGTGCTTCTTTTCCCCCCCTTCTCTTTATTTACAGCCCTACATTGAAGCAGCAGTGTTGGGCTGGCACTGGTGTGACAGAGCACATGTTATTGCCTCTGTTCACCAGTAGCACAGCTACTCTTGCAGCCAGGATTCTGCTGCAAATGGTCACAGAATGCTCAGTTTATTGAGCCTCGGTTTAAAATAGCTGTCTACAAACATCCATATGGGGAGATATGTTAACAGATGGAAATTAAGGCTGTGAACACAGTTGAGGAAGATACCTCTAAAAATATTAATGACCTTTGCAGGAATTCCTGTATTACAGAGTTTTCTGGAATTTAACATCACCACATGAGAATTTATTTTTAAAGAAAGAATCTAAACTGTATCCCCAAGTCATGCAATGCACCACAGCAGAATCTGACATTGAGAAAACACGTTGACATCCAAATCTTATAATTTATCATTGGGGCAATTTTCATAATATAATTGTAGTGTGTATATAAATAATTTATCAAGCATAAGACAGAAACAAGTATTCTGTGGTTGGGAAAGCAGTTCATAGTCAATCCAACTTCAATGGCCGAAGCAAAAACCACACTGATACAATTAAGATCTTTACCTGTAAGGAAGGGTTAATCAACAATTCACCCAGACAGGGTGGAGAGCATCAGAAAGTCACAGCTACCAATAGACACATCTCCCCATCTTCCCAGTTTGCTCCCCTGGACCTGGGTCCTTGCTGGTGACAGTCCACGGTGGGAGAAGCAGCTTGTTTTCCCACATCCATTAGGGCAGTGTGCCAACAAGTGTCACCACCCGCCTCCCACCTCCTCTTCCCAGCTTCCCGCTCCTTGCTTTCTGCCACTTCTTCCTCTCTTTCCCACACTTCCCCTGCAGTAAATCACATATGTGTGCAAAATGCTGTGCAAACGAAACTGGTGGGTACAGAAAGCCTGCCAGGAGGAGGGAAGAGCAGGAGGAGCGGCAGGAAGGCATGAGCAGCTGTGAGATGCCCACGCAGCAGTGCCCACCCTGGAGGGAGGCACCCGATCCGTTCCTTTCTGCCTCCTCAGTCTGGACTTCCATGAGTTCAGAGAACACCTTCAGGGGAAAGCTTCAGTACCAGTCTCCTACTTCTGAGGAAAGAATGTGTTAGTCCCACTGCATTCCCTCAGAAGCCCCAGGTAAGCACCTCTCCAGGCTCACAGCCAAGCCCTACAGTGGCACGTCTACACAGGCAGGTTGTGGGGTGCACACACGACACTTGCCCAGCCTTTTTGTTGGATTGTTTGGAGAATTCAACTGTTATTCCAATTCTAGGATGGAAATAGAAAGAGCCTCAAAAATATCAAGGGGATTAGAAAGCATTTTTTTTGTACAGGTCTTCAAAAGAATAATCTTTAGGAATACTCAGTTTTTTAAACTGTAAATCACAGCTTTTCTGCAAGCTGCACATCATTCCACTGGTGTAGTAATCTCCTCTTTTACTTTTTTCTCTCATTCCTCTGGAATAACAGGATTAACAAGAATCCTATTAGCAGTTCTTAAAATAACTAAATATTTCCAGTGCCTCTCTTTCTATGGCATCATAAACCCACTCATGACTGTCACAGAAGCAGCATGGAATATTTATTTGCTTCACCTACTGGCTCACTGTGTGTAAGCTCCCCTGTTATTCTTCCCTCATTAATATCCATATATCACTTTGCATCTTTGTACCAATTTTTAATTTCATCTGGATCATGTATTTTTAACAACAGCTTTTCTCTTCCTGGAAGAAGTGACTTCTAAAGGATGACAGGATGAAATCATTGGTAGTAGTTGTAATTCTTTACAATGTTCCTGAGAATGTTATTTAATACATGCACCAAATGGCCCTTCAAGTTTCACTTCTTTTCAGGTGCCATCATGAAAACAATGAAAAATCTCTGTCTGCTGTGCCAATACACTGAGTAAATGTGTGGATCCTGTCTCCCTCCAGTGGCACATCACACCAGCCATAAAGTCTAATATTAAAGTGCCATTAGAGCTTCCCTGAAACTCAGATGATGTCTCTCTATTGCCAAGGTTGCCAAGGAGTTGCAGGGACAGCTGGAAGAGATTCCATGTGGCCCAGAAGTCCCAGAGAAATTACAAAATGACCCCATTCTTTCAACTAGTCCCTTCTCACTTTCAAAACCTGTTCTTGCCTGCTCAGCTTGCTGTTGCTTGTGTAGCAATAGCAAAAAAACACAGGGAGAAGCCACCGGGAGAATGTGGCAAACTATTTGTTCAGGCCTTGAAATAACTCCCCGAGGCAATAACCGGACTTCAGAAAGCACATTTGCTCCATAAAAATTAATAGTCACAATATTATGCTGACGAATAAACCAGCGTTGCCTGCTGAGGCGTGAAAAGATGTGTCGTGTTCACTCGCACACCCCAACAGGACAGCAGTGATACATGAAATTTAGATCATGCTTTTCCCTCAGCGTATTTAAATACACCCAAATCCTTTACAGTGCCAAAACTTGTGGAGGTGAGCAAATCCCAAGGTGCTCCACACATCACAGAGTCATTTTCTGTCATAGGAAAAGCCCCCAGGTGTTTTCATCCCATCCTTTGGAAACTCACATTCCCAAATACCAATAATGCAGATTCCCTGCCAGGGAACACTGTGGATGTGCCTTTGAGCAGGGGAAATGTAATGTGCTCTCAGGCTCGCCCTTCAGACTTTCTTTAGGAAAGAGGGGAATAGAATCCATTCCAGGAGCGATTTATGGCCTTGTTAAGCACCTCTGCAATTTCTTGGTCTTCCTGCTCTTTAAAACCACGTAAACAATCTTTAATGCAAAATCTGAAGTACAAAGTAAATGAAATAGTTCCTCATTGTGGACATTATAAGCTGCATTGTAGGGCAAAATGTTTCTAAGTATTGTACTGGGCTGTATCTGGACTTCCCTTATAATTTCATACCTCAGTAATTTGTAATGATGGTGAGAACAGCAGAGCGGGAGACAGAATTCATTCTTTTTCCAGTTTAAATTTTAAGAGTTTGGGTCGAGCTTTCCTACCTAACAGCAACACAAGAGCCTCACAATCAGCAGCAACACTTTTATCCTTTCACTGAAAGGATGGTTTGAAATTTAGTTTGCACATCAAATGGACTGTTTGTTCAAAGATACAGGTGCAAAGCTGGAGTTCTACTTATACAGATAATAAACTCAGTTGAGGATTTTCATACTTTCAGCCCTTTGTAGGGTTTTTTAAATTTACTGCAACTCACGTGTGTGAATCACAACTGCCTGCTTCAGAAAGTCACTACCTGATGGAGCAAAGAACACAGAGAATGGGAAGAAACTGGTGGGAAAGAGAAGAGTAAATTCCAAAACTTTTCGCAGAACTGCACAAGTGTGATGGGAACTGGACATCCTCCTCTCATTGCTATTTTATATCAACTAAATGTTGCTTCTTTATTAAAAAAAAAAAATCTGCACAAAGTCTTATTACAGCCAAAAAAGCAGTAAATTGCTGAAGGTAGGAGTGGAATCAGAGATGTTAAAAGTGTGGTAAGATTTGGGACCTGTGGCCTGCCTCTGAACCACTTCTCCAAGGACTATACCTAAAAACTAAGCTGACTATCTAGTATTGAATATAACCCATGAAGCAGACTTCTAATTAGGCTACAAGTTTCTCACTCATGGAATCACAGAACCATTAAGGTTGGAAAAGACCTCAAAGATCATTACTTACCATGTTTCAAAACAATAAAAACATCCCAAATTTCTCCAGCAATTAGACATTATTTCACTGCCAACGTATGGAAATTCCTAGCTGACTGTTTCAAGGATCAGGATGTCTAGGTGCAGTACAGGTCAAAAATCCACTACTCAGGAATCTGAGCTTGAAAGCACCCAAAAATAAGATCAAAATTTCCTCTACAGTATTTTTTCTTTATTTTTTTAAAGAAAGCAGAGACATAATACTTCTGTTTCAAAGTAGCATTTGCTCCAATTTCAAAGGCAGGAAGGATTTTCCTCTGCCTTTGGAAAAGGCTTCATCGGCCTCGAGGTGGCGATAGGATTGTGGGAGTTGTTCGATTCCAAGGCTGCAAGTCCTAAATCTGAAGCACTCGGGGTCTCTTCTTTTTGCTGAGGTAACTCAGCATTCCCAAACACTGGAAATGCAAAGTTAAGGGGAGAGAAATTCTCTGGTGCTTTTCCAGTTTGGATTTTCAGAGCAGGATTTAAGCAAATGTTTTCCTTTACATCTCTGTAGTACTCCCAAATGTCTCTCACTTATGTATATTGTAATCAGCCAAATTGAAAAGCAATCTTTTACAGTTTCAGCAACTTTTTAAAAGTAGGATTTTATGTATGTGAAAGATACTAAGATCATGTTAAGGAGGGAATAACTAGCAATATAAACTCCTGCTAATCTAAAAATTGGGAAGTACATAAGGAAAAATACAATCTTCAGGAAAAAATATTACGTGCATTTATTCCATGTTATTTTCTACAAATTAAAAAAAAAAAAAAGTGCTTTCTCTAAATCGGATATCCAATACACTAACATGTTCCTTTTTCTACAAGCACACAGACTATGAAAAGTTAGCCTAAGTGCCACACAGAAAAGTGCAGGAAGAAATCAGATTTTGAGCCAGAGGGCGACGTAGGGAAGAAAGTCACCTTTGTATTACAAACCTATTAAGTGTAAGGGCTTTTTAATGTTAGGCTGATGCTCATTGCTATGCATTTGTGGTTTGGTTCTTATGTTTAAGAAGGAAGGTCCAGTGAGCTACAATCCAGACAACCCAAATTTCAAATTTATGGAAAAAGTCCTTCTGGAAGCCATTTTCCAATTGGGCTGAGTAGGCATTGCAGGAACACCCATGAAAACACCTGGAAGCCCTGCACATTGCAGGAATGCCCATGGAAACACCTGGAAGCCCTGCACAGTCACATGCACAGTTGTGGCTCCCTAAGAGTGAACTCCTGTAGCTGTAATGTGAACCTGTTCAAGATTTTGGTAAGCACCAGCTTGTTCAGAGGAATGTGCAATTTTGTCTGTGTTGACGTGCTCATCCCTGCAACTGCTATCGTATCTTCATTAAAACAGTACATATTTTTAATTAAAAAAGAGAGTAACTCAGCCAGTTATCAGGATACAAACACACAATACACACGAAATCTCTATTTTCCTCCTCCTTTTAAGAATCCACTGCTACAGAAGAGTTTAAATTTACATGTGTATGTTTTTCCATGTCGTTGTCCAACTTCCTAATCCATCAAACTGTGTCCAACCTCCTAATCCATCAAACTGGTATGTCTACTAGTACCCAATCCATTTAACCTCTTCCATGCACAAATGTTTGTACAATCCAATCACAAAGAGCCAAATGTTTTCCCAAAAAGGGGAGCACTGAGCACCACACACAAGTGCAACTACATATTAAGTGACTTAAATCTGGTGAGGGACAACCAGAACCATACTCTGGTCTGAGTCAGACTTGCATACAAAACCCATAACAATCCTATTAACTTGAAAAAGTCCTTCTTTTGTGCAAGTTACAACTCAGGAGAGATCCCACATTTAAGCTACAAACAGCACCTGTATCATCTACCAGATTAGGGAAGAGGGATGCATTTCAAGGCAATTTGAGCATGAAGGCTACTGAGACCTTAGTGTTGATGAAGCAAAGTATTTCTGAGGCTTAAACAGAGCTCCAGACTGTTACAGCTTCCTCTGTTACGACAAAAAGTGGTTGGGATGAGCTCTACAGACACGTGGGACAAAAGCCGGCATTTTCAGACCGAGAGGGTTCGGTCTGCTGAAGAGATAGAATATAAAAATGAAATGGAGAGCACAGCACTGGAGAGCTGAGAGGGACTGAAAAGGCAGATGAATAGCTGCTTACAAGGCTCTAACAAACTGTGGAATGCAAATTACACGAAGACAAAAGATTCAAGAACTTCGAACTAAAGGGAGCCTCAGAGAGAAACTTAATTTATTTATTCCACAGCAAACACAGTTGGCACTGGGGTTCAAATACCACTCTCCCAGTGCAGACACAGTACCCATCCTGGAATGGTGCTGAAACAGGCCTCCAGCTGAAGAGGAAAACAACCTCTGATACTACACATGCTTTAAGCTTTAATATTGTGGAGTCAATCCACAAGAAAACAAGAGTAAAGATGGAAAGCAGCAGAAATCTCAAGGTTATTTCAGTTGTCCTATATGTGCTTCTTGGCAAAAAGCTCAAGAATCATTTCAGAAAAGGCTTGTGGAATGGGGGGTTATTCAAACATTTTGAGTTTGAACATTAATTTCTACATTTCCATAAAACGGAAAATGTCTCTGTATCTTTCTTGCTAGCACTAACAGTTGCAATAAACCTGAAACAACACTGCTTTTCAATAAAAATAATTGTGCCAAACTCTATTTTTATGACTGAAGAGCTAAACTTCCTTTATTTCTTGAAAACTGACCAGAGATCCCACCCACAATTCTGAAACCTTTCTTCAGATACTGAGTGAGTGATTCCCAACAAAATATTTCCATTTTGATGGAATAGCCTTTTTCCAATGCAAGAACAACTCTCTGAAACCAATTCATCCTGTGTTAGTGTTCACCACCTCTGTTATGGTGTACTTTACTTCAGCTCCTTTCCTGCTAAAAGCTGCTTAAAATACTGTGGCTGAAGCACAGCAACTTGTCCCTGAACTGGAGGAGGAATTTGGCTCATTAAAGTGTCCACTGAGCATTCCCAAAAGGGATTTTAGGGAATCTAGATGAGCTATATGTGTGGGACAAGCAGACACACACACACGTGTCTGAAGTATTTTGTGCCTCCCAGACTGCTACACTAATACTGTGTGTTTTGCAAATTGTCATGGTAACAACGTGCTTCTTTACAAGTGGAAACAGGGTAGTAAATAGGCATATAAACCCCCCTTGTAGCTGACAATAACGTCCCTTAAACTTGCATGCCCCCCTTCAGCGACAAACAGAAGGAAGGGTGGCAGTGGCACGTGAAAAATCCACACTCAGGGCAAAATCCTGTTAACAGGCCCCTTGTCCACCACTGCAAAAGAGAAGGAACCAACACTTAAGAAGCAGAACTGCCTCCTATTCGTACAAGGGAGTGTGTTTGTCCTACAAGGGAAGACTGGGAAAACTGGGATTGTTCAGCCTGGAAGAGAGAAGGTTTAGGGGGGACATAATTGTGACCCTCCAGGACCTGAAGGAAGCTACAAGAAAGACTTTGGGAGAGAATTTACAAGAGCATGTAGTGACAGGACAAAGGGGAATGACTCCAAATTGGAGGAGAGTAGGTTCAGGTGAGATATTAGGCAAAAATCCTTCCCTGTGAGAGTGGTGAGGCCCTGGCACAGGCTGCCAGAGAAACTGTGGATGCCACACCTCTGGAAAGTGTTGAAGGCCAGGTTGGATGATGCTTGGAGCAACCTGGCCCAGTGGAAGGTTTCCCACCTACAGCAGGGAGGTGGAATGAGATGGCCTGGGAGGTCCCTTCCAATCCTGGCCCCTCCATGATTCTACACCAGGCTGACAGATTAATTTCTTGTCTCGGGTACAATGAGTTCAGACACTCAGGGTTCAGTTGAAAGCAGACTGACTGCAGTCTGAGCCCATGATCTGCTGCAAACAAATAACTGGGACTGTGTCAGAGAATCCTGCTGTTTTCCTCTGGTACAGTGCTAATTCCTCAGATGCCCTGGGGCCACCTCTAAGCCAGCTGGACATTGGAAATCTGATGTTCAAACACCACCTCCAAAGCCCTTCTTTCCCTTCCCACCTGTGCTGACACAGAACGATGGAAATGTTGCTAAGCCAAAAGAGGCAACGTGATTCATTTTTCAACTAAAATTTTCAATATTTTAAAGGAATCTTTTACTATTTTTTTTCTTCTGTAGGAATATTACTTGTTTAAAGCAAACTTTACACAAGTCAGTCATTTCAGAAACTTCAAGGAAAGGGGCTCTTCTATTGTCTTTTGCAACAAAACACACATTTGCATTAAGCAGAGATAAAAAAAAAATATGCTGACACATTTTCACTAAGCAGATTAAAAAAAAATCATTTTGACAAATATTCCCACATTCCTTTCTATCTCCACCTCAGTATCTATTTAATATTGTAATAGCCTTAGGAGTAACACTGTATAATGTCTTTTAAATTGCCAAACCAGATAAGTAAAATACTGCCTTCAACATGTCAGGTTCTATAGAGATCTTGTCAGCTCTACTCTGGAAACAACAAAACAGGCAGAGTTCCAGGTTTGAGTACTTCATTCATCTTTGGTTACATGTAGAAACCTCTGCTTCAAAGACAGCAATCATCTCAATTAAGAATTTCTCTACTAATCTTGACTGGGATTTAGATTTGGAATGAGCAAAGGACCACAAAATGGTTAAGTCTCAGTTAAATCTGTTCCTGTTCAACCAGTGGCAATGCTCTTTCTCCTCAGTGGCAGAAGCACCAACTGCAACTGAACAGTTCTGGAAGTTCTCATTTATCCACCAAGGTACTCTACAACTAAAAAATAAAACACACATAAGCAGTGATGGCTTTGAAGCCTCATCCACATTTCTGAGCCTCCAACTATGAACAACTCTCCAGCAATCACCTGCATTCAAACTTCAAAATCAACAAACTTGCAGTTTTTCCCAGTCAGAGAGGCAAATAAATCCACAGGATCACCTACCTGTGGGTCAGAGAGCCGAGAAATGTCAGGGTACAAGTAGAATTTTATCCCCTCGGAAGCGCCTGGTAACGTCACACCACGAATCAGGAGAATCATCAGCATGATGTAGGGGAATGTGGCTGTCACATATACAACCTAGTGAGAAGAAACAAACTTTAGAGAAATGTTTACTTCCAACTGCAACAGAACTTTATTTCCACAGCCATTTGGCCATTAGGTAAAAAAAACCCACAAAACAAAACAAAACAAAAAAACCCCAAGTCCTTTTCTGATGGAAAAGTGCGTTTGATGCTTTAGTTCGTGCGGGTGAGTTTTGTCCTCCAACATATTCCCTTCTGAATTCTTTATGTCTTGTAGGAAAGATCAATACTTTTCTTTTAGAGAGAGATTGGGGGGCTCTCTGTATGTATGTTATTTACTCTCCCTGGGTGACAGGTGACCCCACACTCTGCCATTACTAACCCACATTTCTGCCCAGGTTTCTTAGGGTGTATTTCCTCGCTCAGTTCGATCAGGGAAGAGCCCAAACCACTCACCTCTGTACCCAAGGGAGGTCTCGTGAAGGGACCTTTGTAATCAGGTCTGTAATTCAGGCTTGCAGGGTCAAACACCTCTGTTTGCTTTTCCAAATGCCTTCCCCAGCCCATCCACACCTATTAAAATTGCAAGTGCTACAACCACAACCTCAAGGATATTTTTTTTGCCATCAGGGTAGTTCTGCCTCAGCTTTAGAGCAATGAGGACTCTCCCTTCCTTTGTGGCTGCCATGCAGAAAGGGGATATAAATACAGCTCGATTGGCTTAGTATTTCTAACATCAGTGCAGACATCCAGAACAACAATGAAAGAGATGCCAAGGAAGTATGTGGGGGAGAGACACACCCTTCCCCAGCCAGCTGACACCGCTGACAATCTCATGGTGTTGACATTCACACAATTAACGGGGCTGCCAAACTGCAGCTTCTCCTGCGCTGTCAGGGGTAAAGCCCCGAGTTCAGAGGGAAGAGAAGGCACCACTTGCAGGTGGTGTTGGAGCCTCCCAGTAATTCCATTGCATCAGTTTCCATTTTCTCATGCATTCCAAGAGGTAATGAGGTGAGGGAGGGAGGATGGGGCGTTTTCAAAATCAGTGCCATTATTGGTATCATCATCACATCTGTAGGCATGAAAAGTTTCCTGAATTATTCTCTTTTCTTTCAACACATCGAACCTCTCTGAATATCAATGTGAACACAACTGTTTCTAATTACACTGCATCCTGCTTTAATTGACTTTAATTGCTTGGTGTGTTCATTTGCATCCCAATGCTCAAACTGCTTTTTTTTAAACCCTTGTCAGAGCAATGCCAACGTGGAAGCAGTTGGAAAGAAAATAAAAATTTCTGGCATGCTGGTTTTTGCACCGAGTTCTCCTTTACAAAGTAGCTGAAAGACAAGTTTACAAAGATATTTTGACATAGAAGTATGTGGAAAGGCATCTACAAGGACATCTAACCACTCCTAGCTATACTAAGGTTCTTAACTCAAAGTACAGTAAGGCAGAAGACCCTGAGAATAGATATTTCATTCGTGAGTTTTAAGTATCAAAGCACAGGAAGCAGAGTTGAGTACAAAGTACTGGAAGTTTAAACAGCAAAGCTTTAAGAGACTTAGATGTCTGCATCACTCAAGGCTAATTGTAGAGATATTTAGGTACCTTTGCAGTGATTTCATGAGGAAGCACCATAAAGATCATGAGAAGCTTCAGAGCAGCTGAGTCGTGTGAATAGGAACTGGTGAACTATAATCCTTTGCTTGCTCATGCTGAGAACACACCCAAACTAGAATTCCACTACCAAAGCATAACTTGGAGGCTTGGGAAGCTGAGGGAATTCTTTCCTGCAAGCTGCAACGTTCAAACTCGTTGGCACTGCAACGAACTGACCGCGCTTCATAAATGGAAGAACATTTCACTTGATGCTTCAGAAAATTCCTGGCTTACTCATCTCCTACCCCTAAAGTCCTCTATTGCTCCATCAGGCTATAAACACAGGTAGCATCAAAGCAGGAATTGACAGTGATTTGCCTTAACTCAAATAATGTTAAATAATGACTGGATGTCAATATACATGGAAAAGCCAACCTGACCCCACACCCCCTCATCCTTATTTTCACTGAGTGTTTTCAGCCTACTGCCATTTAGTGACACAGTGACCAGGGAGAACTAGACTGAAAGCACCAACATCTGGTGTCTGTGTAGACACACCCTGGTATCACCAATTTGGGCACGATTTCCATCAAGGTTTTAAAAGTAGTCCTACACGCCACAGCCAACCCAGGCATCTCAGCTTCACTGACATTTGCCACTTTCACAAATTCTAACTTCCTAAATGTTAAGAGCAGATGATAACACTATAAAACACTGTCTTTTTCAAATGCCATGGTATCCTGTGAAATGTTCCAGCCAGCATTGTTTGAAAAAGAGGCTTTTGCTGGTCTGACTCTACGTACAAATGCCAACTGAAAAGAGATATTTTCCACATTCATTGAATTTACAAAAAAAAAGGAATGCCAGCCAATTCACAAGGTTTTAAAAAAGCATGTCCAAAGGGGGAAAACATTCTAGATCAACCTATGTTTTAAAGATAAAACTTCATATGCAGAGAAAGAAACTAAAGCAAAAACCCAACAGACACCAGGTGAGGGGATTTGAATGATTGGGAAGGGGTAGGGGGGTAGAATCAGCAAAATGGCTGATTTTTCTATTTTCTCTTGGTGTTTTATAGGTTCATTCAGCATCATCTTCTGTTTGTCATCTTTGTTTATCCACAGAGGGAATCTTACTCCAGAATAATCTAGTAAACCATCCTTAACCAGATTGCCTATAAACTGCAGAATTTCTTCTAAATTACTACTGACTCATGTGTGAGTGCAGACAGCTTCACTCAGAGCAGAAATAAATTCAAAACCCAACAGTTCAGGAAATTTAATGAGATCTGAGAGCTGAGAATAAGTATTAAAGTAGGAAAAAATCACTGGGAATGTGAGATGAGCCAGAAAATAAGGGCCAGGAGAGGACACTTAGTGAAGGGGTACAAGAACCTTGTTAAATGCAGGGTGATCACAGGAAGCAGAAGATTCTACATGAAATAATAAGAGCAGAAAGGAATGAATACTACTAATACCACACCGCTCTCAGGTCAGTGGCTGGGACACATTAAAATTGGTACCTGGCAGAGCTCTCCAAGTCTTTATTTTATCCACATGGTGGGGAAGTCAAAAAACAGGAAAATAAAAGTCTGAGTCACACTGAAACACTTTCCCTTACAGTGAAATGAAAGCTTCACTCCCAAATTCACTGAGTCAATAAAAACAAATGCCTACATTTTACTTCATTTTGATTTGACAACCTTTTTACTGACTGTGTGGGAAATATCTCTAGAATGAAAAATGCTTTAACAAGTGAAAGTCATTATTTAGAAGCTTTAACGCCACAGTCAAAATGGGTGAAGAAATAGTTTTCCATATTTTTTTTTTTTTGGCAGCAAGAATTTTTCTTTGCATTGGGTCTGACTTTAAACACTTTTCTGCACTTCCCAAATTCCACTTCAAATATTCTGCGTCAAAAAACCCTGCCTTCCTCTGGTCAAAAATTCCAAAAGGAGGGGAAGAAAAATATGGTGAAGGGCTGAGCCAAAAGTGCTCTAAAATAGCCTCTACCTGACCAACCCAGGAGTAAAAGGTAAAATGGGATATCAGTGAGAAAGCACCAAGAGCAGACAGCATTCCAGGCACTGCAGCGGCTCACGTTCCCAGCTCAATAGAGAGAACAATTCCCTCAGATGATGAGCTATTTCTCCCCAATAAGTATTCCTAAAGCAGCATCAAAGTTTCCTAAATATTTGTTGCTTGAAACTGTTTCGCAGCTAATTAGCACAGCTGGTTGCCCAGGACCCTTAAAATCAAGATCTGTCTTCGTTCTGCTAAAATTGCTCTTGTTGGTTCTTTTGATGAAGTCCACAGGCCTCCTATTTAATCCAAAAATATACTGTCTAGACCAAATGCAAAGACAGACTTTGATATATTTGGGTAAAAATTCTCTGATGAACAGATCTTGCCCCAAAACATTCATTTGTTGGCCACAAGAACAGATTTTCCCTCCATGCAGACATATTCAGAAAAGCCCAGTTATGGGGACCAGAACACCCAAAATATCTATTTAACATGTAGAAGCAGTTAATTTAATCACGTCATTGAAATTAATTATGTGAGCACCTGCATTTAAGCTCACATAATTAAATAATGGTAAATGCAGATACCCAGATTCTTTCCTGATACCTGCAGAGCTTAATAATGACCTAATCACTGATAAATAATGTGCCAACAGCTTCTAAAAAAGTGGGAGTGATCATAGCAATGGGCTGGATCCTGAAAGAATGTCTTTAAATCATAGTTCCTTATATTTCAAGAACTCATTGCAGTCTGAATAGGCTTTGGTCAAATTCATAGTAAAATTTGATTCAGGGCATCAAGAAAAGTATGGGATATGCTGAGCTGCAAGGGACCCACAAGGATCATCAAACTCCAGCTGCTGGCCCTGCACAGGACACCCCAAAAATCCCTGACGGCATTGTCCAAACCCTCCTGGAGCTCTGGCAGCCTTGAGGCTGTGCCCACTGCCCTGGGGAGCCTGGGCAGTGCCAACCAGCCTCTGGGGGAAGAACCTTCTCCTGAGATCCAACCTGAGCCTGCCCTGACACAGCTCCAAGTGTTCCCTGGGGTCCTAAAAAAAAGTTTCACTTTATTAGATTAAAGCTCATAGGAAACTGTTTATGTGCTTACTCTAATTTTACAAACTAATGCAGAGGTTTTCAGTAGTTTTTGGTGACTCTGCTCTGAAATGTTGATAAAGATTCCCTAGTGAATCCACGCTAACCTTGGCAACCTAAAAACAGGGACACAGCCTGAACTCAGAATCACAAGATTTTGGGGACACACTGTTTCATTAATGCCACTCCATTTTTTGCTGTTATTAAATGCTAAAGGAGGGGCTCAGGAAGACTTATTTCCTAGTAGGAAGACTACTACCTATAGTAAATACAACTCAGAGGAATCTCGGGAGCTCAGTGCAATAACCTCCATCCTCCAAGTGCTCCCTCAGCCTCCAAAATTTATCAGCATTAATCCTACACTTACCAACTGTCCCGGTGTCCTCAGAGGAGTTACACTGAGGAACAAACTAAAGGCTGCAACAACTCTCAACCCCAGCATGCCTGAGAGTGTGCTCTCCATTACTTAGAAAGTGTGTTTATCACACTGTTGATACGCTGTTAACACACTGCTAATGCAAAAATTCCAACAGTTGTAAACACAGCGTGCCCAAAATAATTCTGGGAAGCAAGTGGAGGTTTGCAGGGTCACTTTTTAAACGCAGAAAGTGGTAGGGAATCTTTAGCAAAGTGAGCACCACAATTCGGCAAGCAGGCTCAGCTCTAGCAGTGCCAATACAAAAGCAGCAAGCTGTTGATACAATCACGGAATTATTGTCCCTGGGACGTAGAGGGTGAGGTGTATTTTGGTGAAGAGGGGTATATGTTTTGGGTTTGGCAGTTTTTCCCACCCTGGAGAGGCTTGAGTTGAAGTTGATTATCGAAGTTCATTATTTTATCTCCACCACAAATGGGCCAGCCTAGAGCTAGACTGGCAAATGAAATAATGGCACCCTATAACTCTAGTGCTATTTTTTATTTTTAACATTCAAGTGCACAAAGAGGAAAAGGTGCCCTCTGGTTGCGGGCAGAGAGAGGAGGAAGCAAACTTTGCTGGCTAAAACTCATCACTGTAAGCCAAGTGTTTATGTAGAGCTCACATCAAGCAGAGAATTTGCAGAGCCACAAATACCTCAAAATTAAAGACTGCTATTTAATCAAGTAAAAGTCGACTTTAAAAAAGCAGTCAGGAAGAATTTTAAATATAAATTAGGACTAATTAATCAACTGAGGGTTTGTTTGGGGTTTTTTTCTGTTTTATAAAGGCCTTTAAAATGTTCAAGCTTTTATAAATCAAAGCTGTTCCTTTCCAGAACCTTGTAGGGTTTTCAGACCTCTGAATGCCTTCTAGTTTGCTTTTATACACAACAGGTACTGATTTTAGTTACACATTTATACAGAAGCCTTCATTTTGCTTAAAAAATGTTTAAGATGGGATGATTCCCATTCCTCATATAGGACAGCCCCACTTCTATGAAAATAATTTCCAGTGGGTCAGAATTATCCCACACGAGCACCTCTATTTGCAGCTGTGATACTGATTTTACAGGGGCAGAAATGGTGGACAAATCAGACACTCCACGAATTTAAATTCTTACTTACTCTGAAAAGGCCTTGCAGTTCTCACTGCAGGCACCACAGATCAGGTCCTGACATATTCTAAAAGTGTTTGACCTCTAAAGTAGAGGAGATGCAAGGGTCAGAATAGGGTAGTAGATGATTTTTCCTGTCACTCAAAAACGTGTAAGAGCTTAAATGTGCATTGGAATGAACTCAGAATTTTTGGCCAGCTCATTCTTCCTACCCAGAGAACAGTAAAGAAAAAAAATAGAGCTTTACCAAAACATTCCTTTCTTGTTCTGCTTGATTTTCCTCACTTGTCTTTAAAGAAAACCTCAAAAAAACAGAAACAACAACAAAACACACACTCCCCAAATGAACACTGAAGGAAAAAAGGACTACTGGATGCAGTCTGGGAATTGGATAAAATGCTACAACCCAAAAAAAGGGTATAGATGAGGTTTCCCAGCTACAGCTCCTCCTTCATGTAGCCAAAAAAAAGGTCAAAGGTGTCAGTCAGCAAAAATCAATGTATTGACCAGAGTCTGCCATGGCCATGCAGGCCTTGACTGGCGAGGAGCTGAGGAGACACTGTGGGCAGCAGGTGAGAAGTCAGCAAATAAATGCATGACATTTTAAATAACTGCAAAGTTAAACACGTGAAACATCAATACAGGAGGAATGTATTGGAATGTGTTTGGAAAACTGAATGTATTTTGAGATCTGGTCTATCAATCATCCAAACCCTCAAGCAGGTGTGTTAGTGGCCACCTCTAAATGATTTATCAGGCAGTGCTGCAGTTTTCTGAGCACACACTGAATTATTTAATCTTCTGCAGTAAATGATGGGGAATAAAGTGATTTGTAAACTGGCAGTCAAAGAAGGCATCCCTATAGCACACTCACAGCTTTTCTTTCTTTTGATAATTTTTGTAATCGTGAAACTGGAGAAGACTGAGGTCAGACCTCACCACAGTCTGCAGCTTCCTTGGGAGGGGCAGAGGAGGGGCAGGACTGAGCTCTGCTCTGGGGGGACCAGGGACAGCCCCCAGGGAATGGCTGGAGCTGTGTCAGGGCAGGCTCAGGGTGGATCTCAGGGAAAGGTTCTTCCCCAGAGGGTGGTTGGCACTGCCCAGGCTCCCCAGGGCAGTGGGCACAGCCCCAAGGCTGCCAGAGCTCCAGGAGGGTTTGGACAACACTCTCAGGGACAGGATGGGATCATTGGGATGTCTGTGCAGAGCCAGGAGTTGGACTGGATGATCCTTGTGGGTCTCTTGCAGCTTGGGATATTCTGTGATTCTATGAACTGTCTTGTGTATTGCCCAGATGACCCTGAAAGATCCCTTATAACCAAAACCATTCTATGATTCTACTGGGAATTACAAGACATTTAGAGGATAATAAAGAGCTCCTCATTTATTATTGAAAAAGGTGGGGTTTTTTCCTACCCAGAGGATGACCGACCAATTTCTATTCTCCACTGAGGAATATGAGCTCCTATCACCATGGTGACAGCTGAGAAATGTATGCACCAGAAAGCATTTGCAATACTATTTCTGTACTATGTACAACAAAATAATATAATAAATAGCTTTACCACCTAAGCTAACAAGTGTCCTTATCATCCAGACCCTCATTCTCCACATTTCCCTACAGCTTCCACATCTGTTAGGATGCAGTTAGTCACACCTCGATTAAAGGTTTATTGCACTGGAACTTCCCTACTAACCAGCCTCTAAATCACCTCAAGGCTGGCTTGTAGGACACGGATTTGAAAGTGTGAGGCAAGTTTTGAGTGGATTTTCAGTCTGAGAGGAAAAGGTAAAATGAGAGGAGTCACATGATAAAAATATTAGGCTGGAAGACAGTGTGACTGAAGAGTATGTTACTGCCACAGATTTATTTTTCTCTTTTAAGCAAATGCTTTGATCTCCCTGCTCTGCCTTCAGTCCAGCAGAGATCCCTGACTGACTGCTCTGTGGGTGTAAAGGCAAGGTCTCAGAGGAACTGAAGCATCTCACTGTTTTCATCCAGGACTTGCTACACCGAGATTCTGACCCCAGTAAGACACTCCAGGAATAAGTGACATACACAAACCAAACCACAAAAGTCCTCACTGACCTGAGCCACAGTGAGTTATCTCAGATAGCAATGAACACATTTTACACCCACAGGACAGAACTCAGAGGATTTGTTATTACAGTCAGTTGAGAGCAGTGTCTTACTACAACACAGCTATCTACTTATTGCTTTGTAGACACAGAAAGGGTCTACTTTTTGTGAGCTTACACAGGATGTTTTGAGTTTTTTTCTTTTTTAACCACCTAAGTGTTTCATTTGCTCAGCAGCAGAAGTGAATAGCAGGTGCAGGACAGCCAACTCGCCCCTGGGGATGGGTTTTAGTTACCAGCACAGCACCAGCACCTGCCTGGAGCTGTCTTTTTAGCTCGTGTGGCAACTTATTTAATTAAGATCTCCATCCTTAACAGTGAGTTTGGATTCACTCCACGTGAGCTGACACCAGGGTGGGATACAGAACTGGAGTTTGTAAATCTCCCAAGGATCGCCTTGTAAACAAAACCTGCACTACAAAGACATCTTCACATTGTAGGTAAAGCCAAAAATCTGGCCTGTGCTGACTGCAGAAACCAAAGAGACCACCTTCCCACTGGCAGAAATGGGATGTAATATAACCTTGGCACCTAGAGCTGTGGGGATGGACACCTAGAACTGCTTTGCAAACCGCAAGTGATGATCCAGGCTTGAAGCTACACACATCAGCAGCAGCTGAGGCCAAACCACCTGTGTGAGAGGAGGGGATTATATCTATTCCACTTCAGCTGAAAAAACATGCAATTGAAGCAGCATTGAGAGAATCAGAGCTATAAATGGACAACACCAAGGCTCGTATTTCTGCACTGCAGTTGGGGGACCAAGGAGATTCCTTCAGCAAGAGCATACAAGGTAAAGTGCAAGTAATATTCCAAACACATTAAACTAAGATTCAACAAAAGCAATATCCTCTGTGCACACATAAAGAGAGCAGGACAGGGGCAACAAACACAGCTTCATAAAGCCACAGCAGTTGTAATCACAGCTGGGAGCAGCGTCATGCACCTGAAGGAATAAAAATAATCCTGAGACATGTGCATCACCAGTGATCCCAAGAAAGAGAACTGTTTTGGCTCCTGTTCTATGTTCTGCTGGATGGAATTGTTCACTGATTACTGGGCTGGGGGAAAGAGAATTGATAAGGAAGGGCAAGTTCCATGGAAGGAGAAAACAACCATTAGGGGCTTGTATAGGTAAAAATGACTGCAAAACTATCATATTTCTAGAATCTCTTTGTTGGGTCAGTGTATTTAGTCTTTTCACAATGGCCTAAGAATGCCTGAAAACCTCAATGGCAAAAATAACCTGTAGATGTTACTTGCAGCCAACCCATGCCTTTCTCCTACAGAGATACCTCAATGTTAATCTGAGCCTTTTGGCTTCCCCTTTAATTTTGCAGCAGATTTCACCCCATTACCACTGCAAATATCACAGCTGGCCTTCCACATTCTGCCCTCTCCCACCTCCCCCCCTCATTTTCATACACTAGGTTGACAGACCAGGTGATTCCTCTGTCCAAAAACTCTCCTATCTGCACGTGCCCTGGACTGTCCCCCAGTGCACTGAAACACACCTTTGACTTGCTTCAGCTGGGGGCCAGGGCTTAGATCCAGTCTAAACATTCATATAAAAGTGGATCTCTGCTGCTAAGGTGCAACTGGGAAGAAATGAGACCATGAAAGCACGATTTTGGTTTAAGCTTAACATTTGATACTTTGCCCAGCTGTCAAACACAGATTTGGTGAAACCACAGAGAGGCACACACACCGTTGTTTTTTTTTCCTTTAACAAATCCGAGATGTCCTTAAATGCTCAGAGCACAGGAGAGTGGAGAAAAAAAATAGTTTTCAAACCTCACACAGAGGAGGAGGAGGAGAGCAGGAACTCTGCATGCATCTCATGAATGTTCTACTTTCCCCCTTTGAATACAGAGATCAGTCTTGGACAGAGTGTTAAAGCCTCTCCGTGAAGGGCTATTCTTTGCTGTTACTTCAGGCTAAAACAAAAGACACTTCAGGAGATACAATCGTTGCTGCCCAGTTCCTTTTCCTGGGCTCCTACAATGGGCCCTAGTTCTTTTTTTTTTTCTTTTTTTTTTTCCTTCCACACATCTTTCTCTTATTTTTTTTTGCTTCTGTCCTTCTACTCCTTCTTTCTGCCTCATTGAATCCATTAAGACCTTTTATAGCCTGCTATTGAGAAATAAATTTTATTTGGGACTAGTGACTGAGTCTTAACTGCTGGCAAGCAGAGCTTAACTCCTGAGGGGGGAGGGCAGAGAAAATGATGGGTAAAAGGTATGAAGAGTCTATCTCTGAATTTGGGGTCTTTGAGCACAGTGGATACCTTGCAGGTCATCAGCTCAAGGAAAAGGAACAACCTAATCTTAACAGTTTTCCCACTTCTTTCATGCCTTAGTCTTGATACACCGAATTCTCCTTCTGCTCATATTTTCAAGCAGATCAATATAGTCTCTTCAGTTCTTTTTCTTTGTTTAGGTCCACAAGCCAGTCCTTTTTTTGCACAACTGTAAATTGGAAGGCACTCTGACATCGAGAGGGAGGCACTGCTATGAAAGAGATGTAAAATTGGGTCCTCTCAATTAATACCAAATTATCCACAGTCAGAAATATAAGCACCATTCAGCTCTACCAATAGCATGATAGATAATTTTAAAGGCACTAAAACTGGATTCAAACTGAGTGCAGTTTGCCCCAGAACCAGAACAAAAAGCTAAAGTTTGGAAACAAAGGAGGAAACCTTCAAATCTCGAACTTCTGAGAACTGTAGAAATCATCCACAAAATAAAAAGAAATATAAGCTGTGGGGCTGTGTGAAAGTAATTTATTATTAGTGTGTCTGGATAATGAAGTCGTTTGGGGGATGGACAGTGAAACATCCATAAACCACCCCACACTCTCCTGCAGTGAAAATGCAGGTGGAGGAGGGAGCAGGGCCATAAAAACAAATTGAGGGGGAAAGATGTGGTGTTCAGTATTGAGAGATGACCCTACACTCAGCCAGCCAGAGCCTGAGAGCTTATATTCTGCATTTTAAAATTGCTCACATAAATTCTGGGGATTTTCCTCAACAGAAAAATGCAAAATAAAATGTACCCAATAGTTAAATACAGCTGCAGCTTTATTTTTTTTTTCCTGGTAATACCTAGTGCAGAGTTTGATTTGTCAGAATAAACTTCCAACAGCTCAGCTGTCTATTTTGTATTGAATTATTCAGGCCTTTCAGAACTACAACCTGGCACAGGTAGCCTTCAGAATCACTGTAGAATTAAAAAACCTCAGGCTCTCCACATTTAGTTAAACCTTGCTAAGCTGTGGATGTGAAATAAGTATCTTAGGACGTTTTGATGGCTATCTCATTTATTCATTATAAATGATAGAGTTTTCAGTGGCTGTTCCTGCCTACCACATTCACAGATTAACAATAATGTCAAAACTCCTTACCAAGCCCTTTTTCTATCATTATAATTAGGTTTATGTCAAGATGCCCCAGCCAAACAGGCTGTACCTCACTTTTTTTCCTATTATCTCTAGGTTTTTAACACATATATTTAATATAGAGTTACAAAAAATGTCTTGACACTCAAGTGGCCCTTCACTGCCTTCAGCCCAGCCAACCAAACTGATCAGTGGAAATAATTGAGGAACAGTGCAGCACTTCAAAAAGGACAACAGCCTTGCAGTTACAAAATTCATGTCATAGTGCCACAGGATCATTAAGGTTTGGAAAGACCTCCAAGATTGAGCCATTAACCAGCACTGCTGTGTTCACCACTAAACCACATCCTCTTGAACACTTCCAGGGGTGGTGATTCCACCACCTCCCTGCCCAGCCTGTTCCAGTGCTTGATCACCCTTTTGGTGAAGAAATTTTCCCTAATATTTAATGTAAAGCTCCCCTGGCACAGCTTGAAGCTCTTTCCTCTTGTCCTGTCCCTTGTTTCCTGGGAGCAGAACCTGACACCCCCCTGGCTCCAGCCTCCTGTCAGGGAGTTGGAGAGAACAGAAGGTCCTCCCTGACCCTCCTTTTCTCCAGGTTGAACAACCCCAGGTCCCTCACAAAGTACATCTTGAAACCCTCCTATTGATCACAGCTTTAAACCCACCTCAGTAGCCTCTACAAGACTCTTGTCTAAGATTTGCCTGTAGAGTTTAAATAAAATACTCAAACCAGGCAACATCTGGAAGTTCATATGGAATCTAACCAAGTTTGCAAACATCACATTTAGAATGAGACAGGGTCCCATCAGAACCATGGGGAGAACATTGAAGGCACCAAGAACACACACAGGAAAAATAAAAGAATCAGTAGCATAACAGTTAAATAAGAAATTTTGCCATCACTTGCACATAGTCAACCCAATATCCTGCTTATTTGTGGTAGGTAAAGCAGCACTGCTGCTGCTTTGAGAAAAGAAAGTCCTCTGCTTTCCTAAGGTGTCTGTAATTTTTCCACTGGTGTCATAGTAGAAAGTGAAAGACTTCAGTGAATAATGGAAGTGACAAGTAAAATATCAGACCACCTCATCCTTTTCTGTTTATGTACAACAACTACATCACCAAGAAAGCTCACAAGGTCATTCCTAATAGTTTCCAGTGATGAACTGCACACTATCCTTTTTAGAGATGCACCGGGTAACACGAGGCTCTCCACTGATAAATTAGGAGAAAAGCCATAAATGTTTCATGAGGAGATACTGTGCAATCATTAACCTACTATTTTAGCTTTTGACTTGTAGGGCTATTTAATCAAGAATCTTGGGCAGCTCATGTTTATGTAGAGAGAGGAGCCGTGTCAGTGCTTTTTCTCTCGGAGCACTGGAAGAGACGTGAGCTCCGTGAAACCTTCCAGCAGTGCCCTCCGCTCGAGAGAGAAGCTGCAGAGTGAAAAGGGGTAGGAAGTGACAGACAGAACCAGATTAATGTCAGAAGCTTCATGAGACGTTTTCAAGGTTGCTTATGAGCTGGAAAAAATCATGACTTGTTTCAGAGCAACATCCGCAGCTTTTTGCAGGAGCCTCTTAGCTCCGGGTCTACAACACTCCTGACCTCACTTTTCAGCAGCACCCTCTGCATTTCTCAGCCTCTCTACCCCTCCATGGGAGTTTGAAAGCACATCAAGTGGAGAAACAACATGAACTTAACAATCTCTAATTGCAGGGTGAATTCTCAAATGGAAAATTACTCTTTTGAGCATCATGATTTGGATTTTTTTTTCCTTTTTTTTTATTATAACATGTGTATGACTTTATTGCAAGTCAGTCAGTAGAAAAAACCCACCCCACTTTTATTTTCAGTTCCTTAAAACTATCAATTACTGGAATGTCATTTGCTGCAAAATGAAGCTTCTATAGGTGGTAAAGAAAGGGCTCTAAATTCTTTTAAAACATCACCTGTATGATGTAATGCTTGAATTCTGGAGGTGTTTTGCACTTTCTTGGAGACTTCATCACACTGAAAACCAAATCTTGTTTTGGTGCCTATGGAAGGATTTCAGCATTATTTCTAGTCTGGATTGAAAAAATTATTCACTTGTATTATGGCTTTAGTATTTTCCTTTCTTTTATTTTTATCTTTTTCATAAATCCGATTTTCTTGCTACTTCACGCAGCTTTCCAGTGAGTAAGTTGATCCTAATCCTAAAAAGTTTTTGAGTGATGCTCAAACAGAGGGATGTTTTTCTTTTTTTCTTTGAACTTCAGGGAACTGAACACCAAGAGGAAGAAAGGATCAAAAGATTCAGAAGTCAGAACAGAATAATATTCAGTGATTACTGAAGTCTGTCTCTGTGGGACATAGATTAGTTCCAGAAAAATTTGAGGAATGGTTCCCTATGAGGTTTTCCCCTCTTTTAAGATGATCCTGCATAATGTGGGGAGGATTTCTCATCACATATTGGCCAGCAACCAGTGGGCAAGTATAAAACAACATAGAAGAACTATTTAGGATTAGCTCTGGTACAGGATTATCTTTATGGTACTAACGAGAACTCATTCAAAAAGACCCCAAAATTACATGAGTATTGGTCTTAGTGGTCATACAAGCAGTGTGATATTCTAATACTAAATAAAATCCTGACAGTACAATGTTCTTTTAACACTTCAAATCAGAATATTCTGACTTTGTGTTGAGGCATAAAATGACAAAACCTGATCTACAGTTTTACAACAGACAGGTGCTGTGGGTGAGGTAAAATGTTCTAATATCCATCACTTGAAAATTAGAGCAAGACTGGGGGTTACTTTTTAACTCTTTTGATTCAATCCTTCCTCATCTCCAGAGCAGGCAGAAATACTGCTCCTTTATACAGCACTGAGCTGAGACACATCATGCTTTGAGAACATAAAGACATGAGCAATTTTGATCAGTTGTCCCATGTCTGTGTGACACACTTGATACTGATTGGCTGTCATTCCCACTCAGGAATTGGACAGTGATGCTGTCTGGGGAAAAAAGCTGGATTATTTTTTTCCTTGAGTCTATCCATTTTCCTTGTTGATAGAGAAGTATTTTCAAGTCAGTTTGTGGGCATCAATAATTAGAGACACTCAAACCCATGCTCTGTAGTAACACAGACGATACAAAAACGGGGGGTTGATCTGGAGTGAATAACAGAAATATAACGAGATATTAAAAAAAGAGGATAATTCAGTAACAAAATTAAATGTTGGAATGAACCCACAAGAAGCTTCTCTGCTCAAGGAGTTGGACAAGAGACATTCCAGGATCCCTCCCAACCTGCACAATTTAGTGAGTCTATAAATGCAAGTCCCTGACCAGGTTTTCAAACTAGGAATATCAGCAGAAGACAGGGGTGTGTTGATGCATCCAAAAAGTAATCAAGATGCTGGAGCAGGAAAGGAATGGACTGGTGAATAAGGCAGACTTAAAATGCCTTTCTGAGTCTAGCTGACTCCTCAGGTCAAAAGGAATTGGGCAGAAGTTGCTATAATTGAGGTGTGATTCTAAGCTCAGTGGAATGATCACTGCCTGAAAAAACTCTCACACTCTCATGAAAATAAAAAGAAAAAAAAGAAAAATATTAGAATTACTTCGTTCAGTAAGCAATTTAGGAAAAATACATTACCAGCTTCTGGTAGTCCTCTCTCAAAGTTTAAAGCACAAGGACATCCAGTTAAATTAATAAATGGATCATCAAGATCCGTAAAGGAGCTGGTCCCCTTGGACCTGAGGATTTTATTGATGTTATGTGTTACAAGACTCACCAACTTTGTAGGGATGTGCATTACAGGAACACTCAGAATTGTCATGGCTAGCAATCAAAAATATTCTGGAAAAATAAGATACTCAACCAAGCCCTAATAATCACAGACTGGAATGATAACTTAAACCTTTATCAAATTAACTTCCTTCAGTCTTCTGCATAGCCTTTACCTCACCTTTGGAAGCATTTGATTCCAGAAGAGGGGTATCAGAAAGTGCCCAGCTTGGCAAGTTGCAACACACACGTGACATTATGATAACTTTACACTGTCGTGTTTTTCCCCCCTTTGAATTTGATTTTCTCATTGAAAGAATCAGTGTTTTTGCAGACTTGTGCAACATTTTCAGTGTGAAAGCCAGCATACAAATAACTAAGACTGAACAATCAAGGGCAAAACCTTCTGAAAAGGCAGAAATCTATTTCAGCTGGAAGCTGCCAGAGTCACCTGAAATGATTCTGATGTTCCACATCTGTTGGAATGTAAAAGTTGAAGTGCTTTGTGGGAAAGTGATGAATTTCAAGAACAGTAATGGCAAAGTTTGGAACACCTTGTTAGGAGTGTCATAAGGGCTTCAGTTGGAGCTAAACTTTATGTTACATTTGACATATTAAATATCTTAAAACATTAAATATTGATAGTCCGAGGAGATGAGGTTTGTGACAGTGCTGGTTGGAAAAGGATGGGTTTATTTTATGAAAGCTTTTAAGGCTTGGGGTTCTTTATACTCCATGTGTTAGGATGCAGAGTAAAAAAAAGGAAAAAGAGTAAATCCACTCCTTGAATATTTCAGAGAGCACAGCTGTGTGAAGATGAATCTCTCTCTCACCTTCTCCATTTCCCTTCTGTTTCCCCTGTCCTCTTTCTCTCTATTCTGACCCATGGACGCCTTCCTTTGAAAATGTTTCCAAAGGTGATAAAACCTTGAGTATGCTTTGAATAACTTTGCTGTTTCATTGAAATTATTCAATCCAATTAAAGTATATCACTAATTTAACAGGCTGGTCTAAACCCACTTTCATAATTATGATAAAAAACTCAGCAGTGAATTATAAAGCTTTCCTGGAAATGAGCACGTGATGAATTCAATTTAGTGGGAAGGCCCAAAATTGGAATGAACTTAAATATGAATTTTAGAAATGCCAACACATCAGATATGGAAACTGCAGCCCAGAAATCTGCTCCATTATTTATATTTTGGAACATTTCATTCCTTTGTAGCATCCCCAACACCTGACTGCTGTCTTGGTCTAGCTGGCCTGGGAGGGCAGTGACAGGGCACAGATTTCCAGTAACTGTGGTGAATACCACAGTGCATCCTAAGGAATGTGAGAATCCACCAGTCTAATTCCTCAGGATCTTGGAAACAGAACTGCTGCTCGTGTCAAACTGATTCAAAGAGTGCAAATATGTGATGGCTTTACCTCTTTTAGAGCCCTGATCTAAATTTTTGAAGCTTGAGACCTCTGAAGCTGAACACTGGATATTAATTCCATTTTCTTTGCACTTCTGAAGTAAGACCATGGATTTTTTTCTGCTTATTTGAAAAGCTTCAAGTGGGCAAGAAACATCTCTTTGTCAGGCTGTTTCTCCTGATCTCATCAGAAAGACGGTTATCAAAATCATACTGAAAGGAAATCAAATACAATTTATTCCACCTACCACTAAGCTGAGGCTTTAGCTAAGCTATCAGAAAAAGAAAAACAGCAATAAAAAAATGAGAAAATAAAATGTCAAACAAGTTAACTACTTCCCAGACCCAAGATCTATTATTTCGGAGGAAATGACACAAACTGAGGGAATCTCATGCCTTAATGACAAAACTCTGTGTGTAAACTGCAGAAATGTAAAATATATCTTTTTTTTTTAAATCACTACAGCCTCTTCCTGCCAGCCAAGGAGCTCTACCCCTGCTGGTGTTTCGAGCACAGAGCAGCTCTGCCCAGCCTTGCGTGCGCGCACGCGTGTGCAGCCACACGACATCTTCTTCCCTGCACCCCTGAGTCAGATTATACTATGGTAGAATAGACCTCCATCTTCAGACATCCTTTCTGATGGAAAAAAAAATATAAATCTGTTTGGCTCAGTTTTATTTCCTCCCTGCCAGGCTGCAGCTCCTCAGACACGTCCCAGGCACTTCTGTCCCTCCCTGGAGCCCACACTTCAAAGACATGTGGACATTTATCTTGTCGTTCCCTTATATCGCTTTTGCTTCGCTATATTCCCCTCTTTAGGATCTTTCCCCCTCTCTCCTCTAAACTATTCATGCTCATACATATCCCTAGACAGCCTTTCTCAGCATTTTTCCTGCAGTGACTTGATAAAAGTGGGCTGCAGAAATCTGTGTGTGCAAAACGCAGCACCAGATTGACTGACACAGTTGGCAAACACAGGCAGAATCCAGCAATTAGTTTCAGCCAAAATTCTGATGGTATGAAAGATCTGTGTGTGGTTGACAAAGCTGACATTTTTTAAATTTAAAAAAAAAAAACCACTACGTTTCAAACAGTTTCCAATTGACAAATGTAGGCCACTGAAACAGAAACCAACAAAAAAAATCCAACCACGCTTTGCAAGCTAACACACAGTTGAAAATTAAATGTACAGAATGCTGCAATCACCAAGCTTTTTCCTTGTACCCTTTGGTTGCCACATGAGAAACCAGTGCTTTTTTTAGATCCTCCCTGCAGAACTGTGTCTCTTTTCGTGTACGTAGTTTATTATTCATAGATTCTACTCAGAGCTCTGTCTGATACTACTCCAGGGGCAGCCTCTCCGTCATCCCATGACTGGCTGAGGCTGTGAACCAGTGTCTCTCTGTTGGGTGTCCAGCACTGAATGCCATGCACTCAAAAAAAAAGAGTACTAAATACTCTTCTTTTTTCCCATAACATGCCCATCTTTATCTGCCTTTAAGTGCTTTCATTGTTTCTGCTTTTGATGTTCCGTTTGTGTTTCCAAACTCCCTCTGTGTTGAAACTCCCACGTGTGACTGAGAGTTTGAACTCCTGTCATTTTGGAGCAAAATTCAGATTTTACATACCTAGTGCACAGAAATCAACAGAGCCCAGTGCTGATTTCAGGCTTCAAGGACTGGCCAGTAATGCCACCTGCTAAATTAAACCCAAAACCAAACCAACCAGCCTCACCTGACAGAATCAGGGAAAAGGCAAATCATGAAAGCAAGAGAAACAGAACAATTTAAACCATAGGACTGACCCTTGATTACAATTAGTTTTACAATTTATACCCCCCCCCCGAGTATAGCTGCTTAAAGCAATGCATGTGGAAGAATTAAACTATTCAGTTAAATTAAACAAGGATCATACAACCTTCAGGATTTTGAACCTCACCTTTCCAGTAGACTTTGTCCCTTTCCAAATGCAAAAATAGCAGATAGTCCAAGCAGCGAGGAGGCACAGGGCGAGTTCCCAGCGCAGGTTCCCAATGTGCTCAATTCCGTCAGAAATTGCCAACACCCTTCGTCTTTCCAGGGAAAAATAATAAAAAAAAAAAAAAGGAAAAGATGATTATCTTGAAGAAAACCAGCAGTGGGGTAAAAGTAGATTGATTTCAAACAAGGGCCCCTGGTCACTGACTATGAAAATGCACCATGTCAAGGTGGAAAGGAAGAGAGAAGGGAAAAAACTGAATATTTTGGGTGGGTTTTGTATCTGGTTACAAAGTTTAACTTTTTCAGATCAGCAAAAAAATACAAAATATTTTAAAACAGCTTTTTTTGTTTGAAATAATTGCCAACATATATAAGCCTAAAATAAAACACTTTGTTAATAAATTTTTTTTCTTTCAATTTTACTGGGTTTCCGGGAAAGAAAAAAAACTTCGAACCTTTATTTTTACCTTTTAACATTCACTTTCATTGATTTCCTTTTGTATCTGGAACTATAATACTAAAATATTTCTTTTCAAAACTGTCAAAGATCACGATGTTTTCCAGGTAGTTTGTTTAGGAAATGGCAACCCTAAAATGTTAATATTTCAAAAGCAAGCCCTTATTTTGTAAAAGTGGTTAGCAAAAATAGGTACTGCATTTATTATTTGAAAAACTAGCCAGTCACTCTTAAAAAAACCTAAATCTTTATATTTTAGGAACACCTCTCACAGGTCACTGAGTGGGGATAAAGTATTTTCTAACTTAGGAAACAAGGTAAAGAGAGAGAGTGAACAGGCTGTTTGTGTGTGTTAAAGAATATTATGGGAACTGAATAATCAAGTGAATTAATTTCTAATTTGCAAAAATCTGGACTAGCATTTTATTTGAGAGAATGATTTTCTAATATAAGAATGATACTCTTCTCTGAGGTATAAACAATTTTTTTTTTTTTTACTTAAAATAAACACTCAGATTAAAGAAAATGTCAATTATTTACCAGCCTGTAAATAAAACATGAGTAGTCCTGGTTTTATGGCTGAAAAGGTTATAAACAAGAGCAAAAATTTACCCCTATAACACTCAATATTTTATGAATTCTCCTGATTTTCTCAATTTACAAGCCTGGAAAAGATCCTAGAGATCATTAAAATACTTTTTTTCTTTTGAGGAATCTCAATTTGCCAGAACAATTAAAAATAAGATTTACCTGGTATGTGACATTGTTATGGATTTAAAATCCATACACTTGGAGATTTGGAAATACCCAAACATTTTGAAACAACATAAAGCAACAGATGTACATGTAGACACATTCCCATAAGAGTTTTCAACACTCAACTTCAGAGACATTATCCTGAGCAAGGTTTTCTCTGAAATCCATATTACAAGGTATCAACTTCAGGGACTTTAGACTTGCACTAATCTCTCTCCCACAGAAAACCAAATGAACTGAATTTCATGGTATTCTGATACAGTTTAAAACCCTACAATAATCACAGTGTAATGTGTGTATACAGGAATACAGATAATTTAACTGCAGGAAAATAAATATATTTAAGATAAAGGTTGGGAGTTAAGTTTAAAAAGGTCCAACCTGCAGTTATCCATATGAAATAGTTCTTCCTTTTCTATTTGACTCAGCTATTGTCCCAGGCAACCAATTCAGGGATATAAAACATGATCACAATATTCCAGGCCATGCCTAAAAATAAAGGCTGGGGCTTCCTGGGGAGGAATTTTTTGGGGTGGGGTTCTTTTTGCTGTTACAAGCAGCAGGTTGAGGGAGAAGGGAAATCCCTCCACCTGCCTCTAGTGACGGAGCAGAAGGATGGGGAGACACCAACAGCTGGTGACATGGTGGGGAAATGAAAAGGTTTAACCCCCCCAAGGTCTTTCAGGAGGCTCTGCAGATGCTGCAGAACCTGTGCAGGCTTTCACACACTCCAAGAGCTGCAGCTGCTGCTCCTGCTGCAGCCCCAGGGTGCAGACAAATGTTCCTAACATATGGCCGAAAAGTTTCCTGCTTAGCTGAAGGGAGGACAGAGTTTAACAGATTAAAGGAAAAAAAACACAAATAAAACTCCCAAACCCTAAAGCCCAAGGTTTGTCTCCTTATTTTCCAACGAACGCAGAGCAAGATCTTCTCAGTTAAAAAAAGAAAACAAAAGAAAAAAAAAAGGGAAAAAAGAAAGGGCAGGAGGTTAACTCAAATTTTTTTGCACTACAAAGTGTTACCTGCTTAAATGTAAAATTACTGTCACCTCATCCACATTTCCTCCTTATCCAGTAAATAGCTTTATTCTTCCAAGCTTATGTCACCATCTAACTGGGGAGAGAAGTGTTCTAGCATGGAACACCCTCAGGCAGCCAAGACCTGCAAAGAACCTGAAGTCCTGTCATCAAAATGCAGGCAAAAATGAAGAGAAGCAGCTTTTAATGAAGGATGGATTTTAATCAAGAAGAGGAAGCATATTTCACATCTGCTCTCTAGAATTGAAAATAACGTTATTGAGTCATAATTGTACAGAAAGGCTGATGAAAGAGATACTCGAACATTCAATATCTTCTAAGATGTTTGGCAGATGATATCACACGGAGTTTTACCTAGGGTGAAGTCCACCCTCTTTACAAATTCCCATTCCAAAAGCAAAAGAAGTCCTGGAATTCTAAGCTCACATGCAAGAGGGTGTTACTTGCAAGAGAACCAAGACAAAAAGTGGCATAATATGATAACAAAAGTCTGACAGTAGATAACTCTCATATCTGCCCCTATTCTTTTATTATTCAACTTAATAAAAGGTATTAATATACTGTCTACAGACGCAGTTTGGAAAGATGTTGGCACAAATTCAGCTTGGAGTTTACAAACAGGTTGAGCAAGGGAAGCTCATAAAACAAGTAGGAGCATCCTAGAGAATTTTAATTCTTGCTCTGCTTAAAAAGGTTCTAATTCTCATTTTGAAGTCACACACTACCTTATAAATGATATTTTTTTTAAGAGGAAAAAGAAAACCAAAACAAAGTTGTGAAATGGAAACCTTTGCCATTTAGCTTTATTGTCACTGCAAAAGAATAATAAACAAACTTCCTCATGTTTTAATAAAACCAGAGGTTTTTATGGCTTTTTGGGTTATGTTTATATCTGTGTGCACCTAAACGTGAGCAGGGCTTATATTCCAGAATAAGGAGGTGTGAACACACGTCAGATTGCTGTAAATAAAACAAATCAGCGCTAAGGAGGAATTTGGAGGATTTTTGATCTAGTGGCTGTAGAGCCAAGTTAACAGAGCTCTGCCTGGGCTAAGCAGTACCAGGAGTTACTTGCTTGAAGCACATATTCCATGGATATTGCTGTGCTGCCATGGGGCAGAAGCCAGTTTAAACAGCCTGGATCCTCTGCTGAAAACTTTGCCACACCATGTAGGGGTGAGCTTCATGACAAAACCTGCCACAGGACAGACCCCCAGCAGCAGAACTTGCAGAAGGAGTTTAGACTTGCACCATATTCCGTGTGCAGTTGTCAAAGTAACCCCAGTGACTTCAATTCCTGCACTGTCCTTCCCTGACTGCACAACAACTTCCTCATAAATAAATGTTATTACTTTCTCTCTTGTGAATTAAGTGTTTCACACACCAAAATACATCTTTGCCCTTAAGAACACGATTCCCAGTGAAGGCTTGAGGCAAAGATCACAGAATCAGCCAAGTTGGAAAAGACCCCTGAGACCACCAAGTCCAACCCTGGATCCAACCCCGCTGTGGTTCCCAGCCCATGGCACTGAGGCCACATCCAGTCTCCCCTTAAAAACCTCCAGTGATGGAGAATCCACCCCCTCCCTGGGCAGCCCATTCCAACGCCTGATTATCCTCTCTGTAAAGAATTTCTTCCTAATATCCAACCTGAACCTCCCCTGGCAGAGCTTGAGACTGAGCCCTCTTGTCTTACTGAGAGCTGCGTGGGAGAAGAGACCGACCCCACCTGGCTCCAGCCTCCTCTCAGGGAGTTGTAGAGAGTGATGAGGTCTCTTCCCTGAGCCTTCTCTTCTCCAGGCTAAACAACCCCAGCTCCCTCAGCCTCTCCTCACAGGACTTGTGCTCAAGTCCCTTCCCCAGCCTTGTTGCTCTTCTCTGGACCAGTTTCTTGGAGCTCCCTGCAGCAAGCCAATGCTCAGGGTTTTCTGAATGCTTTGGGAGAAGCCCCAAATATCAGAGACACCTCCTTGAGCCATCCGGAATTCTCGGCCTGTTACTTTTGTAAAGAGTGTCACAGAAAGCAAATGGCAAATTAATAGCCTCAACACAATTATTCCTGCTGGTCCTATTTAAAAAAGACACCTGGTGCCAATCTCCCTGAATTGTTAGCACCATAATGAGTAATTAATTACACTGAAGTGCTGTAAATTGTTTTGCATTTTCTTTGTTCAAGCAGAACAAAGGGTTAGTGTTTCCCTTACTGCAGCAACAAGTCCAGAACTTATAATTAAACTATAACATACAATGTATGCGAAGAATAGACCCAAGGAGCAGAAAGTCTTGCCCAGAGGCCAGGAGTGATTTCCTCAGCAGGTACTACACAGCTCTTCCAAAGTCTCCTGCTGAAACCTTTTGGAACAGCAGCAGTGGATGCTGGTTTTGAGAAGAGGAGGCAATCAGAAAAGGCAATTGCTCTCACAAAGCCTCAGTTAAGTCTGACAGTAGATAACCCTCGTATCTGCCCCTATTCTTTTATTATTCAACTCAAATAAACCAAAAAGGGGGAGCATTTTAAAAATATGTGACTCTCCCCTGCATCCAAGAAGTGAGGCTGGGGTAGTCAGGGGTCAGATCACAGCTTTTCGCTCCTCAGCTGTTTGGCTTCTATCCAAAAGCTGCCATGACCTTACACAAATCACACAGACAACAAAAAATAAAAGACAGTGGAGCTTCCTCTAGGCCTTCCTCATCTTCTCCTGCCCTGCAAGTCCCCTACACTACCTTGTTCTCCTCAACTCTGAATGCACAGAATGAACAAGACAGTAAAACCAGCCCTGAATTGTCTCCTCTGTGTTTTGAAATAGCAAGCATTTGAAGAATAGAAGTCTCCAGTGAGTTCTGTAGTTAGGCTGGTTTGCATCATACCTGGGTGAAAAGAAATAACTCTGTCCTTACACATATTGAGACTTACTAAAGCTGAGTATCTCTAAGTGAAATACTCATAACTCAATGAGAAATATCTTAACAGCTGTTCGTTCAAATGTCTTGAAACTTTATCGCTGGAATTCACTGCTGCCCCTTTTTTAAAGAAATAAAAATAATAATTAAAAAAATCAACAATATTCCTCAGCAGATAAAAGCCACTATAACTGCCAGTACAACAAACTTGAAGGCAGCTGTAGGTAACCATTTGAATTGCTACAGAACATAAAATCACTGGTTAGTATGAGCCATTTTAAACAGTTTGCTGGCAACAACACGAGACCACGTGAAACGTCACTGTGAGAAAGATTTGTCTTGCACTGAAGACACAAATCATTGAGCACTTTTGGATCTCCTCAAAAACAGAAATAGATGGAACTTTGAAAATATTTATTGTAGGTACAGAGTTTGTTTTGTTGTTGTTGTTGCACGAGGGGGGTGTTGTTTTGCTGTTTAAAAATACGCAGCCGTTCCGTTCCTTGAACCATCCAATAGCCCGGGAAAGGAGCCAAGGACTGGTGGCATTTCAACATCTTGAGCAGAATATTGCAGCAAACAAACTCCACTGCTGTTAGGGTGGGTCTGGAAAGCAAAGGTTAACTCAAACCAGAGCAAAGGCTGTAATTCAGTTGTAGCAAAGCACCAATTCTACACAGCACATTTTGCTTGTAAGTAGAATATTAAATCCAACCAGAGTGGCTTTGCAAAGTGTCTTGCACCCAAAGACACACGGCTTGAAGGTTTCACTACCTCTGTCACACACAATTAAACTGACTAAATGTTATTGGAGAAAGAGTTTCCTCTTCTTCTTCTTAAGATAGCTTTAAGTGGAATAATAGGACACATCTCTGAAGGGTGGCTGTCAGAAATGCTGAGGTTTGGTCATGAAATTCTTTAAGTTAGACTGAACAAAATCATGACAACTCTTACTGCAGTGTAGATTTATTCTGCTGATAGCACCAGATATTGTAAGTCTTAAGTTTATCTTGTATCTAAATATAAGTGTGGATTAAAAAAAAAAAGTAAAAAGGGACAGTCAGGAAGATATAACAGAGCCATAAACCAAATTTCAGTGTGGTTTGGGTACACATAAAATAACACACCTGGCAAGAAACCAGACAACATCGAAGGACCTTTAGCTGCCTACATCCCAGGAATATACTGTTGCTGAGGGTTACCTCTGTTTTCTCAATTAACATCATTGCACGTGTACCCCTGGCCAAATTTACACAGATGAAATCCCGTGAGGAAATTATTTCAATGGGTATTATATACTTACTCATAATGGCTTTAATTTGTTTGAGAAGGTACTAAAACACCTTTAAATTAGGAGCTCAGGACATCTGAGAGGAAGAAGGGCCTCTCTGTTTTTGGAATTCCTGAAGAGGGGCACATTAGGAGGTAACTGCACTCCTAGCTGGAAAGCAACCCTTCCATCCAAATTTGAAAACAAACATTCTGAAAGCTCACAGCACTGTATTATTGGCTGAGAGAACACTGCATTTTCCTGAGAAAGAGTGTCTTTTTTTGAGTGTTCCACTGTGAGGAGCTGTACCAGGCTCTTGACTAGAGGATTATTAGCTGCCAACACTTTGTTGAAAGGAATGCACTGGGGTACTTCTTGCATTATTTCATGATTTGGAAAGCTGAAGAACAGATTCAATCTGTTTGAGGAAGGTCCCTTCATGTTCCCTCTCTGATTTGGAGCAATGTCCAAGACACTTTTCTTTAAAAACCCCCCACCCAAACAGCCTCTTGAGGTCACTTCTCCATCAGTATCTGCCCAGCCAGGAACACAGGTGGCAATGTTTCTTTTCACTCTGAGCCAGACTCTGTCCTCAGAGTATTATGTGGGGGATGAAAGGAGAAGAAAATGATGCCACTAACTGGTGCTGCTGTAGAATGGCCTTTCTAATTTTGTATTTTGTTGTGCTCCTTTCATCCCCACTGTGTTTTCAGACCTAGTCCATATTTACCTCGTGATCCTTGTTGCTGAGCTCCTTGTATAAAAAGCATAATATGCTTGAGTGTCAGTGCTGCACAGATTTCTACTTTTAGTTGAAAAGTTTTAGCACCTTTAAGACATTGTCCATTCCTGTGTGAAAGGAGTTCCTGTGTTCCTTCCAAAGACATGTTTTCTAGACGGTCACCTTTCCTTCTCTCATTGCAATATAGTTTCTGACATGCAGAAACTCGAGCAGATATTACTGAACTCTGAAAATGGTGGCATTCAGATTCCATGCACCAGAACCCTCTGTGGGTGCTGGAAGTGCTGAGGCCAGAGAGCTACCAGCATCCAAGGCTCTGGTAAACATCTGCATGAAGACAACAACCACACTGGAACTGCTGCACTGTCAGATGCTTATTCAACTGGTTAGCAGTCGTAAAATCAGCTCCATTCATAACACCAGGATCACTGCAGTACTTGCAGACACACTGAAAGGCTGAAATGTTTGCCAGAGACACACGAGCGAGTAAAAGGTGATGTTCTTTTTGTCACAGAGGTCAGAGGCAGCTGCTTATCTCGTGTGTTTGTGGCACATGAGTTATTGATCAGCCAGCCACACGAGTTATTGATCAGCCAGCCACACAACTGTAGGAATGGCTCAGAAAGAGCTATCTGGAGTTGTTTCACCACCAGCAGCATCTGCTCTTTCTTGTCTGAGTCACTGCAGCTTTTCCACCATCTCGTAGCGAATCTTGACAATTGAATGTTGAGACTCACTTGACCCTTCCCTTCTCTGCTCAGGTCTTGCTCCCTCAGCTCTCCTGATCTCAAGCAGCTCTAAGGGATCTCTTAGGTAGCAAAATCACTCCTTTCATCCTATTAAACCACAGGAGCTCTCCCACACTGAAATGCCTTTGGGAAGTTGCAATGTTTCCCTGTCTAATCTGTGCTAATTGTTGTCTAATCTGGGAGAGGCTGATCCATGCATCCAGACTGCATAACTCACAGGTGAAAAAGAAACAGCTTCGAAGGAACACACACTTTTGAAAGAACTAAACAGGACCCACGAGATGCTAAAGATCTGAGACAGTGTTCTCCACTTACTTACTCATATGATAAACTTTAAGAAAATCTATGCTGAATGCTAAATATAAAACTCTATGAAACAAAAAGCTAGTGATTTACTTTCTAAGCTTCTCAGAACTTATTACTAAAAATAAACATATTGCATACAGGACGAAGTGAAAAGAAAAATTATCCTTTGGTAAAATGAACCTGAAAAGAGTCTTGTTAGTTCTCTAGTCAATTTATTATTGTATTTCTTACTTGTCCTGTTTTCTCTGTGATTCATTATCTTTTGACACACAAAACTTAAAGAATGGTACAATATTGTCTTAGACAACGGTAAAGAACATTCTATGTAACAGTGATATCAAAGCTGGGAATAATTCTTCAGCTTTTACACATTAATCAAACAGCCTCTTGTATACATTACAGGACTGCATATTGAAAGATAGCTGTCAAATTTCTGAGCTTCACTGTCTGAGCAAAATTAATAGTGTGAAGAAAATTCTTGTTAGAAGAGCACCCACCTGATGAGGACTTGGACAAAAATGTATGGGAGACTTCTCTCTTTTACAGGAAGAGAACATATACTTGAGCAGGGATAACCCTTATAACTGCAAGTCCCAGAGTGTAATAGAAATAGAAACTAAAAGTGAGCTGGTTGTGTCGGGTTTTTTACCAGTGCAGCAGTGTGGTAACTCCTGAAATACCTCCAGAACAAGCATGGATGCAACTATTAAATTAAACAAACTCCCAGTGAATTTGTAGCAGATTTAGTGCCTACAAGCATATGAAATGAACAGACAGGGTGTGGGTGCCAAACTCTCAATGCAGGTCAACGTGTGCTGACACTTTGACTTTTCTTGTATATCCAGAATTGGCAAAGGGATACATGCTCTGCACCCTACAAACCTCTCTTTTTTGTAAAGGTTTCATGTAAACTCTAAAATAGAAATTACACCACCCATCAGTTTCTAAAAGTGCTACAAATTATCCTGGATACCTGCTTGTACTCTCCAGCCATAGGTTTTCAACGATTAGGAAGATGTATTTGAGCTTTTAGAAGGTAATCTATAGGTTACACATTAAAGAATCTCCAATGAATTTCTCTCAAAGTGTAAGAATTCATTTCTGGAAATCCACTTAGTTCCACACTTGGCTTTTTTCCTCAAAGCAGCAGACAGACAACTCCCAGTGGTCACATTAAGCAAGAATCCCTCAGCTAGAGCTGCACAGCTTTAAAATATTTACCTCTTACAGCATATTTAGTGTGACCTACACATAACACAATGAATTATTTCTAGTTGAGCCATATTTGCTGCTATTCAGCCCAGGTCCTTCTTCTTAGCTCTCTGACAGGGCTGAATGTTGTTCCATTCATTACCCATTTCCATGCACACTAAATTAAAAAGTAAGATTAAACTTTCCGCTGCAGATTTTGCTCTAAAAGTTGTTATTGTAAATAAAAACACCTATTTCTTGTGTCAGCCCTTGCCTCATTAAAGTCAGCACTTAAATTATCTGAATTTAGCATGGCATTACTTAGCAGCTACTGTGTCTCTACATATATTACCTTTTTCATTTTTATGTGTCTATGTTTTTGTATATCTGCATGAGACAGAGAGTGATGGATAAACACAGAACACCCCACTTCTGTAACCATTCCTGACCTATTTTCCTTCAACCTCTTTCACTGAAGTCATGGCAACTTCTTCTTAATCAAGCCTGAGTGTTTAATCCTGTCAAACAACTCCTTTGTGCTGTTCCACTCACCTCTGCTTCAGAGTTTCTTGGCACTCTCTCAGTGTATCCAATGAGTCCTTTAGTCTTTCTGCAATTTTCCCCCTACTCATCTCTGAAGGAGTCATCCAGTGACAAAAATCTCCCTTTTTATCCACCTTGAGTGGCATAAATGAGCTCAGCACACAGCACCAGCTGCCAGCTGAGATCACCCAGAAGAAATGGATGGCTCTCAAAATTTGTGCTGAGCCTTTTCGACAGTCTGGAGAGTTGTACTTGGTCATGCACTATTAATTAGATGTTGATAATGAGAACTACAGAGACAAAGTTTTGTGAACTACTGCGTGATCTTGTAAAACAGTCTTTCACAGCGAGCTCTTGGCTACGAACTTGTGTAAAAAGTGATGGTAAGCTCTTATCTCTTCCACACAGAACAGGCCAAAATAAAACCATCACCTGACTGGCAAAAAAAAATAAAAAATTACTCTGTCAACATATTTCTCACAATCACTGGCCTTGCACTAAACCCTAGTCACAAAAAAAAATAAACCCTAAGACATGAAAAGAAGCAGGGGAACAAGGCAGTAAAGAAAAAGTTAGAGGCCAAAAGAGAAAAAAGCAAGTTGCAAAGAGACAGGAGCTATTTCGGGAGGTCCTGTATCCTTTGTCCACATGGATAGCTCCTGTGTCTTCATAAAATACCAGTTGCAAATTACAGCCTGATTCTTAATTAGATTTAGGTAACTTCTGTTACCTAACTTCTGTTACTTAGGTAACTGGTTCCGTTTTTAATTTATGAACTAAAACCAATAGTTGGAGTTAAAATGTTGAAACAATAGTTGTTGAAGGGACTTTGGAAAGGCATCAGTTATTTCCCTTTCCACACAGAGGACAGCTATGCCTGTTTCAAGGCCTGCACTGATGGATATTCTGTAGCCTTTATAAGAATTCCGTAGTAGTATTTAGTGAGTCTTCCTCAGGAAGCCCTCCTGATATAGGAAAATAATTTTGCTGCTGTGTAAGAACGTCATGGAAAAGAGTGAAAAAAATAATTTTAAAAAAAATGCTCTTCTTTTGTTTTGTTGTTTGTTTTTTCCAGCCTGTGTTCACTCTAACTTTTTGCACACAAGAAAACCTCTGCTTTAATTTGATTTAAAATGCCAAGAAACCACTCTTTCTGTTAATGCCCTGAATCGACAAAGCCATACTTAAAAAAATACCTTTAAAAAGTGCCTAAACTTTTTTTTTTTCTCTGCTAATGACAGCTTTTTCAAGAGCCAAAAATAGACAGAGGCTTGCTTACTTGCATGGAACTTTGTGCCTGACACAGACCCTGTGCTGAGATAGCCAAGAAGGTGAATATGATTGAAATCTCTTTCAAACTCCTTCAGATTCTCAATTTCAAGACAGGAAGAAAATCTAATGGACACATTCTTGGACAGTTGAAAATAGCAGTCTATTATTTACAAGGCCACAAGCACATTTAAAGGATTCCAGAGGTATTGACAAATATGTCTTGGAAGAGGTTACATGCAATTTGTTTGCACATCTAGTCTTGCAAATCCAATTCCCGTGGGGAACTGGGGAAGGAAATAGTTCTTGGGGTGGGCAGCTCTGTAAAACATGAATGTAACTTTTCAGCTTGTCCTGTGCAAGACCTCTCTTCTTCAGGGGAGTTACAGGAGGGACTGATTGTTTCAGGCAGCAAATGCCACCGTGTCGTGCTTTTAGTTTATAGATTTAAAGTTTGCTTAAATATTTGTAAGAGGCTGGAGATAACTCATGGAGGAGGGGAATTTCACAAACCCAAACATAACTGAAAGGAGGCCTTTCAGGTGAGGTTTTTTCTTACATAAATAACAAAAAAACCCAAAAAAAACCCAAAAAAACCCCCAAACATAATTTAAAAAAAACTCCAACTCAAAAATCCAAAACAAACACAGGAAAAAAAAAAAAGCAGATGATTAAAAAAAACCCAAACACAACACACCAATAACTTATGAGAAACCAATTAAACCCCTGGCAAAGCCAGAAGAAACACGCCTGGTTATTTTGGCATGTGCTGCTTTTAACTGATTTGGCCAAGCCTGTCATGGTACAACCAAGTTTTTGCTAATTTAGAGCTTTGACTTTTTTTCATTTTACCCCTGCAAGCAAGTTGTGCTTCTTTCACGGAGTTCTTCCCTTATAATAGCAAAAAGTGCATATACAGATATACAAGTCTTTAGCCACACTTTCCTATGTTAATAACTAAAATTAAAATGTCAATAATGTTCCCAATTCCTTAAAAAAAAAAAAAAAATACCATTCTTCAGCATACTGAATATCTAAGCCAGCAGCTTCTGAAGGTCAGGGTTTTTAAGCACCTCACTAATTTTCCTGTGTATGTTTTCCAACTATGAGTAGATAATAATTTCATTGCTAGAACTTTTACATGTCTATGGCTAAGCTATATTTTAAGTAGCTCATGTATGATCTTGGCTATGAAAATATGCTTTCTATTTTTGCCCACATTGCAAGCCAAAATTTTCCCATATTTTAACATAGGAACTGACCAAATGCTACAAATTGCCAAAATGCATTTTAAGTAGTAGGTAGTGAAATAGTTCAGCTATCATTCATAAAAAATTACCAGTACCATTCTAAATAACTAGGCAAATAAGATATTAAATTTGTTCATGGTACCTTCACAATCAAAGAGAAGTTTATTACTACCTTAAGTATGTACAGCTACTGAGAAAGAGTTGGTAACATTTTGGAGTTACTTTTCCCAAACATGAAGTTGTCTCCTAACACTAAGTTTTCATTAATTAAAACTTTCCATTACAAAATCCTGTATTCAGATACAAGTGTATTTATTCAGACAATGAATTACCCACGAAAAGAGATTAAACTGAACTGCCCCAAAGGTGAGACAGCAGTGGGAGGCATATTTGGGAATGGCAGGATTGGATGTAATCCTAAGGAATGATGCTAAACTGGATAGTTGTAGTGGAAATGCCCTGCAGGCATTAGCATGGATCAGGGATCAGCACATCAGCTGAGGAACTAAAATCAGCACTGAGATAGCTCCCCCTGTCCCAGCAGCATGCCAGTGTTTAGGGCCCTCTGGAGAGACCTTTCAAAGACCTAAGATTAGAAACATGGGGAATGAAGAGCTGATTTCCATAAACTTAGTGAAGAGGCCAGGCCAGGAAACAGGAAAAAAGCTCACCCATCCTGCTGGAAACCCACCTTCCCTGCCCTCCTTCAGCCTAAAGGCTCTGAGGAGACCTCCTGAGCTGTCAAACCTCCTGCTGGTCTGCAGGAGGCTCACTCATTTTTCCCTCTCTGTTAGTGCATATAAACAACTGTTTCTTTGCCACAAAGCCTGAACTGGACTGTCCAACTATTAAGATATCAAGTATCAGAATAGTCTCCCCTCAGTTATTCTCAGGTAACCTTTTCAATCTGAACTATCTCAATAAATCCTGTGACAGTGATAGAGTGATCCTGCCCAATTCTAGCCATGGCAATGTCCTGAGAAGCCAGATGTTAAATCCCAGTCTATAGTCTGTGATTACTTAACTTTTATACAAAGCTGAGTGAGCTCAAGAGAAGACAGTGAAGTTCCCAACCTGTACAGAACACACTCAAGAAAGTGGAACATATATTCAAATTTTCTGCCAACAAAACACAGAAAGGAGAGCTTTCTAAATAGTCATTAAAGACAACAAAAATTACTACTTTTTTTTTTAAATCCCTTAAATATTCATGCAAGTGCACAAAAAAAATGTTCTATTTGGAATGAAATAGCAATCACTTGTTTCAAATGTTGGTGTCTTCAATTAAGTAACTTTATATTAATATTTGGCCAAAGATGACTTTCATACATTTTCTTGTTCTTTTGTTGGAATAAAAGTTGTGCAACTTTAATGCTAAAAAAGAGCATTTGCCCCCCCATACTTGGCAATTTTACTCTCTCTGTAGCTCAGATCCCCTTCTGTAAAATGGGAACAATTTGAACTTATTGAGACTTTGTGAGGATGAACGAACAGGTAAAGAATCAAGAAAACCATGATGGTACCACCACAGACCCCACGAGCACGCAAAGAAGACTTGATTAAATTAATAACTTTGTTCATTTTCTTATATTTTATCTTCTCATTATTATTAGGTTCCTGCTCTGCTGACAAAAGGAACAAATATTGAATACCTGCACAGTGTTTTCTCCTTATCCATCCTCTAATGAGATCAAAGCAGATATGTTGACAAAATATTAGGCAGTTCTTTATGTCAAGATGATCAGATGTGGACTTAAAATTGCACAACATCGTTTCTATTATTTCCTAATACACAAATACTTGACTTTGCAATTTCTAAGGTCATTTTTTTTCTCCGTAGTAAAATTGTTATGTACAATATTCAATAAAAAAAATCAAAAACCACAGAAGTTCATCTTCCTGATTTAGGGTTCATCCCTTGATATAGAAGAAATCCACTTTGCATTTTGTCACCTATCCCACTTACTCCTTTCAGCTGAGCTCAGGAAAAAGTCAGTGATCTTGAGGCAAAAGCAGATGAAGAGCTCACATGACTCCAAACAAAAAGCAGTTTTCACACGGCCTCTTATGAACTGAGCAGAAACAAGCCAGTCTGGCACAGCTCAGTGTCCTACAAGACCTGCACAAAGGGGCTGGTTCTGAGGGGTGCTGGAGGTCTGTGGGTACTGAGCACTGCAGGATCAGGCTCAACTTGCTAATGACTTCTCATAGTGTGGTGGGGATTAACCACAATGTGACTCCTGCACTCATTTGCAGCCTGAATGAAACAGGAAAAACCTCTTTTTGACTTTGCGAGGAACGGGTTTGTGCCTTTTCCTTTTTGCTGAGAACAGCCCCTTTTCTTCTCCCTAGACAAAAACAATGTTTTTTTCCTCACTAGGCTTTACTTGGAAACGCTAAGGATGTGTCACCCTCTCCAGAGAGTGACAGGCCAACAACTAGACCTTCTTTAACAGAGGACTAACTTGTTGTTATACAGCCAATAAAAAACTATTGAGGTGGAATCAACCAAGGGTCCTCTTTCTGTCCAGCTCTTTTCCCAGGCACTGGAAACCTCAAATTCCTGACCATGGTGACAGACTTGAGCAGCTGCCAAAAGAGCACACAGACATGGTCGATGCCTCCCACACCTGCCAGGCAATTTCTTCTTCCAGGAAAGCAGAAAAAACAATGGAGCAGAGCATCCTCTCCTTTCTATTCTGTTTCCCAGGGTATAAATACAACCTCACCTAATGCCACAGCTCTCCTCCTTTGGGCTGCTTTAACATATCAGGAATTTTCAACACTGCAGCTGCCACTATTAACTGTTTAAAGTTTGGACACTAAAAATTCCGTGTGCTGTGCCTTGAAACTATGGTTATTACTTTTTCTTAGAAAATCCTTAAACAGTGGATGAGGGAAAGGCCATAAATGGCAGTCAACAGGCCATTCTCTGAATGCTGGCACCAGTAAGAAGCAAAAAGTGAATCTTCAGATTCTTGCCTGTCCTTTGGAACACAGAAAGAGAGAGTTTGAAGAAGAAGAGGTGAATTTTTATCAGTTTAGCTGCTTACTTTAAAAAGCCATGCATGCAGATGGAATGTGAGACTTCTCAAGGCCATGGCCTTTGAATTAAAGTAAGAAATCCTTAAATCTCCTCATTTTTCCCAGTTGTCAGCATTGATACCAGTGGTCAGTGGCAAGTCTGCTCACATTTAAAACATTAATAACCATAGCCTTTTTTTAAGTAGGAAAACAAGAAAAGAGTGTCCAAACTGCCAAGCTTTGCCTGCTGCTCCTCCAGCAGGATCAGACCCTTTTCACTGCAGAGCTGCAGATGAGTAGTTATCAATTACAGGTTCATAAAGGCATTTTAAGTTCTGAACTTGCTGCATTTGCAGTGAGATCCTTCTGAGCGTAGCAAAAGACATTTAGGACCTACTGCAATATTCACCTCTGTGGTCTTTTACTGTTTTTTAAAACAAAGAACAATCCATCTAGGACAATAATTAAGCCTCTGGGTGACCCAACTATCAAAGCAGGTGGAGAATGCTGAAGTATCAGAAGCAGCATCCTCTGTACAGATGTGAGGAAGGGAAACTCTTGGTCTGAAGGCCAGAAAAGCTTCGTAGGACTGCAAAACATCATCTCAGTCGTCACTGCTCTTGGGTGAGATGCTGCTCGACTTGAGGGATAGATTTAGGAGTAACCAAGGCCACAGAAGAAACAAGAGCTACAAATATTTCAGCAGGAAGGCTGAGGACTTTGTTTGCAACCCTCAGCCCAGCTGAGGACTTGGATTTGCTTCCAGTCACGAGTAAATAGGGGCTGAGCCTTATAGACTAGATAATAAAAAAGACATGGTAGTACAAGTTAAAAGAGAGAAGACTCCTTTTCTAAGCCAGAAATAAAGACATTCTTTTGGGCCTGTTGTATTCATTTTTGCACAGACAAACCCAAATCCAGCTTGCTCTCCTGCACTTACATGAAGTGAATTCTGTGTGATACATGGCAACCTGTGCATCCCTCAGCATTGGTAACTCTCACACTGAGAGCACTGGGCTTCAAAGAGACACACAGCACTGCTAAAACATGCACTGGTAATTCCTGAGGCTTCCCCAAGCATTCTTCTTGTTAGGTTGGGTTTAATTAAAAAAAATCCCGAAGATATTGTAACTGTTGTAGAAGACTGTGGTAACGTGCTATCAAAGGAAAGCTGTAACATCAGCCTGACAGTTTACAAATGCAGTATTGAATCCTACATGTAAATGAGCTCCCAATTCAGCAAGTAAATAGGATCACTAGTCACAATAATTACCACTCTAATCCACAGATTAACTCAAGATCGGATGGTAACAGACAAAAAAAACCCAAAAAACAAAACAAAAACAACAAAAAAACCCAACAAACCAAACGACAGAACAACAAAAAAAACCAAAACCAAACAAAAAACCCAATGTTTTGTTTAGAAAAACAAAACAAAACAAAACACATAAAAAGCCACAAACCTTTTTCCCCCACAGCTGACCCCTCACACAATAATTTGTCTGCACATGGCCACAATTTAGAGAAGATTTCAATTGCAGCCTTGGCATGGCAGAGGGCAAAGTGTAAAGGTTCTGAATGCTAGGGTTGTTCAGAAGAAACCCAAAGCCTCCCTCTTTCCCTCACAGGCACCACCTTAATTACTTGTAAGGAACCTGGTCGTTGTGCAAATGAACTCAGTTCTGGGAGTGGGGTTTTGAGGATTCTCACACACTGTCAACAGCAGCTCTGAAAGCAGCACAGGGCAGATGCTCAGCACAGCCCACACCAGCAACTTTCCTCTTACTATTTGTTTCAACAAGTCTTTCAATAAGTTTATGGCTCCCAACATCAGAATTTACAAAGTAGTAAAGCAACACGACAGGAACCAGACCTCTGGTTAAGTGAAATAATATTGCTGGTAACAGTTATCTACAGGTTAGGTGGTGATTTTCTAGACAAATTAACTAGCCTAATTTACTTTGTATTAATTACTCTCTGATCTGCTTTGTACATCTGTACATAAAAACCTCCCCTGTGCATTTACATCTGATATTTAAGACACCTAATTAACTACAATCTTCTCTTAATTCCTATTAGTTATTTTAATGCAACATCAGTCCTGATACTTATTAAAGCTCATTCTCAAACTAGTGTGTCATATCTATTTTAAGTTTAAACAAATTTAAAGGCAAACAATTTTCTCAGCAGGAAGGGAGCACATTTATTTTCTAAGAGTGAAAAAACTGGGCAACTTCAGTTTTGCTTGAAGAAAGTAGATCAGTTTAATATCTTAAGCTGTTTTAGCCAGCAGGCTGTTGGGATTATGAAAAGTTTGTCCATAGCACAATAAAGAAAGAAGTTCCAAATAAATGACAAATTATTTTTTTCACCTGCTCTTTTTTTAATTTTGTTTTTATTTTAAAATGTAGGAGTGTGTATTTTCAGCTTTGTATACACGAGGCTGTAAAACAAGTTAAAGACTAAATCTGATTATCCTTTCTAGGTTCATAAGTGATTCCTAACTTAGCCAAAATCAGGTAGGCAAATGTTCCCCAGATTTGAAGGATTTAAGCTGCACTGTAATTTGCATTCAGGTTTAGCTGTAGAATCACGTTTGGCTTCCTTTTTAGAGGACTCTGAAAAGGGACATTCTTAAAATGTATTTGTATGTGCCTCAAAATAAACCGACATAAGAATTTAGGTAATCCAAAGATGAGCACTGACAAAACCCCACAAAACCCTAGAAACATGAGGAGATAAAACTTAGCCTGTGCCCTCCATATAATTCACCTAAATGTTGCTTACTTCTCTGGATAACTGGAGCTACCATCAGTGGCTGAGTTGTGAATCTTTTCGAATAAGAAAAAAATACAGAAGATAAATTAGGCTAATACTGGAAAATACTTTCCTCATTTACTCTAATTATATGAAATCTTAATTCTAGTTATCCTAAAGAACCAGAAGATATTTTTGGTAAAACGATGAAGTCAGAGCAATAAAAGATGCCACCTGAGAAACTCTTGTTTATTCCAAAACATTATCTGAGAAGTGGATAGAGTTGATACCCTTTGACTTAATACTTTAGGTGTGTTCAGATTATTGAAAATTTTAACAGAAAATGAAATTACAATTTTACCCAGGGAGTTTATGCATATTTCATATTGTTCAGAATTAATTTAGTTTGGGGTTTTTTTTAAATAAAAGAGTATTATTTACTGAAGCAACAACTACTGCCCATGAAGGCTAAATTACTGATGTAACAAGACAAAGGGGTTCAAAAAGGCAGAGAGAGACAACAGCACATGCTAATATTCAAGGTAATTGTGTCAGTGTGGTGTTCCCCCTTCAAGGACACTCTTAATTCACAGTTCTTTCCAAGTGTAGCTGTTGCTGTCCTGAACATAAAACAGAGCTCTAAACATACAGCCTTAGATTAAGGCTCTGTCTTAACAACAAAATTAATAGGCCCTCAAGAAATTCCAGTTACCCAGAATTGTGAGATCACTGAGCATTAAAAGTAACGTTCCATTTCTCTGCCTGTCTGAACACACACTGTGCCCTGCAAGAAACAAATATGCGACTGAACTGCATTGATTAAATATTTATTGTGAGAAAAAAATATGCCACTACAAAAGCAGACCACACTTTGCAAAGATATGAAATTCTTCTAACGGTCTAACTAGAAATCAGAATCCAGGAGACACGAGAGAGTTAAACTCTCCCATTATTCCAGCTGAATAACTAACACTTACACAGCGCTTTAAAATATAATGAGATACAGAAGACAGAGGATTAGTTAGCTGAAACAAGGATGAAGATGCAACTCTCAAACTCTGAAGAAATATTTGGAAAAGAAAAATAAGAAATATTTGAAATCCTCCTCTTTTTCTTCTACCTCTGCCTCCTCATTAGTATGGGTTTGAGGCTCTTTCCTCTAGCAGTAGGAGCCAAGCTCCCGAGCAAGTGGCACACTTTGTTCTGTGTTCTTTCAGGATATGGAATTCCTTTCCATGTAGAAAAAAAGAGTTAAAAAAAGCCACCCTCCTCTAAAAAAAAAGAAAAAAAAAAAAAAAGAGTTAAAAATCCCATCCTGACTCCCTGTGGCTGTATAAGAAAATTTCCAACTGAACTCACATCACTCAGTGCTATAGGGTTACAAGGTATCTAACCGAGTGTAAACAATTAAGTTATTGGAAGGTAATGAATAGTCTGATCAAACATAAATTTCATGTGCACTTACTCCCAGAATTCCATCACTGGAGAAGTGGCATTCTGCAAAGAGACTTGACTGCAGTTGCTCATATTAAGTTTTTGAAATTCCACACAGTTTTCTATAAAAGAACAACAACAACAACCAAAAAAAGTCTGTTATACTGACATGCAAGTAAATCTTTTCTCGTTCATGCATCCCGTGAAGCTACCATTCTATAATACATTTGCTGTGTTTTGATCACCAGAGAAATATCCATGAGGATTCTCCTGTAACAGTTCCGAAAGGCACAGTCCAATGGCAAGGGCCGATAGAACCCCTCAGGCCGAAAGACGTGTTGAGAAACTGAGGTGATGGATTGGGAATTACAATGTGTTCCAAGTTCGGTGGCTTATGGTAAGAAATGGCTCATGGAACACAGCCAGCAATGGGCTTCCTTTTTGCCCTCATATAGCAAGTGAATAATTCCTCTGGCTTTTTATTATTATCATCTCCAGCACAGAGAAAAGAGGCCAAAGCAACTCAGCATCATTCAGTTGACACGTCCTATTTGAACAGCAATCAACGTGGGCCAAGCTCCTCTGTTGGGTTGCCAGAACTGATAGCAAAGCCTTCCACATCCATTGGGCCCAGGGCTAGTTCCCTGACACAAGCTGTAAGCTTTCAGGCTGTTCTAGGTGTGCTCAAAGGCCATGATAATGGCCATTTAACAAAAACACATGAAAGGCAGTACAGTTGGTACGGGGTTTGAAATAGGACAGTGATTTAAGGAATAAATAAACTTCAGGAACATGGAAATAAGGGCACTGATAGGAAATCCTCCCCATAGGTGTTTGTGATCTATAAGTGCAATAAGCAGAGAACTACACATAAAAACATCAATGAGAGGAGACAGAGGAAGAGCCCTGTACTGCAAACCCTCACAAACTCACACCTCCTTGTTCATGCAGGAGGCTGCTTTGCATGCTGTAAGGATTATTTGTGCAACCAAATTTCCAGAAGCAGCTTGATGAACATTATCCCTCAACACCTGGCATTTAAAAGAGCAAACCCAAAGATCCACATCTAGTGTTTTTCTCTCCATTCAAATGCCTCCTGATTTCATTAGAGTGAAAGAGCAAGATTGCGACCCGCCATCAGGTCCATCTCTGCAGCAGAATTCACTCGCTGTATTCGGGGAGAATAGGTATGATTGCAAATAAGAGTCTTGGGATTTAGTCAGAATACCTTACAGAATTAAAAAAGATAAAAATCATCTTCCTCTGCTTTATATTCTACAGGAACAAATGCTTATACAGTGACCTAAACCAAAAAGGTATGAATAAGTTTTCACTCCAGATTTCCTTTACCATGGGATGTGATTGGCCCTTTGGCAGTGACTTTTCTACAAGAATAGTTTTTGTTCACAGCATTTTAATATATGAATCAATTCTTTGGAAGGTTGTTGTATAGGGATAATCTCTACTGAGGTCATACCTGTGTTCCATTCATGCCCACAGGTAGCCCAGGGGAGCTCTGTAGTAAAGCAGTTAAACAAATAGAAGATAGCCCATGCTAAAATAATGATGTAATACACATTCAGGTGTGCCTCTATCACTTGAGTGGCGTAGCCAATGCCTAGAGAAAAAACAACAAACAGTGAGACACGAGAGAAAACTCCCACTTTTCAGGTAATCTAAAAACAAATGCTTACTACTTTAAACATATCTTAACTTCGATTTTGATGCAATTTATTTCCTTTTACCCCAAGCTCAGTGCATGCTTTTGCAGTAGAACACTGAACGGTTTGTTACCTTCAAATAGAGGGCAAACTTTCCTCCAGCACGTAATGCCTCCTTCACTAGTGAACTGTCCCAAGGCCGTCTCCAGGAAAAATACTGGTATTCCACAGCAAATGAAAAAGACCACATATGGGATGAGGAAAGCACCTACAAGGGAATATTGAGGGGGTATTGGTTATAAAGAATGCAGCAGAGAGAGAATTCTCCCAGTAAAGGAAGGATCACTTCTTAGCTCTCTCTCAGGCATCAAGCTGACAGTGCAGGAAACGTTTACTTCTGGTCCCAAATATCATAAGTTGACCTGTAAACCAATGTCTTGGGCTAAAAAAGGCCAGATCAAAGTTCCTCAGCATAGATGAAAGTCTGCTCGTGTGTCTCTCAAACACAGAAAAGATCACAGTCTTGCTCAGCCGCAAAGTTCTGCGCTGATCATTACCACGTCACTCTACACTATCTTCTCTTCCTTGCTTTTTCAGGAAAGAAGGAATGAAGAAATTAAATCCAAAAAGTCCTTTGTATATTACTTACATAAGCCTGAGGATAAAGATCATGGAAAAGGAACAGACTCTAGAACTACTTACAAGACCAGGAAAGCAGGATTTGGCTTGATCAGCTAGAAACATTAATGTGAAATTCTAGGAAAATAATAAAGCATCAACAATTCTGGCAGATGTCCACAGCAAACTCCAGTATAGCTTATGAACCACATCAAAACTCAAACACAGCCAGTAACAACTGCTGTGCTTTAATCACCTTGATTAGGAAGTTATGACACTAAAACCAGTTGCTTTTACTTGCAGTTTCTTTCTTCAGAGCCAGCACAACACCAGAGACCTCTTCACAAGTAGTCTCTTCCCTCAGCCAGGAGATTTTCCTGTAGCTAAATCTCACCTGCCTCTCAAGCAATCCATGAGGATTTCACAAAGAATGAAATCCTTACAGCTAAAACATGACTTCTCTGCTTAATTTACTGTGCCTATTGTTTTGAACAAGATCTGTATAGGCCAGGTGAACTGCTGGCCAGTATCACATTCAGCTCACCATCTCTTGAGTTTAACATGGCAACTTGTTGAAATCCAAGGCATTTGCTTTGACTATTTTTCCAACACTTTTCTATCACCGGTATACATCACGAAAATCAGGTTTCCCTGCTTGTAAAAAGATCGTATTCCAAGAAATAACTAATTGTAATACAAAGAAATTAACTGTCTTAAATCCTCCAAATAAATATCTATAAGAACAACCTAAAATTATAGAAGCTTATGCCTACACCGCCCGTTATGATTGAGAGGAAGTGCCAGAGGGAGGTCCATACTACAGCTTCTAGGGTTGGTCTGTATCTGGCAAGTTATTCCACGACTGGCTCGTGTGGTTTAGCATTGTCTTCACCTACCACGCACTAAGTAGTTTGGTGCATTAGATGTAAACACTGAAAACAAACTCTGGTCTAATTCCACCAGGGCACTCCAGAGAGTTACAAAGCCACAGGTCACACAGACCAAGCCTTCACTGAATAAAACTGGTCAATGGCAAATTTCCCGAGGTGCCAGGACATGACCAATTAGATCACACACTAATGCTATTCTTAAAGGATAGAGTGGTGATTCAATATGATACTTAAGTACACAACTTGTCATCAAATAACCCAAAACCATGATTAGAATTCTTTCTACCTCATGTTAGAGCCTTTAAAAAATGATAACATCACGTTTGGACAAGGTAGCACATACATACAAACGGACACAGAAAGGTGGCCATGTGGACAAGAAAACTACACACCAAAAATACATTTCTTATTTTTTTCCTCTTCCAAAAGTTCTCTGGGAACACTTTGATGATCAACAAGACACTGTCCCATAAATCACATCCAGCATATTAACATTTATGTACTAAGAGAAGCATTTGGTCATTCTGGAAAGAGGTGAGCTCCTGCTATCTTAGTTTTGCCCAAGAACAGAGAAAGGTGCTACAGAAAAACACGTCTTCCACAGCACTATTAGTCTTAGAGAAACAGCAGACCCAAGGGGCCAAAACCATCCCTGAGCTGGGACAAGGAGGGAAAGGGAAAATAAATTTGGCTCAGCATTGTTAGCAAGGAAACCCCTCATGGAACAGATCTTGGCGTATCTGCCACTGAACATACAAATTTTTCCCGTGCCTGTGTTGTTACACTCATGCTGCCTTAAGTGGGGAGAACACTGAACCCAGTCCACAGAATTCTAAGCTAAGTTTTTAATTTGCTTTTCTTTCTTCATTGCTTCATAAGTCACAGCTGATGTGCTTATTCTCAACTATCATGTATCTTACACAGTTTATACTTCACTATGACCAATACATGCCACGTGTCCTTACTTCTATACAAGTTAAGTCTGCTCTTTTCTCTCTCAAATAACATTCATATTTTAAATTTATGAGGGTTTGCTCTGTTCTTTGAGCAACCATCAGTTTTGACATCTTCCCCTGCCTTACTGTAGGAACTGGGGAAGCACCGAGGAAAAAAACAAGTACATTGAGTTACAAAAATTTCCACATGACAAAGAATTTCGTCTTTGTAGCGTTATTAGAAAAAAAAACAACTCATCTTCTCCAAAGTATTCTGCTTGAAAAATAAACTGTTACATTTTTTCCTCTGTCAGGCAAACTTATTGAACTATGCTTGGGTCTGTATTCCCATGCAGAGGAAAACACAGACAGCACTACTCTAAGGGAACATTGGCTTCTTCTACATTAAAAATCTCAGGGAAAAAAAATACAGCAACTTACTAACGTAAAAGCAACTCGTAAAAGTAACCCACACAGCATTTGTAGAAAAGGAAAGACTTTTTTCTTAGTTGTCAGATGTTTCACAATTCCCTCTCTGCACATATGCTGAAATCTTGAGCTCGTATCTCTTCCTAGCACAATAAATCACTGCAAAGCCTCCTTAACTGTTTATTTCCCACATTTATGCTGAGTAAATCAACGTATGATGCCATCTTACCTCCTCCGTTCTTGTAGCAAAGGTATGGGAATCTCCACACGTTTCCCAACCCAATAATCTCCCCTGCCACAGAAAGCACAAATTCAACTTTATTGTTCCAGTGACCTCTTTCATGAACTTTCTTATCGTTGCTGTGGACAAGGTTGGTGCTTGAGGCTTCAGGGTCCAAAGCATCTTCTGGCTTGCCATTAATTATAGGAATAGTCTTTTCAGCTGTCATGACTTTTCAGCCTAGGGGAGAACAAAAGGAAGACACACAGATGTTTTAAGACACTTGCTAGTACTAACCTTCAATGACTAAAGTCTCTCAGCCTGTCACTGGCTTCTTATTACCTATGTAAATTGGCAGGTGCAAATGAAGGAAGCTGGAAAAGTTGTAAAGCAGACAAAAAAGGAAAAGATGGGGGAAAAAAGAAGCTTATATGCAAGAGAAGGAGTTGATTTCCAAGTTGAGACAGACGACTTCGTAGCAGATAAGGAAGCCTTTCAAAAATCCCTCCCCAAGCAAGGATCCCAGCTTGACCAACCTACCAGAGGACAGAGATGATCTACACCTTGCAGGCGCCCAACTGAGAGCAGAAGCAGACGGGGATGCGGAGGAGGGGGCCTGGACGGTTCTGGCCTGCCTGGAGGAGCAGGAGAGCTCCGGGGCTACTCACCCAGGGCTCTGGCCGTGCCTGCGCGGCGGGGACAGGGGCCGGCTGTGGCTCAGCGCTGCGGATCGCCCCGGGCTGCCGCTCTCGGCTCTGCCGCACGGGAGACACGGGGCGGCAGGGGCGGGCAGGGGAAGGCGGGGATAAGGCGGACGGCGTTAGGATACCGAGGGAAGCTCGCCCTGCCCGGCCCGGTGGTGGTAGGATGCTCCCCAGGCGCGCTGCAGCCGGGATTTGCAAATGCTCAGCCCTTCCCCGGAGCGATGGTATAACACCCGCCTCCCCCCTCCGCCCACCTCAGGCTGTCCCGCCAGCTCCCCCCCCTCCTCCTCCTCCTCCTCCTCTTCTTCCTCCTCCTCCGCCACCAGCATCACCAGCCGAGCATCCCCAGCCTCCCCTCGCCCTCCCCGCGGGGACCAGCCAGGGCCGAGCTCCCGGCACTTCCCAGCCCTGCGGCCGCTTGCCGCTGCGGAGGGCGGTTCCCAGCCCCGCTCCTCGCTCTCCCCCCCTCCCCGAGCTGGGGCTGCCCCGCATGCGGCGGGGGCTGTGCTGCGTGGCCATGCGGGAGCGCCCGCCCCGCACCTGCGGCACCGCAAAACCCGCCCGGCCCCCGCCGCGCCCGCGGGTGGGATGGAGGGGGATCTAGCGCAGGGTAAAAAAAGGAACCCGCCGCAACACATGACACCGATTTCAGCTGGAAAGGGCGGCCGGGGGGGAGGGGAGGGGACAGACGGGATAAAAAAGAAACCTAAGGGGAACATTTGGAAAGTGTGGAAACAATGTGGGCGCTTTGGAGTTACGCTAGGAGGGAAATGCAGAAGAGCAGCCCGTGTGGGCACTTCCAACCGGGGTTTGGCTTAAAATTCAAGCAAAATAAGCCTGAAAGAGAAGCAAGAATAGGAGGATACTTCCTCCTATGCATACAAATGGTTTTGTTTCAGGTTAAATAAAATGTCTCAAAGAGAGAGGGTTTTTACCTGTTAAACCCCGCACGCCCTTTCATTTTTGTAGTAGTTCTGTCATTTCCAGCCCAGGTTTCTCAGCCCAAACTAAATACCTCTTCTGTTCTTCATCTCTACAGCTTCTCCTTGGCAAATGGCAGGACCCAAGTCAGGCTCCAGGTCTAAATGTTCCCTTGGATCCACACTAAGTTGCAGGTATGATCACCAAGGCTTTGCTCTGCAACTCCAGGAGATGCAATTTGGAACACAGTCTTCTAAATCTGGGATTCCATTTAGGCATGCTGGAGAATGCTGGCCCAGAAACAGCCTGCTCTTCCATGTGAATTCTTCCCTACATCCCCATGGACTTTTCACACTGCTGGGAATTCTGTTACCAGTGCTTAATGGAAGACAATGGAAAGATACCTATGGATAGATTTTATATTAACTTGAGCTGACTTTGGAACCTAGAGCTGGATCATACCCTCCTTGTACGTGCAGCCTCAGAGTGTTTATCACTGAAGCTCCTACTGTGGTTTAAGTTTTTAGAATTTTGCTTGTAAGTGATGCATGTCACAGGAGTGGGCGCTGGGGCCTCACCCTACATTCTCTGTCAGCTCTCTCTGTCACATCAACTCTTGCACCTACCAGGCTCTTCCATTTCTTCTTCATACCAACAGAGATAGCACCAGTCAAACCTGTATTGTGAAATGAAAAACTGCCAGAATTGATAAACCTGCAGAATTCTGATTTTGTTTTTAGAGCATCCTTCCCAGAGCTATCATTACCAGTGCTGGGCTTGATTTTGGGTGAGGGGTATTAATGCAGCTGGTATTCATTAATTGAGGATGGAATAGATCAATTTTTCCCAACCTGGCTTTGCACAAACCAAACTCAGCTTCGAGGGCTTTTTTTTTGTTGTTTTATTTTTCTCCCCTCTCTCCTTCCTTTAGTCTTCAGCAGGAATCAAAACAGAGTTTGTTTTGCTGTATTCCAGCCAGGCTTAGCAGGCTCAACAGGACACACTTAAACATCAAAGCTGAAACCGAATTCTCATTTCATCCCTGAGAGTAATTCTAAAAACAGAGGTGAGCTAAGGGACAGTAAATGTTTGATTGATGGTTCAATACAGGGGAGAGACCAGTCTTCTTCAAATAGACTAATGATACCAAATTGAAGGGTCCTGCTGCAACGGACAGTCTATAGGCAGATGGAAAAGGTGTTTAATCGGTGCTGATTTGTTCAGTATTTGAAAAGTTTAATTCCTGGTGTCAAGTGTTTTATCCACTGCTGTATTCTTGCACTGATTCTCATTCAATCTCCCACCAGTTTAAATGTTCATAGAAGTAATTGTCAGCTGCTGATCTCTGTGAACAATGAAATGCAGCACCTTATTTGCAACAGAAAACGTCACAAATTTTAGAATGGTTTGATAACCTTGGGTTGTTTTCAGTTATTATTCTGGTGGAGTCTTCTCTATAGCAATGAAAAAAATTCTCTAGATTCCAGGCTATGTCGCAGTTCACTCACTGACATATCTCATGCTCTTCATCATGAATTCATGCCTGCTTTTCCAGCCTGTTGGAAGACCTGCTCGTGACCTGCAATCGCAGCTCAACTCAGTGATGGGATGACAGAAACCTTGGAATTGCAGGACAGGAGACCAGTAACTACCAACATCAGAAGGTTGTTACTAGTAAAAACAACACCTACTACTAAAACACTAGTAAATATTCTGTAGAAGGACCTGCAGCATCACACGTCAGGAATTCCAGTTACATCCAAGCAGATTCCTTCCGCCTCGTAAGCTCCTGGTAATGGAGCATCAGTTCTGCAGAAGGCTTTCAGAGTGCTGTCCCCAGCCTACTCACCACAAGTTTCCTGGCCATTCCTTCCAGGCCCCACAAATAAAATGCTGTGGCCTAACAAAGCAATTCAAGTTCTGCTTTTTTCAGGTTTGTCTCCACATGCCCAAGGAACACTTCACAACTCAATGCAGAAAGTACAGAGTGAGAGTGGAAATCAAGTGTTTCTGCTTGGTGCTGTGAAATACCAAATGTTCTAAGGCTACATTTATTTAGATTATAAATTGAAATTAATAAAGATAAGGGGGCTTATATCTAGAGTAACATGCGTAAACAACCTCCAAGAAAAGCCACATTCCCACGTGATTCTGACAGGATGCTAAAATACATGGCCCAGATGTGCATATGTATTCCCAGAGGAATATTCACTCTATCCAAGCCTCTTTGGTTACTGCCAGAGCTCATATTAATTTGTTCTGTTCTAGGATTTCTATTCAGTCTGTACTTTGAAGACACAAATACACAGCGTGGAAATGCCAACACAGGTAATAGAGAGATCAATGCAACCTCCTTGCAAGTGATTAACGGCAGCGAAAGTGCGTGAGAACAGCTTTAGAAATTAAAAAAAACTTGGCTCCATTTCTTCTCCTTATTGTAGCTCTGTTATTTTCTGTGTTGGTTTTGCAATTCAGAACCCTGTGACAGCACAATTGAGGGGAGGAGGGAACAACAATCCTCCCCAGATTTAAAAACTTCAGCTTAGATTTGATGTAAGCAAAATCTGCACAAGCCTTTATATAATGACTTCACAAAGGTGGACTCTTCATGGGTAAATAGCCACACAAAAGCAAAGAAATACAATAAGGATTTCATTAGTGATAATAATCTGAAACAATATTTCGGATCAAAAGCCTCAAATCACAAAGCAGTTTGTCAACATGTAAGATGCCTTTAGCTATTCTATTACAGAATGGACTTCAGTCACAAAGGAATTGGCTGTCTGATTTGTGCCTAATCACTTTTCTGCAAGGGGAAAAAAAGATTTATTTGTTGCAGATAACTTTAAGTAAAGCAACAACCGATTGTTGGGCTTCTATTTAGAAAGGCTTATCCATTATCATTGTAGATATTTCTCTATCCAATTTATAGCCCATGCCACACAACTGTTGAAATGCTGAATTTAGAATTGAAGGGAGCAGCAAAAATCACTTTTTCATCTATTGATGCTGCCCTTTGGGGGCCTTTTCTTGTCCCTTGCTGTCAGTCTGAGATCTGTATTTCCTTTGTTACATGTATTTTATCTTTCAGTATCTTGAGCTTCCTAAACATGAGTTTTACAGAGATCCAGCACTTGGACAGAACCTCCAACAGTGAGGTTTATGAACAACTTCCAAGCAGTCACCTCTGCAAATGAAGCAAGACTTGGAAGCACTTATCCATATAAATGACAGCACTAAACCAGAAGACACCTATGGAATGATGTTTTAATGTCATTTACAAATGAGACCACATTAAAAAATCCCACGAAATAGACACCTCAGGAGAACCAGATACACACCACCACAACTGTTTTCCCACTAACAGTTACATTCAATCATCTTTCCAGCTCACAGACTGAATTTGCAGCCTTCATGCAGATATAAGTGCCATCAGTATGTCTAACTCACAGTTACTGAGAGGTGTTACAACCTGGAAAAGGAGTGAACTCTGAGAAGAGTTTGTGCTCAGGCCCTCTGGACATATTTTCAACTGTATTAAGATTTCAGAATTTGTACCGATAAAGGTACTCAGTGAATAATGTCAGAATATAATTCAGGTTATGGATGCTCCCCACAGGCACCTCAAGACCTTTATCTTATCCCAGATATTCTTTCTTGTATCAGAAAGCAGGAGCTGCTTCGTGCACTGTGTGCTCCAGGTTTATGTGGGGAGACTGCTGGGATTTACAAAGGTTAAAAGATTTAACTTTAAATCCACACCTCGTGTGGGCAAGAGTGAACCTGACAGGAAGAAGCATCTCCCACAAGCCTTAAGTAGTGCTCCAGTGCACTCCTGTACCAACTGCCCACCCAGCCAGGCTGTGTTAATCCTGGAATTCCACACAGCCAGGCTTGGGGTTCAGGCTTTAGGCTCAGTCTGTAGCATAGTAATTAAAAACAAATGTATATTGTCAGCTTATAGATGAAGCTAATCATCAGTAGCTAAAGTAAATAAATATGGAAGTGTAAATATTTTGCAAGCATATGCCTTCATATATACATATCATCAACATTCCTTGTTGACAATTAATTTTTCCTGTTCTGATTCCAAAGCTCGATGTGATCACCTGTAGACAGTGTTTAATTTGCAAGGTCCAGTGCAGGTCCCTCCCAAACATGGTGACCTGTGCAATACTCATGTTCAGTGAGGGGTGGCAGCAACACTGCACAGTCTGGCAAATGCCACTTGAAAATAAGTTAGAAGGAACAACCTCAAGTCACCATAAGAAATGCAATCCTAAAATGTGAATGAGGGAGTGGTTTGGTTCAGGTTTAGACCTGAAACAGGAGAAAAGCTCCAAAAGACAGGTCAACCCATAAGGAAGATGGTTTACTTATCCTACCCTGAAGCAAAATAATAAGAAATACATATTAATCCCTCAAAAAATTTCAACTCAATCAGGTTTTTGAAATTTTTGGTATGTCTTTGAAATAGAGTGTAACCTCAGTGTATTGCTTCAAAATTAAAAAAGAGATCCCATATTTCCAGAATATTTCCTTTATTGAAGTCTCTTTGCCTGAAGCTGAATGTCAGTAAAGCAATTGTCTGAATAATATTGATCAGCTCTTGTCAGACACACCCTATTATAGTCAGTGTTTCATTATATTTTAGCATTGTCAGCATTTAAGCACTGGAGCAGGAGTTTAAGTAGTATGTGTTAAGTTCCCTAAAGCAGCCCTAGGACATTCATGCAGACACTGTGCTACTGCAACTGCTCCACCACACAAATTACATATGACAACTTGGACTAACTTGGCAAACAATCCTTTCCTGAGCTGTCTGCTGGCACATTGCTAATTAACAATTAATTGCCTTCAACAAGGTTCCTGCAGAGCAGATGAAGTGATACTGCAGATGTTCCAGCCAAGTTGCATTTCTGTGCAGTGTTGAAAATTATCCAAAGACTTGTTTCTACTGCTTTGGGGTTTTTTGCCATTGTATTTTTAATCAGAAATATATTCCTCTTGTTATTGTTTTTAAATATGTTGCAGCCCTTTAGTACTGAAGAAACTCTGCTTACTAAAATAATTTCTGTACAGCTGTGAATCATCAGCAGTTGATTCAGAATCATCAACCCAATCATCACTCAGTTGACCTCAAGCCAGTACCTGTAGATTTATAACCTGAAATTGGGTCAAAATGGAACTCAGCTGGTAGACTGGGAAAATAAATTGTTGTAAAGCCCCACCTCACTGTGCCCAGCAAAAGCCACATCTGAGTGTTTCAAGAGCCAAAGAGAGAATATTCTCACATTTTATGACACTCACTTACTGAAAAGGACAACCCTGTGCCAGTCCTTCTTTGTCTTTCACAGCTAAAAAGGGACTGTGCTATCGTAGGCTCCAGTCCACTGGAAAGGCAAATGGAGAAGACACAAAAGTTCCAGATTGAGCATAATTTCATATCTGCTGGACAATTTTTTTCCTCAATGACTTGTTAAAGGTGAACAGAGAAAAATCAGTGAGGGAAGAACCTTAGAGTGAATAGGCAAACATGACATTTAGGTGTGCAAAGCTGTGCCAGAGGAAAGAAGAACAGCAGGTATATCCCCACTGCTGGCAAAGATTTGGGAAGCCTGACAATGGCTATGTGGCAGGGCAAGAGGGGACATGTAGGAGTTGCTGCTGCACTCTTCCAGACATGGATGGCACCTATTTGGGTATTATGATTCAGGCACAGAAGAAAAAATAGGCAGATTCCTATCAATAGGAAAATTTTGTTGAAACTTCGAAGTAATGAAATTGTTTTAACATGATGTTTAAAGCAGAGGCTCGAAGAATTATTTCTTATTTAGATGAGTCAGGACATTTCTAATAGTTCCTACTCTCTCTCTCATCTTTGTTCCTTTCCTATCTACAGGAAAGCTGAGACTGATCCTCCAGGATCTGAGTGTGTTACAAAGAGAAGCTTCAAATACACTTGCCTCGAATTCTTTTTCAAATGCCTGGCACAGAGTAGAATCACAGTGGCAGAAACACTGAGCCTCATCCATAGAAAACTGAAGGAATGAGAGAAGATATTTTGCAGAAGGTCATTTAGTGCATCACTTATGCCAAAGGCTTAGGTCTGACTTTCTCAATACCCTGGTGTTTGTAGGGCGAGTTATAGGCAATGTATCATGCATAGAGGAGACATTTCATGTTCTGAAACATGTAGGTCTGGCTTTCCAAGAGGAGAAAGAAGACTTTTGGCTCATTTCTTTTTACAGGCTGTACTAGGAAAGGCAGTAGAAGGGCTCAGTGGAAGGAAATAATCAGCTGGTATTCTGTGCTCCCACCATCATCTTTAGTTTAGGCACAACGTTTGGTGAAGGTAATGCCCCAAGTAGTACCTATTTCTTAAACTCTTTCTTTAAAATTTACTTCTGAGTTTTTTGTTTTCTGGGGTTTTTTTGGATGGGAAAAATCCCTTATGCTGAAGAATGCGAGACATCAATTTAAAAGAACATTTTTTTTCCAAAGTTTAACTTTTTCTGATTATTGTTCTGGTCATCATTTCCTCATGACTTGGAGTGTCTGGCTGACTAAAACAGGAAGAACTCTAAGAACACGGACAGCAGCAGCTTGAGGTCTCCTTACTAGGTGTCATGTTTACTTGTCCCACTGGAAAAAGAAGTCTCTGTTGATGGAGCCAAGGTTGATTGTCCTCAAGTGTAAGAGCATAAGGGGCATTTACATACAGCAGGTCTTCATTAGCCCTGGTATTAGCAAGGGTAGAATTTTGGAGAGCATCAATCTGTGTTTTGCAATCAGCTTCTCCACCTGTTACTGATATTAGCTATCATTTAAGTGTAGAAAGATTGCATCCTGAAGAGAAAAATTTCATTTGCAGATGTATCCATAATTACAACCTTTCAGCTTTCCCCTGGCTATGGAATATGCTCCATATAAATACTAGGAATTTTTCCACCAGTGTATCACTGAGAAACCTTTCAGCATATTGAACATCTATTGCCTGAAATTAATGTCTGAAGAAATTAAGGATTTGGGGCCTAAAGGTAAAATTTTCAGGAACTGGATTCCCAAGATGAACTTTTCTACTGGAGAGGGACAAAATATGACACTTAATTAGTTGTTTGCAGTTTGAAAGGGGACTGTGCATCTCAGCCATTGACTTTTGGGTTGATTAAAGCAGCTGAGACTAAGGAGATATGGCTCTGTGTCTGCAAGTGCTTTTATCTTTCCGGAGAGCCTGACAGTTTCCCCAGTTCTTTACTAACATTACTTGCAGAATAAAAAGCTGAAACACACACAATCAAAAGAAATCAAATCAGGCAAGATTTTCTCCCAAGGTTTGTTTTTCTGACAAGCAGTAAGGGTTTGGAGCAGTAGCTCTCAGTGGAATTAATTTCAGGCCCTTGTTAGTGATGATAAGGAAGCATTGCATTTCAGATGCTTGTGTTAAATGGATTTTCAATCCTAAGTTGATTTTTTTTTAAAAGTCTGCTTAAGCTTATTAAGAGTTTACCAGTTCAGCCCTGGGTTTTACAAGAGCCTTGAAGAAGGAACAGAGCAGTGGAGCTCCTGGAAACACTGAGGGGTGGTTTCATCTGCCTTCAATAAAGAGAGAACTTAGAGGGGCAATGCCTGTTTTCAAGCAGAGATGGAGTTTCCAAAGCAGCTGTTTTCTACTTTACTGCTTGGATACTCAAAGAATAACAACTTAAAGTTCATTTGCTGTATGGCCAACAGATCTGCAAGACGGACCGCACCTTTGACACACAGATTTTGTGAACTGTAACACAAGTCACTGTGTCCTAAATGTTACTACAAACTGAAACACACACTGGATTTTGTGCACTGACCATTATTGTGGGACTGTGATGGTGCCACAGCGTGTGAAGCCATGGAGGGGAGTGACATCCTTCAGCAAGACACAGATTGAGTGTTGTGCTGGTTGTTACATGTGAGTGAATCACAGAGTCACAGAGCTGGGAGGGACCCACCAGGAACATCCAGTCCAACTGCAGGACACCCCAACAATCCCACCCTGTCCCTGAGGGCATTGTCCAAACACTCCTGGAGCTCTGGGGAGTCTGTTCAGTGCCCAACCACCCTCTGGGGGAAGAACCTTTTCCCAGTATCCCACCTAAACCTCCCTTGGCACAGCTTCCTAACTCTATTCTCTGCTCATAGTGTACACCCTCATGTATGCAGATTTTTTTTAACCCAGTGGCTCTACATGATTTCTCAAATTGCTTCAGTGCTCCTTTGCTAACAGCATCCTGAATTTCTAAGTCCCCTTTTATATTTGTAAATCAGAATCCTGGCCAGACACAGAAAACAACCCATCTATGAGTCCATTTGATTAAAACAAAATTTGGCTGCTGCCTAATGGCTCTCTCAGGAAGTGTTTGGGTTGCATTAAAATGAAGAGGCCAAAGAAAGTTCCTGAGCTGCATTCAAAATCTGATGGTAAAGGTCAAAATACCATAATAGTGAATGGCACCTAATCTGTACAGTGGCTTTCAGGAACTCCTTTTTCCACCTTGAAAATTCACCAGGCTATCCATCCTTAGCTGAAGCAGATAAAAATTACCATTTCCTATTAACACAAGTGAGACATTTGAGAAAACTAATTTGAAGAGACTGTACTAGTAAAAGGCAATACATTTAACACACGCTTAAGTTCTGCAGTGAATAGTATTTTCCCATAAATAGTTTAACCTTAATGAAGACTGTAGTTTTACAGGATATTACTCTAACATAGGTGATGTTGTCACCTCTTGTCAGGTGTGCTAAAATATCTCAAAATCTGCCCAAACCTACAGTTTCCAGTCTACAAAACCATCTTATTCTAATTCCTGACTGAAAGTTAATCCTCACTCTACATTTACAACTATGAAGAAACCAAAATAATTAACAGTGCTAATCCTCCATTCTGTAATTTCACAAAAAATAAAAAGTGCTTAAAATTTCTGCGTTTCCAGTTCCAATTTAGATCTTTTAGATATATTTTACACCTATGTTTGTCGAAAATAGACAGAAAGGGTTGCATGATGGTGTAATTTGCTTACAGACAGTTTCTTTACATCCCCCTCTTATATTTTCAGTCTGAGATTATCTTAAAATTCCTTTTCCCAAATGATTCCTCATCAATTGTGCCTCATCCTATCACAGCCACCTCTCCAAACCCTTTACAGCAAAGCCTGACTCAAATGGAAAAGACTTCCATAAAATTACAGCAAAGGGAGAATATAAGGCTGATTGCTTGATTTAAGGATTTGGGGTAGGAGTGTGTTTAAAAATCCTGATAAAATTCCCTTTTGACAACAATACCAGTCTCTCCTTTTCATTGAGGCATCCTTCAAGTACGGAAAAATTAGTGCCTGAAAACTCCATTCCAGTTCTAAATGTGACACTGAAAACTAAAGAGCCACAGCAGGACATGGTGGTCATTTAAAAAAAACCCCAAAACTGTAGATCCCTGCAGTCCCTATTGACAAAATATTGACAGTCAAGGAATGTTTCCCAAGATTTTCTATAGCAATACATCAGAATATTTTATGCCTAGAACTCTTATGACAAATTAAGGTCCATTTTTCTTCTTCTTTGAATATTTTATCCATTTTCCACAAAGCTTTGGGATTTTAAGTAATAACTCCCAAGACTTTTCAGTTCACTGTTTTGAACTAAACAGTCCAGCTTTCTCAGGCTGGATTGCCCTGTCAGCACTTTATCTTCATTTCAGTTAATGCTTGACATAATGTCTCTCTCAGAGCACAATTTTTATTACTGGTTTGCAGGCGTAATTGCCTCAATGTAATCAGACACAGCTTTTCCATTAATTGATTGAAACACATCTCTGGGCCACAAGGAGTTCTGTATTTCCTTACACCATTGTTTGTATCTATTATTTAAAATATTTAACATTATTTGCTGCATTATTAAATATTAGTTAACATCTTTCTTAACATTTCAATAAGTTTACTTATAAATATAATCCATAAATATTTTATATGCCATTTTAGCACTACAATTTTGAAATTAATTGCTCAAGGTAACTTGAAGATTAAGTGCAAAATCTTGATTCTTTGTATACTACTTCAGACACTAACAGGAAAGATATTCGCTTCTTGCCAAGAGGTTTGTATATGTTAGACTACCAAGGTTAGGAAACACCTGATATCTGCTCAAAACCTCACCTTTTCATTAGAAGAACAGCACTTATTGTCAGATAGGTAATCCAGTTTGTATTGCAAGCAGGTCAAAGCCAAAACCCAGAGAAATTCCATGAAAGCTTGGATTTCAATTTTCCATTTAGTTCCTTTACTTGAGATTACATTAAAATTTATTCACAAATACAAAAAACCTCCCACCAAAACTCTACATTTTATGGGCATTGGAGAAGGTGTTGGTGTAGAAGATCTGCTTCTAGACCTGATTAATTCTGGAGCTCATGGCTTAAACTTCCTTACCCACGGCAGGGGGGTTAAAACCTGGTGATCTTTAGGTCCCTTCCCACCCAAACCACTCTGGGATTCTCTGAAAATGGGCCCCCAGTTTACACTGTCCTTTTTTATCAGTACTGACTGATTTACAGTGAGGTGCTCCAAATGAGGCTGTGCTGGCACCACTTCCTAAATGTCATAGGTAGCTATTTATATGAGTTTTGGACAGTTTGCTGCTCTGTTCCACACTGTTACTAGAGATGCTTTCTAAAGATTGTAAACATACTATAAATAGCAAAAATTTCTCATTGAGGAATGGACTTGCTACATTTATTTAAGTATTACCTTGGGAGCACTTTGCCTAATTGCCGTTAGGAGTGATTCATAGAGCTGAACGAAATCTTGGCAGTTAAAAAAGACACGGAGCCAAACTTGCCCATTTTCATTACCAGCCATGAACCCTGAGCAGATGTGCTGTGATCCAATAAACCTTCCCAGCCAGTCTGTGCAAACAGAACGTTCTGTGCCACAAACAGCCTTGCCTCAGTGGCAGAAGCTGAGTTCTCACACCAGTGTTTGGGGGCTGTCAGATATCAGGACTGGACTAGTTTAAAAGTTTCCCCTGGATAGAAAACAAATATAGAAAAGTAGAATTTTTACTTCATCGAGGACAAGGTGCAAGACTGATTAGTGAGGGAAATAGCAACAAGGAGAGAGAAGTCCCACGGGAATTCATTACCTGGGCCAACCAGAGGGAACTCAGTGTTACTGCCCTGCTACCTTTTACAAAGGACCTGGTTAAACCACTGACTCTAGAAACAGCTCAGAAAATTCATTCTGCCTGTTCCCTCAAAGGGCTGAGAGCTATGAATTATAGCTAAATCTTTATTGCATAACTTTTTTTCCCCAAAAAGAAAAGCCTCCTGTTGTCAAATTGTCCTGTGTTGGCACAAGGGAACGTTATGTTTGTTTTCAAGTGTGTGGTCTGCAGCAGTGAATTAAATTCACAGCCGAAAAACCAGGTCATATTTCTCCTGTTTCCTTGAAAACTGCTTACTGCAACACTATCAGATATCACAGACTGATGATAATTTCGAGGTTCCTCTGTACATGCTGTTATTTAAACAGAGGTCAGCTGATAGACCTTCTAAGGAGCAGCTTTTTCCACCCCCACCCCCCTCCTGCTCTTGAGTGGGCACTTTATTGTCTGGAAAATGGGTTTCTCGGCAGGAGGTGCATGACAACAAAATGGGCCCTTGGCTCAGCAGCCCGGTGTTGTCAGAGCTGAATATCTGGCTGGAACGAGACTTGATATTCCTTAAAATAAGTTCATTAACTGTTTGACCTTTTCTACTTCCTAGGAAGATAAAAGTATCGATGCAAACCAAACACAGCCCTGGACCACCTAGAATGCCACTACATCCGTTTGTAAACAGAAACGTGTGTAAAAGTGGAGCCCGGGCTGCCCCTTGCTAAACCCCCAGAAGGCACATCCCTCGCACTGAAACCAGCTAAAAGTCATTAACATTCCCCAACCCTTTCCTGGGAGGTTCACTGCCACGGAAATGCTGTGTCTGCTGAGCACAGACAGTCCCTTTGCCCGAACATCCCCACCTCCCGCTGAATTCCCAAGCTGACAAGTTGCCTCTGTGTGTTTATCACTTTTACAAGGACCAAAATTACTGGGGAACAGCAATAACTCTGCTTATGCTCCAATAATGCACATTTTGTTGCTGCTGTTAATCTCAGTAACGGGGTAAAACTGAGCAACTACAAATCTGTGGATTCCATTAAGCAGAATGCAATAATGCCAGACCTGCCAGGGCTTTGTGTTCATAACAACATAATTCAACACATTTTCAGATCCAATTACATGACTGATATATGAAGAAAAAAAAAGTATAAAAAGAAATTGCTTCCACCCCTGCTGCTTTCTTGAATTATTTTCCAAGGGCTTCTCGTGAAGAGCATCATGAATTTGTCAATTGCTCGAGAGACCAAATTACTCAGTGGCCTTGTCCTGTATAAATCCCATCTTTCCTTTGCCTGTTCCCTGCCACTGTTCCCCAAGATACCACTAACTGCAGCCCCAGGCCTCCAATGCTGGAACATATGCCTGACTCCAAACATGTAAGAAATCCAAATGACAACTTCTACTAACAATTAAAAGGTGGAATTCTCTTTTTACATAATAATTACCCACAGACATGACCTTTTCTAGCTCACAGACAACTAGTCCCACTGTAGCCTCTGGAACCACTGTGGCAAAACAAACAGAAAACTGGTTTTTACTGGTAGCAAGTGTCCACCATTTCCACCATTCTCATCTCATTTCAAGTCAAGGAAGAGATTATTTTCATCCTGTAGCAAATGTGAACGGTTAAACATTTAAACACCACGAAAAATATTTAAAAATAACGCCTTCTGGCATAACTAAAACAAATTAGGGGTTAAAACTAATTTGCACACCAATATTTGAGCTGCAGTACACGTGGACTTCTCAGACTCCTGTAGCCTCAAATCTTTCGTCTGCCTATGGCAAGTCAGTGTTGTGCAAAAACCATTAGAAAAAAGGAAGCATTTTTTAAAAAATCTATAGCACTATTGATTTCAAACTGAATTATATAGAGAGAAATTCAGAGCAGAAGTTAGAAAGTCAGATCTGGGCTTTTCATTGCAAAATGACTTTGAGAAGAGGCCAAGGGGGTGAAGATGTCGTGTCCTACAGTGTTTTTATCTCCAATGCCAGAGGAATTCTGCAGCATAGAACATCAACTGTCAGGTGAGTGGTACAATACCTATACAACAACAACAATCAAAATGATGAGAATAAGCCTACATCTCAGAAAAGGTTAAAGACATCCTCACTCCACTCCCAGACTGTGTGTATAAAAATGGAAAAACAAATTTTAAACCATCTGGAAAAGAGGAATAGGCAGCAATTTGGTAGCACTGTCAAAGCTGCAGTTCTTGGTGGCATCCCTGGTGCTACAGGTTTCATTCCAAAGCAAGTGGTCAGAGCAGGTGACCAAAGCAGCCCAATCCGGATCAAGAGTTCCTGATGTAAATCAGGGCTGGTGGCCTGGCCCCAGCTGGCAGAGAAACCCCAACTCCCAGCAGAACGAGGGAGGAAACTGGAAGGGAAAAAGCAAGGGGGGAAAAACATCCCCACATTTTAATACCTGAAGGAAAACACAAAAAATAACTGGGGGGGGAACACAAAAAACCCCAAACTGATGCAAAAGCAAGCCCTCTGCACTACCAGCCAGATGGACATAGCTACTAGAGCAGAAACACTCCTGTGTTACCAACACCTTTGGTCACAAACAAGAAATGCAGCACCACAACAGCTGCTGTAGGGAAAATTAAGTCCATCACAATCAAACCCAGGAAAATAAGCAATATTTTACTCTCAGAGTTGCTTCTTACCAAAGGTACCATTTTGATGAGAAGAAATGAACACAAGGATGTTTTGTATCCTTAGACAGTCTATAAAGCCAAGAGCCGTAAGACTTTCTTACAAGAGCTACCAAAGGGAATGGAAGTACCCAACAAACCCACCACCCCACTGGAACTCAAATATTTTCAGGGGTTCATTAATTCATCCATCATACTTCTTTAAAGAAGCATTTCCTCAGTCAGGAGATATTTGCCAGTGAATAACTGTTACTAAACACCAAGTGTTATATTGCCGTATAACCTTGACAAACTTCATTTGCATGCCAGAGAAATAGTGGGTTTCTCAATGTTTCATCACTACTCAAATGTTTCCACTCAAATGTTTCCACTACTCTCAGAAAAGATTTTTACAAACTGACTCGGTGATATTCTGGTTTATGGGTAAACAAGATATTCTACCTCTAGCAGGGTAAAATATATCCTTTCAATCAGAAGAGGAAATAGCCAGAACAAACTTGCTTCTCAACCAGAAAATTGCTAGATCAAAAATGTCAAGCAAAACCAACACTGAAAACATGATATGTATATCAAGCATTGCTTATAAATATCATCTGATAGAAGGAGAGGGATTTGTATCCTTTACTAATTTTGTCTATTTTACTTTCGGTTGAAGCATCTTCTTTTCATCTGCTCTGGCAAACAAAGAAAGCTCAAAGTTGTTCTACAAAAAATGTTAACTCTTGCAATACTGCCAAGTCAAGTGAGTACTTTATGAACGCCCTCATCAGCCTTGCCCACCATTTTTGGGGTTACACAACAGATTATGAAGCAGACAGAGGGGAAGCAAAATGGCAAGGAGTGGCTACAGACAAGAGGACAGACTAAAAGACACGTAATCCTAGGAATGAAAAGCTGGCTAAAATCATGGAAATGTGGAGCAATTACACTGCAGGATTTATGGCACAGACAGGGAGAAATCCAGTCTGTCAGCAAGAGGCAGAAGGGTTTTCTAAAGACTAAAACTCGTGAGAGCAGCGTTAGAGGGTCTGCAGCAGAACAAGGATGCCAGCCAGCAGGTGGGAGCCTCATGTCCCATTCTACCAACCAGCAGGAATTGTCTGCAGGAGGACAGCAGCTGGGAATTCCTCACTCAGGCCTCACAGGGACCTCAGGGACAGCTGCACACAGGAGACTGAGCAGGCAGTGCTTTGGCAGAACCACCGGGAGCTCTGAACCGGGGTTTGGAAAGGGACACTCCTGCTCTGGCCGTGGAGGGTTTGAATCTACAGTGAAGGGGCAAGACCAGCAGTAACTAGGAAAACAAAAAATATTGAAGATTAGAATATGGCAGAGTCATTTAGCCTGATCCTTCCGAAAATGTTGGCTTCTTCCTGCCAAAATACTCAGAAAAGTATTTTGGAATGGAACACATTCAAAGCTAATCCTGCCAGTGCTGAGCATGACTTGAGGGATGTTTTCTTTCTAAATCCATGTGTTTGCTGTTACACTCACAGCCTATTTATTGTGTGTTTGAGTAGCTTGATGAGGTTTACAAGTAATTATTCTGTGGCACAAACTGTATCAAGCTCAATTCTCCATAGGACAATAAGGGACTATTTTTGGTCAATAAAAACCATTTGATCTGTTTGTCATTTCATTCCATGGCTTCATTTATTTGCTTCCATCACAGTTAAGATTATTTGTGACTATGTTGAGTTCTGTTGCAATTTGTTTACCCCTTTTGGTAATAGTCTGAGTTATCAGAACTTTTTTTTTACATGGAACAATAATTTGAAATACACAGCCATCTAAGAATACACACGGATATTTTTAATATGTAACATGCTTTTATATATATATATATAAAACCCCTGAAAAATAGCAATATGTAGATAAAGTCTGCTTAAGAAGAAATGGAATTTGCTGGGGTTTTTTGTCTTTTCTAAACATGATTGAATGTAACAATTGCTCAGTGAGGATTCACTAGGTATTGTGACTACTTGGACACAGATTTTCCACGTATCTCGCAGAGAAGTTACATCAAAACCAACTGTTTAGAAAACTTTAGCTGAGGTATATTAAAGCCAGTTAAGTTGTGTAGTTTGCCTGATGAACACATCAGGAAAGAGAGGGACCCTTGGCTCTCTGTAATAAATACAGTCTAGATCCAAACCACAAGTGTTAAGCTGCAGGAGATATTTTTAATAATTCATCTGTAATTTCCCATCACTACAGAAATATTTCTAAATGCTGTTGCTGTCAACAAAGAAAAATGTTATAATCACCTTCATAATATTCTTTGCAGACAATAAATACTGGCTGTAATAAGCAGGAGGCAATGGGAAGGCAGGGAGTGATCTCTTTGTGTTTGTTTATGATGTTATTTAGACAAGGGTTAGAGTGAGTTAGGAAAACAAAAATTGGTAAGGCAACACCCTATCACAGATAACTTCTCCTTTCTCCTCAAAATGTTTATGTGAGATCAAGTTCAACTTCAGTCAAACAACAGATCCACTGAATCCGGAATTTAATGGGGGAAAACATCCCGCCATTGCTTGCTTTGGAAATCCGTCATATCCCATTGTAGTACCATCAGAAAATCTGTGGGTGGAGGTGAAATGCAAACTGTGATAAGAAAGAACAACGATCACAAAAATGCCAAGATATTATAAACCACAGCCTGGTCAAATGTTTGTCCACTGGAGGGAACTGGCAGCCTCATCATTCCACTCTACCTCTTTTGAACATCTGTATGCAGCTCTAAAATACTGAGCACATTATGACTTCACCTGCAGCCTCTGCTGTGAATCCCAGATAATCCTGACCTCAATCTGAGCTTGAGTGAGCAGCTTTCTTCTTCTGTATTTTAATTGCCTCTAAAAAAATATAGAAATATTTATTAATTTTCCTGACTTAAAAGGAACCTCTTCTCTGTGTTGTTTCTCTGAAAGTGCTGGTGCTCCACTGTTACAACATACAATGTTTTTTCAAATTTCATAAACAGAATTTTAGGCTGAATGTGAGCATTTTGCTTAATTAGAGTTCCCCTTGTGCCCAGGGAACAGCAGAACTGGCTTGTGGGAACTACTCTGTGGTAATAGTATGCAGACTAACTTTCTTAGACATAGAAATTCTTGTATTTCTTTTCCAATTTTCTCCTGCATACATATTGGAAAACTAGGAATGCCACTAAACAGATGTATTCATGTTTTCCATGTGGTTCAGGCATTCAAGGCACACCAAGATTCTCCAAAAGTTAAAACAAAGGTAAAGAATACTGTGGAACTAGAAATCAAGACTGTGTTTGAATATAGACTAGGAAGAGAAATGCTACTTCTCACAGGAATCTTCTCTGGAAGAGCAAAGCAATATTCAGTCACTTGAAAAATAATTTAATTGTGCAGGAGAAGATTCACAGCTAAAGCTGTGGAAATAAACACACTCGGCAGCCTTAGGGGAAAGATATACATTTCCAGCACAAAAGACATACCCTGCAGTATTCTCTGTGAAATAATCTCATCTCTGAACATGGAATACATGGCCCTCAAAAGTCACAGCCTGCAAAAAAAAAATTTAAACATCTCAGAAGTCAGGAATCACCAGGAAAAGACAAAAGTTTTGTGGGAGGGTCCATTCACTAGGAGGAATGAATTATTGCTTAGCCGTGGTACACATGACTAGACTATGGAAACATTCAATTCCAATGCTTTAAAAGCAATGTTAAGCTTTGCTACTTCTCCATAATTAGAGAACATATATGTGGAAACTCGTATTGCCACAGTATATCCAAAGACGCCATGTCTGGAAGACACAAACAAAAAATAAAAGCAGTTATTAGGCACAATAACAGTCACCCATTCAGTGCTTCAAAAAAAGCTTATTAGCATTGTTCATTACCTTAGACTTTTGTTCCCAGCCCGATCAACAGCTTGTTTTATGGAGATAAGATACATGAGGAAATCTGTATTACCTGCACTCATTTAATTAAAAGTTAATTGAGACACAGACTTCAAAAATACCTGTTACAAACTTAAATATCTAGAATGAAATGGCCTGAAGCTAAAAAAGCTATTATTTGCTGAGAAGTTAGAGCTATATTCAGCTTTATAAATTTTCCTTCCCCACATCACTCTCCTTCCTTAAAAGAAGGAATGGAGAAGCTTTAGAGCGAGCCGGTACATCACGCTGCTGTGTGTTTGAGTTAGGGCTTGGAAGAGAACTGCTAGCTACCTGATGAGGTTATTTTTAGAAGCTGAATATATCATCAAAGTCTGTTCTGCATTCCCAGAGCCAAGACCATGTGTCATCCTGGGACTGGATGCGTTTCTGAGGCCTGTGGGCAGGGATCCAGCAGTGACGGGGCACATCAGCACCAACACAGCGCAGGAGGGCTCTGCTGCAAGCTGTAAAACTGCTTCAGGCAGCCAGGAGACACACTGGAGAAAGGAAAATGCTGGAATGGCTTCCTTTGTGTTCTCACCAAGAAAGGCAGAATGGGAATACACTAATAGTAGTGTAATCACTGGGATAAATGGGGAGAAGCTTAATGGGGTTCATTCGAAGCTTAAACACACCTTGTCCTCTTAGCAGGAAGAGGAGCAGTAATCTAGAGCAGTTGGTACAACTGAAAAGGCATCAAAAAAAAAGAAAATGAACTGTAGACCTTGCACTCACATTACAAGTCAGGCATCCAAAATGATGTCCTGTTCAATCTTGGTTCATGAGGAGTAGAATGGCTTCAAGTGGAACAGTAACACATTTGAGTGCTGCCACCAAGACACCAGCCATAACCTGAGGTTAAATATTAGCACCTCAACACCCCATCCAAAACACTGACTTGTACCTATAATTCTCCTCTGGAGCATATGGAAAAACTACCTTCTTCCCTCATCCCTGAGAGTTTTGGTTGGGGTCTCAGTCCTGTCATGAGCAAACCCTTTCCCTTCAACTGGAACCTTGCAGGCTGAAGGGTTTGTTTCACAGCCCCAGCACTCCAGCTCTAAAGTGGAGTTTTAGGAGGAATCATCTCCCAGCAGAAGTTCAGCCTGGCCTGGAGAGCAGAAGAACACACATGCAGTGCCTCTGTTTCTGGAGGGCAAGCTGGAGAAGTATTAAAGCTGTATCATTGTTGCAAGATGAAAATAATACACATAAGTACCTAATTTAATTCAAAATACGAGGATTTGACAATAATTAATCTCAGCACTTATTAACGTGAAGATAAATTGTTCAGATAAATTGTTTTCTGTCCTACTCAGAAAACAAATTGCCTTGGAAGAGATGTTCTGGGAATGTCTCTTTATGAAAATACTCCTGATATGACTGGGAGCACGAATATATGGAGAAATGGAATAGATGGAAAAGAACTGTAGAAAAGGTATCCAGCAACCATTCCCAGTCCAAAGAACCAAATAACTCCTATCAGAACCCAATGTAAAAGGGTTAAAGGATGAAAAAAAAACCACAATAAAATTGTGCTCATGGAAACCAGAGACTGCAAAACAAATGTTTTCTTTGATGCTCTTACAGGTTTGGGTACATGTAACAGTGTGTTTAATGCAGTGTATAAGTAATGCAAACTCTGCAGACTTAATACTGGGTCAAACTTGAGAACCATTCTTTATTTTTTTTTAGTCTTGATCTCTCCATGCTCATATTTTTATGCCCTATTATTCTACTTCCTTAGTGGGAAACAATATGCACATCATTCCTGGCTAAAGCAGACCCTTCAGGTCACCATGTCTGCCCTCCATCATGTTTCTGCTTCCTCATAAAATCCACTTAAACCCTGCATCAGTGTTCCTGCTACTGCTACACTTCTGTTTCAGCATTTCTAATTTAACATACACACACACACTGGATTTTCTTAAGTTGATCTGACCCCTGTAATCACCAATATTATCACTTTCTCCTGCTGAGTCTGCCAGGCCTCCTGTGATGCAAATATCCTTAGTGTTCTAATTTCACTACTTATCATGATTTTGTCCACATTATACAAGCCTTTCCAAATGCTGTCTTCCAGTTTCTTTGCTTCTGGCTTACAGCATGTGATGAATTAACAGAATCTATTAATTTCTGTCTCTGAATGAGGCTGTTTTAAGTGTAATTAATGTAATATATACACTACCACATTTGTTGTTTAGATACAAGCAGTAAAGACTTCCCATGCCCTCACTTAACTCAGGGACTCACATCCATCTTTGAGCCGCTCAAAGTTCCAGGTGCGAACTAAACTCCAGCCTTTGCCTTTCGAGACTTCTGCAAAACCACAATATTTTAGGGTTTTTAGTGTCCAAGTTTGTCAAATTTGTTTGAATTTAGTAAATTGGTTTAAAAGCAGTGAGAAGGTGACAGACAGGCAGACTCCATCTACCAAGAAGGCTCACACTGCTCTGCTTTGAAAGCCAGGCTGAAAACCCACCAAGATCATAAAGTCTGGCAACAGCCTTTGCCAAGCTCTGCTCCTGTTTCATTTCAACTCCCTGTAACGTGCTGTTTGTGTGCTCTTGGAATACACAGGTAGGAACTTGAAAGGGATTCGTTCTGGGAGTCACTGCAGGCTCTCCAGAGGGAGCAGAGCAGAAGAAAAGAAAGCACAGAGAGGGAAAAACACCAGCTCTGTGTCAGCATCGTATGAACACAGGCAGTGCTGCAGAACTAGAAAGGAGCACGTCCTCCAGACTGCAAGATCTGAGGTGGTGAGGATGATCAGACTGCAGGGTTGTCTGGGGTTTCCCTGATTTTACCTTTGGAACCCCTCTTGAAATAGATGAAGCATTTGCAGCTGGAAGCAAAGCAGAATAACTAAAGAGGGATTAATGCAGTTTTAAAGGCAGGAAGGTAAATTGCAAACTTATTAAATGAAGCCAAGCTATAGATGAGGACAGTCCTATCAAAGAATAGCTGGCAAGATGTTAAGAAAAAAATATTTTCATACTGCCCTCCAAATTAGAGTGGCCCACTTTGAGTGCTTAATTACTTCCTCTGCTCACCTCTGGCTCTAAGACACAGCACAGTTGCCAGTGTGTTAAAAAGAAAAACAAACCTTAAAATGAACAATCACAGCACTACATTTCCAAACACCAGTTGTTTCCGATATTTAGATCTCAATTGAGGACCTATTGATTATGCAAGCCTTTCTGAACAGGCTTGTCTCCCATTTTATAACTAAGAAACCAAGGCCAAGCCACTTGTCAGAGGTACTGTGCATTACTGAATGATCAGATTCTCCCAAATTCTGAAAATGTTATGAAGAACAATGGATCTCTCCCACTCACAAAAAGACAGGCAGCCCTTGGCAGTCCTCGCCATCATTTATGGCAGCAGTAGAATCCCATGCTTAGAAAACCATGCCCTGAATTTAGCAAGGAGTTCCAGTGCTATTTAAAACTACTCCATGAAACAGGAGGATTTATTAGCCTCATTTATACATGCAGTGAAACCTCAGTAGGGCTTCCTAGAATTTACCTGAACTTCAGCAGCATAAAATGCCCAGAATTGCCCCTCCACCCTTCCTTTGGCATTTGCCAGGGGCTACTAGCCTGGGAGATTCAGCATTTTCAGTTTGGGGGGCTCGAAAGTGATGACCCACTGTTTATCTAGTCAGACCAGGAAGCTTGTTTGGTTTTGATGAATTACATAATAACTATAATCAGAATTTGGGGACGGTTCATAGACAAGAAAACACAGGCAAAAGCTTTTGTGTAGCAGTAAGTGCTGGTAAGTAAGTATCACCCATTCTTCCTTTTCTTTGGCAAAGCTGCACACAGAATATCCATTGAAATTCCCAAAGTAACCAGCACGGGATCCAGCTCTCCCTGTTCGATCAAGGTGACCTAATTTGACTCATCTCTTAGTTTAAGAACAACATGTCAACACTGAAACCCCATATACAGCAAATGGGGCAGTGCAGGGGTTGACACAGGAACGAGTAGAAAATCCAAACACATGCAGGGCGTTTAGTTCCCTTTTTTTCAGCTGAATTAGGGAAGGAATTTTACTTATACAACTCATAAAAGTTATGTTTGCTTGTGAAGATAAAGATGTCTGAGAAGCTGCTTGACAAATGTGGATTGGGGTTGGAGTGGGGGGAGGATTTGCTCCAGGTATTTTCTCTGGTGCGCTGACAGCCCCTTCCCCCAGCACAGAACTTCGGAAAACCCCTCAGCCAAACCCCTCAAATCCTGCCCCAGCAGCGTTCCCAGGTGGGAACTGGGCAGCCCCAGGGGCAGGGAATCACGTCCAACCTCATCTCACAGCCCACCTTTGCTGTGCCTGCGGTGCAGGTGAGGCTCCTCCACCGCCGGACACCGGGATATCACCTCAGGGAAAGCCACGGAGGGAGAGGGAGAAAACGCAAATTCTCAGGGAAACATTGTTCAGGTACTCATTGCAAATAACAGAAGAGGGGGAAACTTTGAGTTATACTGAGAGCGTGCAGGGAAAACTCTCACCTCGTGTTTCTAGGCAGGAGGGGAGACGCCTCATGTCACCTGTGGCAGCGGTGCCAAAATCCCGAAACAGAACATTTCCTTGTGCCTGATGCCCAGGTACAAGTATTTCCTTGTGGTAAATGTTTTTTGTTGGCTCCTTCCGTCCTTTCCACCTTCTCGAAGGGCTTTCTGCAACGCGGCCCCCCCCGGGTGAGGTTGGGAGAGGAACACACGCACCAACTGCAGCTTTTATCTCCTCGTTACTTGGGCTTTCGAGGACAAGTGTTAGGGGTTATGGATAACAAGGAGCTGGTCCCCTCTAGTGCTCCATTAGCAGGTCTTTGATTGCAATTACACCAATTAACCTAAAGAGTGAGGGGAAAAGATGAAGGGCTGGTGGGTTTGGGGTTTAATTTTTCTGAAGCCACGATGAACAAACTCAGGCAGTCTTTAATAGTTGAGGTTTTAATCCGTGTTCTTGGGATTTATGAGGTTTGCAGCAACGCAGTTTTGAGCAACCTTGCTGCATGATAAGCAAACAGTGGATCATGGATAGAATACGCCCTTTAAAAAGGGTTTTAAATGCAACCTTAGTATTTGTAGTGTTTATTAAATATCACCTGCATAACCCGTGCCCTGTCCCTAACACGGCATTCCTGCAACACACTCCCCCTTTATCCAAATGATGCCTTGAAAAGCAGGTGAGGGAGGAAAAGGTTTCCCAAACCCTTTCTGACAGTGGCTCCTCTTCCCAGCTAGTTTTCCATGCCACTTCCAAGCCGTTGGTCAAGGAACAGCCCATGAACATCCCTGTTGCAGACAAGCAGCAAGCCCAGTGGGTGCAGGACACACAGGGTGGAAGGGCAGGTGATCTGGGGAGGAACAGCGGAGAGGGGCTGATTCCTGATGGTGGCATTTTGTTTGCCGGCTGAGAAAGGCAAAACTCTGAGTCTGGGAATAGAAAAGGGTGAGCCGTTACACGTTTTACAAACCAAAAAACCCGTGGCTGCTGCTGAAGTTGCCAGTTTGTAGCACAGGTGTGCGGGTAGCACAGAAAGCATATTTAACGCAGATCAATCTATCTGACAGTAAAGCTATTTTGGTGGGCAATTTTTTTATTTGTTTTGGGTGGGGTTTTTGGGTTGTTTTGGGGTTTTTGTGACTCGGTGGGTGTTTTTTTTTTTTTATTCCTAGAGGATCACATCTGTACCAGCACAGGTACAGGCTCCCTCTGGTGGTTCATTTTCATAATTGACAGGGTTTTTTTACCCAAAAACATTCCCTGTAGCCCGACCAGTTGGAGAGGCCAGATGAGGTGGAACCTGCGTTTGAGAGCACATAGACCTAAAAAGGTCTAAGTTTTTTGTAAAGCACTAACCCATAAATGCTTTTACTATGAGTAAAAACTCAGGAGTTGTACAAGCTGTTTGTTGTTATTATTCAGGCTGTGAAAGCGTACAGAAATCTTCACTTTTTAAAATGAAAGCCTTTTAAAACAAGCATATTAACTCTGAAATAGTGGAATTTTATTTAATAATGTTTTAAAAATGCTGAATTTTAATTGCATCCCTGCTTTATTTGAAAAATTGCCATCCTTGTAATTCCTTCAAAGTAGCTGTTTGCTTACGGAGGTATAGGAATAAAATGAGGCTTAAAACAGATGATTAAAGGACTTTTAAAACAAACAAACAAAAAGCAGAAATACTTGCAGAAGCTAATATTGGACATGCATCTGTCTTGAGCACGTCTGGTCTCTAAATTAAAAAAAGAACAAGCGCCTCCCACCGAAAAAATCCCCCAGACACAAGAGAAAAATCCCCCAAGTCCCTGTGATTGTATAACTGACACGACTGCACAGCCTCCAGCGGCTGTGCCAGGCCACTCAGCCTTAATCCCACGTGGTCACGCCCAAGACCTGCCAGCTTCTGACTGAAGTAGTTAAAATTTCATAAATGGCTAAATAAAGCCTGCCAGTCAGGAAATGCTGCGTATCAGAACCTTCCAGCAGGGCAGGAGCGAGTGTGGAGTTGAAACAGGTAACCCCAGTGCCTCCAGCATATTGACTTTAAACTGAGCTTAACACTGGCCTAGCTGAGCCCAACAGCTGCTGGGACCTGCACCCAGAGAAGTGAGGCTTGATGAGGAAATGGGATTTGTTAATGCCATCTAAATGTTGTGTTGCTGATATTAAACTGAGCAGAGCTGCAAAAATGAGGAGAACTTCTATGGTTCCCAGTTCCGGCTGTAAATATTTTGCTGCCGCAGAACAAACTCTGGTTTTGAATATATTTCAACAAATTGTGGGGTTGTTTTTTTTTTTTGCTTCAAGTTTTCATCTCAGCAAATATTATCTTGAAGAACTCGTCTCCACATCTCCCACGTTCTGAGGTAGCCTTTTGTGAAGGTTAAACCCTTATTCACCCTAATATTTCAACAAGTTACAAACTGTTGAAAGTTATTTTAGGATTGTTTCTCTGCTCCTTGTCCCCTCTCCCTTAAAATGTGTCTGAATTGCCACAATCTTACTAAAGCAAATTGTGCCTTTAAGAAATGTTCTTCTGTCAGTTTGTTTTATATTTTAGGCCAATCTCTCTAGAATCCTTACCTAACCTTTAAGGTACTGGAGAAAGGGGAGGGGAAAAAAAAGGTTGCTAGGATACTTGCAGAAAGGCAAATTAGCTGCACTGGAAATAAAACAAAAGCATTAAAAATCTCTAACCTTTTGAGTTAAACATCCAGTTTCCAGCAACTGCCAAAATTTCATGGTTCTTCTTTTTGAGGCAAAGAAATGCAAAATATTATAGAACCCCAATTTCACAGACAGACGGGATGGTAAAGCATTGCCCTACCAAATTAAGTTCAAGATATGACAAACTGTACAGCAAGTTTCTCCTGCTGTTTGCAGAAGACTTAATCATTATTTAATAAACTTATAAATGGTTGTGTTTATTTTTCTATCTGTGTTTGGATGTGGAACTTTTGAGCTCCAGATATTCCATAAAACACTGAGCTTAGCTGAACAAAACCAAGTTGATGAAACCAGGTAGAATCTGAGGTTTCAATGAAACCCTTCCTCTGTGGGCAGTGCTGTTTACAGTCATTTTACATCACTGGGGTGCTACTGAATGTTTCTCCATTTCTAGCTTTGGCAGCAAAAAATCAACAGGAAAAAAAAAGTTGAAGATGTAGATGCTTTCCCTTCACTAAAATATACATCGTCTTAATTGAAACACTGTCAAGAAATCAACCCTTGTATATTTTTCTGCCTCTCTAGTGAAAAATTTCTGCTTATTTGATGGAAGTAGCATTTTACATATTCAATCCACTGCAACAGAGAAGGGTCACTCTATGCATTAACTCTGGAGCAGAGCAAGCACTCTCAGAAAGCTGCTGGAATTATTAAAGCACAGCAATTTTAGGGCTCCATGTTCCACTGGTCTTGATCAGAACAGTGCAAAGAACGAAGCCATCGTTACTCTGTAGGGGAAAAAAGCAAAGCCTTTGCCTTTCCTGTGTATGAAACCCAGACCAGCTTGGGCTTTGGCCGTGTTTAGGTCCAGAGAGATGAGTGCACAACATTTTCTCCAAGATAATGGCCAGCTAGAGGAAACATGAGGCAGAGTTTGACTATTTCTTTTTCCCCAGCTGAGACATATGCAATATTTCACACAAGAAAAGTGTATACCAGGAGCCTTCCCCGATGGAACTATTTTCTTATTTAGCTCTTTGACTCTTTTTCCACTGAATATTTTTCTTCCTCTCTTTGACTCTTTTTCAATCCTATGTTTTGTTTCCTCTTGTCCTCTTCCCCATACGTGAGTCACAAGAATAAGCTTGCAGGTTTGGGTGGGTTTTTTTGGTTTTTGAAGGTCTTTGGGGATGTTTTTGGGGTTTTATTTTTAAATTGAAACCAAAAAAAAAAAGTGTAATAATTGCATGGACAAAAGGAACTGGGCTATTGACAATCTGAGATGGCAAATTGGTAAGAATCCGAATGCAGCTGCATAAAGACAGAAAACAGCAAATTGGAATGGAAAAACATTTGGGTAATTACAAACATGCCAAATCAGGAAATGTAAATCTGTTTAAAAAAAAAAAAAAAAAAAAAAGGGCAAAAAAGTAGAAAGTAATAGTTGCTTTTCTGCAGTACATGCTGAAATAAATGCAGAGGTTATAATACTACAAAGCTTAAAGTGGGCTGTAAGAAGGAAGAAGTACTGAAATCTAACAGGTCATTTAATAAAAAGTCCAGAAAAAAAAGTGCCAGGACACTACATGGGCTTTCTAATCCCTAAGGGATGGGAAGCAAAAGCATAAAAACATGCCCCACAGGGATAGAACATCAGCAGCCAGGACCTGTCCCACAGCATCCCAGTAAGGCAGGAACAGCCCTGGAGATGTAGTCTGGGGCTGCCAGAGCCCAGACCTCCAGACAAGTCACAGAATTCCAGCCAGAATCATTTAGGTCGGAAAAGTCCTCCCAGCCCACCGAGTCCAACCTGAGCCCGATGCCCACCTTGTCCCCCAGCCCTGAGCACTGAGTGCCACATCCAGTCCTTCCTTGGACACCTCCAGGGACTGGGACTCCATCACCTCCCTGGCAGTCCCTGCCAATATTTAGTCATCCTTTCCATGAAGAAATTCCTCCTGATATCCAATCTAAACTGCCCCTGGAACAGCTGGAGGCTGTTTCTTCTTGTCCTGTCCCTATTTCTCTGGGAGCAGAGCCCAACCCCTCCCTGGCTCCCCCCTCCTGTCAAGGAGTTGCAGAGAGTGAAAAGGTCCTTTTCTCCAGGCTGAGCCCCCTCCAGCTCCCTCAGCTGCTCCTCATCTAGACCCCTCACCAAGGTCACCCTTCTCAGGAGCTCAACAATCAAGCCATTCAGGAACCATTCTGTATAAAACAAAATTTCATTAAATTTTCTATTCTAAAATCCATGAAATGCCTCTTTTTTTTTTTTTTTTTTTTTGAATTTTACTGTGGGTATGTATCAAAAACTGGGCAAGATGCTGGTTCCTAAAATACTTTGACTGTTTAGTGTTTTTTCTGTAGTGATCCTCACTTCATTTAGCAGCCATTTGAGGGGGTATTAAATAGAACATGGTGTACCTGACAGGGCAATAGACTTTTAATATGGCAGACATTTTTGGGGGGTGATAATAATAATAATAATAATTCAGGTCATCATAGTACTTGATTAAGCCTCTATGCATTTCAAACTATTTGTTAGGTAACTGGAGTAGTTCTTCAGAATATCTATTTCTGTCTTAGAATCATAAGATCCAAACAACTGGTGCCTATCAGTCAAAAGGATTGAAAGACAGCAAGCAAAATTGAATTATTTTAGCTTTATCTGAATATGTGGGTGCTCTTCTGGGGCAAAGAGAAAACTTGATAGTATTGTAGGCATGGCCACAGATAGATAAACTTTTAGTAGTTATTTGGGTTTGGTAGGAAACAAAATTCAAAATGATACATGCCTCAGGATAAAAAAAATGCATTTATAGGATGAACTTGTTCTCCAAAATTGAACTCCAGATGCTACAGCTTTATGATACATGATGATTACAGTGAAATCCAACATAGCTGAACTGTTCTGGACACAAAATTAATAACTAAGTTTTGGGATCATCTAACAGTCTGCAGCCAGACCATGGATTCCAGTGCAAATGAGAAAATTATAAATATAGTAGAGAACATTACTTGGGAACCTGTTTGTTGGTTTGGTTTTTGATTCTTATTTTCTCTTGAAACATCTTCAGTTTTTAATTACACGACTAATCTCCTCCAAGCAGGGTAATTAGTGGGTGCGTTGAACCATAAATGAGGTAGATTAGAGTCAAGCTGAACACTCATTCAGAGGTCTAATCATTCCCATTGATTATTTGCTGTGGTATTCCTGATTTCCACATTTAACCACGGTCTTAATACACATTTAGGTTTAATAGAAAATGAAGAATTAAACTAATTTACACCTAAAGAACTTGTTAGAAGGTCATTGCTTTCTATTACCTAAAGATGGCATATTAAGACTCGCTGCAGAAATTATAATTAAACCATTTAAAAATACAGTGCCATGATCCCACCACTGTCAAGGGCTTTTCTGCTGTGATCAGAATGTGATGCAAAGAAAGTGTTTGGTGGTATTTTTAAAGGTTTCAGTGATTATTGGCAGGATTTTTTTAAAAGAAATGCTAATAAAACATTTTCTCCAATCCCAGTTATGTGCTGCACATCCTAGAGTGACAGTGGAAAGGGGGAACGCTTGCTGTGATTTCAGAATTTAGATCATAATGTTAAAAATTTCTCTGAAAGGGTCAGCTATGGTGTTCTTACTAAGACATCTTCCCATTCCTCAGAACATAGCTAAATTACTAAGTATATAATGCCTGTAGAAGCAGGGAAAATACAAAACTGACCTGGCCTCAGTGTTTCGTGTTTCCAGCAGAAATTAGTTCAGTTTTTACCCCACTTAGGAGCTGGAATTAGGACTTTGCAAAGAGGGTCCTAAAAAGGCCAGTAACACTGAAGTGTTTTCAGGGGTTTCTTCTCACAGGATAAAAAACTTGGAGGTTTTTTTCTTATATGACCAAATAGGAGTTTTCTCCCCCACTTTTTTTCTGGACAGGAGGGCTGTAGGATGCAAATAATTCCAAGCTGTCACCTCACTCGCCGCTCCATCTGCATTGCAGATCCTGTCCACTTCGAAGGGAAATGAAATCTGCACATTGGGAAGTCTGTTCAAGCATTTTGTTGGTTTGCTTGTACCCACCACCACCTGCCAAGAATTGGTTTCCCCTCTGCTCCCAACCCTTCTCCTGAATTCCCCTGGCAGGTTCACCATAGGACATGTCTCCCTGCTAAACACCCCTTACTAAAATGCCACACTTATGGGATGTTTCTTATCTCCCTGTAAGCACACAACAGAGCCAGAATAAATACATTAATGCTTTAAGATCTCCCTTGTTTAAGAGATGGAACTATGCAAGCAAAGCATAAAATAAATATTTCAGAGGTGCAGTTAAGAGGCAGAGTGTGTAAGAATTGAAACTTCCGTTGAGCTCGGTCCAGAGACTTTTAAAAAACATCCTTCTTCCTCTACCAACATATTTAACTTGTTCCTCCCCTCTGTGTTTGTTGAAGATTTTGCATAATGCAGTGTTACTAGAAACTTTCTGTCCATGTGAATTAAGAACCACCAAAAGTCTCTCTAGAATAGAGTTCCTGAGTGAAACTGAAAGGACTAAGTGGCTGAATAACTTTTAAAAGAAGAGGATATGGCCAGTTGCTTTGGAAAAAAAGTCCATTCAGTTGCCAGAGGACTTGGAGATCCTAAGACCACCCAGAAGGCAGGTAGCCTGCCAAATCAAAATCCAAAGGACATCGTGCCTCAAGGGCTGCAACTCGCTTTGAGAACTCTCAGGACTTATGATTCTACTTTCTATGCTCCAGTATTTGGAGCCATAAAGGAGACCCTGCAGCTGAAAATTGAGATTTTATCATTAATAAGTCCCATCTGTACGAAAAAATAGATAACAGGAAAGGCAGAAGGAGAGGTGAGGTGATCAGCACCTCCACTGTGAAACACAGTGCTGTTACAGGAATGTCAAGGAGGCTGAGTTTTCCTGCTCCAGGGTGCACTTGCTCTGCACAGCACTCAAGTGGAACAGCAGCAGGTGGAAGAAGAGGCCACAGGAAGAGCAGAAACAGTGTTGGATCAGAACAGGGCCATTGGTGCCACTCAGTTTTGAGAGCTGGCACACGAGTGTTACCCAGAGCTGGGAGCTGTGCTCAGGGTTTTTGCACTTGCCATCTCCAAATTATCAACTATGCCATTATTCAGTCTCTAATTCCCCTGAACTGGAAGCTAATTCAAACAAAGCAAATGATCAATATTTTCCATTCTTTTGCCACCAAACCCAGCTGTATTCCGTATAGGGGTCAGGAAACGGGGGACCAGCACTGTCAGAAATGTTACAAGGCAGTGGTGGCAGAAGTGGTTGTTCTGTTTGGGAAGGTCTTCAGAGTTCTCATTCTGTTAAAATTCATATTAAATTGAAGAATATAAGAACCCAGTTCACCCTTGCACTGTGATAATCAGATAAAATATTCTGTAGTATTTATAAATGAGCATTCATTTAAAAAATGTTGAACACTTTACAGGTCTAGATAAGGCAGCAGCTTCCACTGGTGTGCTCATGAAAACAGGGTCACTAGAGCCTGGCATTTCAGAGCTGTGATTATGCAGCAGCACCTGCTCAGTACCACAAACCTGCCAAATACTAGTGACAATTTATGTCATGTGCCCAAATCTTAATTATTGCAATTGGTATTGGAATAAGAACAGCAACCAGTGATGAGAATACCGCTGGAAATGCAATTGTTACCGATTTGCAGGGTGCTGGTAATAACCCAGATTTACAAATTGCTTTATAATACCTAAGATGCATATTAACTTGAAGCACAATAAGGTCATGGCAACAAAATACACTACTCTGATGGTGCCTTTACCATCTGCACAGTACCTCAGTCAATCACATCAGGAGCAAGCCTAGGCAAGAACCAAGATGAAATTATAATTCCTTCCAAAAATAGATCTGGAAGTTTCCCAAGAAGGAAAACATTCCTCCCTCAAGTTGGTTATTTGAATGTTAGTTATATTTATACTGTGAAATGTTAAAATAATAGATTTTTTTTGGCCAGAGGATGATAATCTCTTCTGACATCACAAATGGATATATTTTGCCTGGTAATTACTGCATGGAAGTGAATAACTGGTGGTTGAGTTATAGACCAGCTTCAGGAACAAAATTCTAGTCCAGTTAAGACAGGCAAGTGTAAGAGAGGTAGAACTTCACGAATTTGTCACAGATTGGGTAATATGTCACTAGCAAGTTGTGCTTTTCTTTGAGTGTGGTTTTTTGCAAACTCAAAATTAACTCTCCATTAATATATTCCTTTTATGTAGTAGTAAGTGTCAAATATTTTTGGAAGGAAAGAAAACCTGACCAACCAACAAAGACCAAGGAGGAGAGAAAGATTAAGCCTCTTTGTGAAGTAGATTTAAAACACATTTTTGGCAGGAAAAACTTTTTTTTTTCAAGTACATACGTGAATCTCCTCCTGTTTTTTCATTTTTTTTTCCACTGTATTTCATGACCTGACCTGCCGAGGTTAGTTTTTTGCTAGTCTTGAGCCCAAATTTTTACCTTTAGTCTGAAAATTCATTACAATCATTATTCAACAAAATAGAGAAATACAAAAAAATACCCGAAGAATGGAAAGTAAGATCTACAGAAGCAAAAGTCTGAAGAGAAGATGAGCAAAAGTGAAGTATAGCTCAAGTGGAGCAGAGAATTTATTCATAAACTGAGGCAGATTTGTGCCATTTCCAGAGACGGTCACAGGTCTGGTCCCTGCATTTCATACAGTGGTGCTCTGCAGGATTTAGAGGTGACTAAGCAGCACAGTAAATGAAAAAACAATTGTCCAAACTGTTTCATATGGAGTGGAGTTGCAGAGGTGCTAAAGAGAGGGCACCAAGAGTTATTATATAAGAACTTGTGTTTTTTCTTTGGGCGTAACACTTCAAGAAAATAAAATGTCATCATTAATGAAATGTGTACTATTTCTTTTTCCATGTTAGGTTTTGAGCCTGATAATAGAAATGTTTGGGGGCTATATTCCAAGATGTGCAAGCCACAAATTTAATCTTGATTCTTTCTCTTGTGACTATTTTTCCACAGAATCACAGGTTTAGAAGGGACCTCTGGAGATCATCTATTCCAACCCCACAGCATAACCTACAGGAGGTGATTCCAGAACATTTCCAGGTGGGATTTAAACAGAAATACTCCTCCCATAAAATTCCATTGTGAACCATTCAAATTTAGAAATTTTGGACTCATTTGCATACTTCATGAAATTAGTCAAACCATGTGTAAGCTCCTTGTGATTGCCACCCTTTTTGGTTTTTGAACAGTTTGTCAGTAACAAGTAACAGAAATAAACATTTCAGATGTTTGACAGAATTGTTCCTGCAATGGGGAGTCTGAACCTGTGAGAAGTTCTAGTCCTGGAAAGTTATTTTGACTCAGATAACACTGAATCCAGTCCCGTCCTGAGCAGGTCTGGCTCTGTCAGAACTGAGCTCAGTGACACCTGTAGCCAAGGAGCAGCAGTTCAATTTGCCACCATTTAGTCACACAACTTTTTTGCTGCTCCAGAGGCTTTTTTTCACTGTATTTCAAGATGATTTACAAGGAAAAGTATTTCTTTCATTTACTTTGAGAAGGGAATAAAGCTCAGTTAACTCTTGTGATTGGATTTAAAACCACAGCAGAAATATAGAAAGGGTGTCTTCAGAGCATCGGGAAGTTGGGACAACTTAGAGAAATAAATACGTGGCAAAAATGAAATTGAATTGCACAAAGCATACTATACTTAAAAATATAATGCAGGTTTTAATTCTACTGTTATTTGATGCAAAACCAGCTGCTTTGAATAACACTGAGTTTAAATTAAAAAAAAGTCACTTAGCTCTAAGAGATGAATATTCTTCTTGAACACTTGATTAAAAAAGCCCAAAAGACCAAACTGTTATTTGAAAACTGAAAACATTTGATTATTCAATTGGACGAATTATCTTGTGCCGAGACAAAACTTAAATTAACTGCAGATATTGCTAAAACTCATTGACAGAAGGCTACAGCCATTCCATTAACCAGACTGTTGTGGTGCTTATTTCAAACAATGTGTCTGATTTTCCTTTGCTTTCCCTTGGATGTATTGAAGATCACAGCCCTTCAACATGTGCAATTCAAGTTTCCATTGCTGATGACAAGCTTAAATTGAAAATAGTTTTGTAAGATTATGGGTGTCAGTGCAGATAGAACAGAACAATGTAATTAACTATGGAGCAAACCATAAAAACTAGATAGGAAATGGAACTGCAAATCAGCTGCAGAAGCAGACGAGCCTTTGGAGCTCTGCAGACTCACAAATGGCCCTTTTTTAAAACAGGAATTGTAGTTGTTTCCAAAGTTATGGGATTGTTCAACTAGAGCAGTGATTCTTTATTTATTCTATTTTTGTTCTTACTTATGGAAACGAACAGGCAGAAAACAAACCAAATAAAACCACCCAGCTCCTCATTGGAAAAAGACAAAATTTAAAAATAGCTGGTGATGACCCCACATAGTTCATGTTAGTAAACTATTTCTGAAGACTGGGAAATAAGGACATTAAGGGAATTATAGGCTCCCTTCATAGTGCTTACAGAATTTGCCAAGGATAGTTGCAAGTCCCTCTGTCTGGGGAGATAAAAAGGATGCTCCAAGTCAGTCATTCACATAACTGTACTATGTACAAACAAACATGCACTACATTTAGGGTCAAAAATCAGACAGAAATCTCCCAGGAGAAAATCCAGCCAGAAAGGCTTTTGCTTGTTTCCAAACTAGTGGAAAGTGTTTTATAGAAAAGGAGACCACTCCAGCAGAGAGAATTCCAGAGGTTTCGTCTCTCAGAATCTATGACCAGAAAAAGTATAGATCACAGCACCTGCAACAGGAGGCTGTGATGGTAGAATTTCCACCATTCCAGCCACAATTACAATGAATAAACTATTCCTCTCTTACTCAACATTTCTAAAGTTATAAATATCTTGAAAAAGAGTATTAGAGCATTTCTTATTTTCTTACAAACATGACCATTGCCTCTAAAATGCTTCTTCTAGCTCCATTTTATTCTTTTGGGATGTTTTTGGTGGCCAGTAAGGGATGGTTCTTGAGAACACAGAAGTATTTCTAGCACACATTCAGCTGTTGTCAGGCTCTACAGAATAACAGCATCGTGCCTTTAGGTTCCTGTAGTTTCAGTCAAAAGACCAGCAGCGTGAATTTTGGTGGAGACACGGCCTATGGAGACAAAGCTCCACAGCTTGTGGAGCAGAACTGTGGAACACAGAACAGAAAGGACTCCACAGGTTATTAAAAGACCATGTTTGTAAAGGACTTTTTGTGGTTGGTGGGTGGGACAAACCTAAAAGTGTTTTCTCCCATTGATTCCATCTGGATGTTGCCTTGGCCCAGCAACGAGCACAGCTGTCGGAGCAGCATGGCTTGTGAATTTGGGAACACAATGCCAGACAAGGAAAGGAACTGCTCCCTGTGTTGGCAGCTCCTGGTGCTCCCCAGCTTACAGGGACAGCTGGCTGTGCTGTAAAGAACAGCAGTGGCTCTAACTTGTACAAAAAGCTGGCACCCCTGTGGAGCAATTCCATCACCGTTGGATGGGTTGTCCATACCCTGAGCCTTGCAACCTTCCTGCAACTCCCTCCTTTGTGGCCTTCATACAAGACTAAACATCCCAGTTTTTCTCTTTCTCAGCTGTTCAATAGCCTTTGAATATGAAATCCCTCGTGGTCTGATTACTGGGGACAGGAAGAAAGACACTCAGTTTTCCCCAATTACTTCTGATGTCTATTTTGTCTATAAAACAATGCACTTTGCATGCACTTGGACAGCACATCCTTTTAAGCTCCAAGGAGGAGCCAAACAAGAAAAACAAAACAAAACACTAGAAAAAGGATAATTATTTGTCAAGTAAAACAAAACCTTTTCAGGAGCTCCTCCTTAGTTCCCTTATTATGATCCAAGCCTAAGGTATGGAAATGTTGAGTTATGAAAACTGCATCCAGCAACACCACCAGTTACAAACCAGGGGCAAAGGAATTGTAATTCCAGTCCTATGCCGGTTTTTCTCTTTAAATATATATATATTTATACATGTGTGTTTATATAAAACCACATATATATTTGGGTCCCAGTTTTGGCCATTTCTGAAAAAAAAAAAAAAACCACATCCAAAACACCTACCTCTGTTTAGCAGTGAAAAACAAGTGTGATTCAAGTGAGCTCCAACAGAGGTCTTATTCTTTAGGGAAATGAGACTGAGTATGGACTTGAATAAATTCAGATTTAAACTCCATCAGCTTGTGGGTGTCTGTGAATGGCTCATCATGTATTCAAGACACACTGTTAGGTACAAATGCCAACCAACAGAGCTGCAGTACAGAGATCAGATTCTTTTTCCATCTTAAAGCAACGATTTCCTTTCTAAAAAAAATCCTGCTGGGACAGAGCACTTGATTTTGTGAATTTTTCCTCATCTAATGGCTGGGTTTTTTCTTGTTTCAGTTAAAGTGCTGTCAGAACAGCGAGGCTACGAACAGGGAAAAGCAGCAGCTCACAAACAGGATTGAAACGATGGAGGAGAACTTGAGTTTATCTGCCTTGGCAGACACGAGCTCGCTGCTGTGATCTGTCATTTGGGGGATTTTTCCCTTCCAGCTGAGTGAAATTAATTTTGCTGAGGTTTCTTTTGAAAGTCTACACGCAGGGAGGCTGAACTTTCCCCCAGCAAAAAATGCACGTTATTTTGTTCCACGTTAATCAAGATTTTAGTCCCCCCCCCACCCCAGTCCCCAGCCCTGCCAATCACCTGGGCTGTGCTTTGCCATGTGGGGTAAAAGGAGGCGCTTTCAGAGCTTCCCTTGACAGTGGGAAATCTGGGGTAGATTTCAGAACAAAAGGAGAGAAATTAGCCTGATTAATTTATGCACTGAGCATGCTCCACCAGCGCTGGGCACCATGTGATTCTCTGTTTCTAAGGAAACAACTATGATGCTGAGCACATCCTCCCCTATCATTACCTGCAGGGTATTTTTTTTTTTTTAAGGCATCAGTCAGCAATAATTTGCTGCCCCTGATTGGCATTGATTTATATTTACAAATATATAATGCCTAACAACAAGTGGAAGAGATTATATAAATCTATGCTGAAATTAACTACAGTAAATATATGGCACAGTCCAATTAATTTAATTATATTGGGGGTGGAATTGCTGCAGTTTACGAGGGAACAAAGATGTTATACCATTGCTGTCCCTAGATGGTGCTTTTACTTAGAGATAATTTGCATTGTGGCTGATTTATCATTAAAAAAAAAAAAAAAAAGAATCAGAGGATGACTATTCAATCTGTTCTGCTTTCAGCAGCTTCCAGAGCACCTGGTAATGCTCTGGAACAAACTTAAAAGTGTGGCCCACCTGAAGGAAATGGTGCTGTCAGTTACTGTGAACTGCTGAAACCAAGAAGAAACAATTTGCAGAAAGCATTTCAATGCAATAAGGTTATTCTTGAAGGGGGCTCTGCCCCTGCTTGTTACTCAGCCACTACTCAGCAGCTGGAAAGTCTTCAGGCTTGGACTTGAGCTGCCAGAATGATCTTGATGGCATTGAAACCTGTTTAGATATGAGTGCAGAGCTGCAATTAATTGAGTACATCTCCTATTGAGTTTTCTGAGCTGTGGCCTGTGGGTTTTCATTTTTTTGTTCCAGTGTTTGTGTTTTTCCCTTGGCTGAGCAACGCTATTACAACAAATGACAGTAATAAATTCTCAACAGAGTATCAAATTAAATTGTAATTAAGGTGAAGAAAACCAACAAAACTGAAATAAATAGTGCAAATAAACCTTATTAAGCCTATAAATCTTAGATTATACAAATGTAGACCATTTTTAATTTGTATTATTTAGAATTTCTATTATTGTAAGAGGGCTTTGAGGTATCTTTTTAAACAGAGGGTGTGTTTACACCCTGGAAACAGATATTCAGGAGATCACCCAAGGACCAAGACAGAAAGCGGCCAAAGAGTTAGTAATTTTCCTGTGCCAAGGACAGAAACTCCTAAAAAAATCAGTATCTGGTCAGGGCACCAAAGAAAGGAAGCAGTACTGGGATGTTCCCAGGAGATGGGGTCACCACTACTGGTGTAACAGCTGCTATAACTTCCAAGATATACGGAGTTAAATCAACATATTAAGATCCAGATTAGCCTTGACTGTCCTGTAAAGTTAATCCTGAAGCAAAAGTTTTCCCCAGTTCAGCCCTGAGAGAAGTGCCAGTGAGCGAGCAGAGAGCCACAGCAGATAGGATGGTTATCACTGGCAAATACAGAAAGCTCTTATGCAGAAGGAATTATTGGTTCAGAATGGAAATCTTAACGTCTTTGTCTCAAACTGGCACCAGAATGAACAGTAAACTGAGCAATCACCTGATTTGCAAAAGCTGCCTGGCATCTTCTTGTGCAGGGGCAATGGAAAGGAAGGAGTTTCAGTTCTGCCCAGCCTGAGCCTCACTGGAATTTCTGGGTTTCACCAACCCCTCCAACACTTGGGCAGGTGCTCCCAGTGAAAAGGTGGGCTCAGGCTTTGTAATGGAGTGGTAAAGACAACTCAGCTCTTTTTTAACTGTTCCTTAAAGGAGTGTCACAAGCACAAAATTACCATGACTAGAACATGTCTATTAACCCACTACAATACACTCCAAGAACTGATTGAACCAGGCTGTGAAGGCCATACAGTATCTACTCGAAGACAGTTTAGCTCTGTGCTTGACATGTATGTCAAAAAATACCTGTTTGGATTCCCAAGAGCTGTATTTTTTTCCTATCAAGAAAAACAACAACAACAACCCAAAAGGATTATTTTACTGACTCAGAATTTTCTTTTGTTTTCACCCGTTTCTTTTTTCTGTAGGGAAATACTTCCTGGTAACTTGTTTTAGAGCTGCAGGGATTTTAATAGGCTGAGCTGGTTGTGTTTGGACTCTTTAATGAAAAGGAACATCATCTCTCCTGCCACGTTAAAAACCAAGCAAGACACTGCACAGCTTGTAGGCATAACTTAATATCTGTCAAGCCTCAGAGTGAATTTCCATTTTTACAAGTGGCATTGTTAGTGTGCATCACATTTGGCTGCAAATGCTTCCTGGCTTACCTCCAGCATGAAAGCTGATACTGTGGTCGATATTAACTGGCCCCTGTTAGTAAGGGAAGAAGAGAATTGCATCTGTGCTTTAGGAAGGGATACAAAAGTCACAGGACTTAAGCACATAATTTTGTTTATACACACTTCATTTGTCATCCTGAGTAACGGGAATCAAGATTCAAGTAGGTCATCTAGGTAAATATCTTTGTATTTTGAGCCAAATCCACTGTCTGTTTTAAAACCTGTGTCCTGAAGGGTATAAAATCTCTTCTAGAAAAACTCTTGCTCTCTTGTGTCCTGTTCAAAAGCAGAGACACATGCATGCAATATCTCTGTGGAGGTTTACAGACAAAAACATTAGTCTAACTTTATTCAGCTGGTTTTACTGGAAGTTGCAAGTGAGCCTTGAAAGAGCCTTAGGAGTAGAGACACCCCAAAATTCAATTTAGTGTCAAAATGCTTGAAAAAAATTCACAGGAATGGAAAACAAAACTTGAACTGCATTTTTTTCAAGTTGAAACTGGCAACAGATAGTTTCATCAGACATGTAAGAAAGCAAACAGGTGAAATTTCTGGGAGGGTTGTTGTTTTTGTTTGTTTGCGTGTTTTTTTCCCTAGGAAATAAAGACATTTGAAGGCCAAATCCAAGGCCAGGATCCATCCCTTTGTGGAGAGGTGATAATCCATCATTATGGACTCTCTTAGAAAGAGTAGAATTGGAGGGCTTTTGCTATAAATTCTTTCCTCTGCAATTTAAAACAGAATTAAAAGGGGATCAACATTGCTAATTACATTTATATTACACATTTCATGATTAAATTTTTTAATGCAGTGGCTTGGAAATCAGAAAACTCTTGGAAGTTTGAAACTCTTCTGCAGCTTGTGTTCTGCTTACAAACTCAAAGAGATACTGGGAGGTTGATACCTCCACAGGAAACCTTGGGCTTTTTAGGATGAAGTGTTTCTGCTCACAACTGATGCTGTGGGGAAAATGTAAACGTTGCTTTACCAACCTGTGTGCAGTGTAATATTAAAAAAATATTATTTCCTTTAGAAGATGTTATGCACAGATGAGAAATTTAAAACTTTCCGCTGGGGCCAAACCGGTCCCTGCAGAGGTCTCTGCTCCTCTCCAGCTGCTCTTCAGAGCCTGCTCCCTTTGTTCCCAGTGATCTCTGTGGGGTAGGACTTATCCAAGGACTTTAAAGAGTCATGTTCAACAGCAGCCCAGCCCATTCCCCGAGAAAAAGGGTCTGGTGTGAAGTTCAGGGAGCAACCAAGACATCAAGAGCTGGAGAGGGACGAGTGGAGAGAAGGAGGGGCTGTGGGTGCTGGTGGCAAAGGAGAGGGGAGAGTGGAAAGGGAGCAGGCACTTCAGAGATAACGGGATTGACAGCAAGGAGAGGAAGATAAGAAGCTTTTCATTGTTGTTTGGAGCTTTTTCTAGGTTTCCAAAGGTGTTTTTCAGAGTTGAATGTCTACAGGCTTCAAGAGTATCTCGTGGTGCATGAATCAGTAGTGCAGTTAAACATTTTTCATGAGGTCTCTTGTCCTTAAAACTCAAAATACTCATTACTTAGCCCTGCTAGAAATATCCCACCTGGGGGAACTATCATCACTATCAATCTTTTTCAAAGGGAAAGCAGCCAAAACTATCAAATGAAAGGTGACTTCATCTCTCCATGGCATCATTGTTTCATTAGCATTTGTAAAAATGAATAAACAGGTTAACAGAGCACTCTCTAACTTCACTCAAATTGATTGAACCAATTTCACTGATTTCCTTGAGCATATAGCAAATAATTAAGGAAAATTTAACAAAATCCAGAGAAAGGAAGGTGCACATCCATCATTACCCACAGTTTGGAAGCCCTGAGTCAGATTTATCTATCAAGAGGGCCTTGGGTATTATCTGTTATGTGCCAGTTATCTGAACTAGGAGTGCCCATCACTTAGAAGTGAGTATTTTTAGTAATTCATCTGCTGTGGAGAGTGGCTTTGAATCTCAGTTCCCTCCACATCCAAATGTCCATAATCTTCTGCCTGCTGTTGGTATTTATGGATTTAGGTATTTTCTTGTGGGTTGGAACTACATGATCTTTAACTTTCCTTGTAACCAATGTGATATTCTCGGAGCTCTGACCTCAGCCATGCTTTTTAACTTTGTGTTTGAAAAAAGTAAGTTTATATTTCAAAAGCAATTGCTCTTTTAAGTCTTTTGCATTATCTTGGTCTAAATCTGAAAACGAGCCACTTCATTTTAAATGAAAGATATGTGGGGCAAATGTAAGCCAGGAATAAAAATCAATTTCTATTCCAAATATTCTCGGAATCCTAGGATAAGGAAGTCAAAGAGGAGGTTTTGCTTTGGGATCTCTTTTGGAGAATCACCGGAGTAACTTAGTGGAATAAACCCAAAGACTTGTGCATTTTGAACCATATGCATGCCTTCGGAACCTGAATCACATTTCAAAGGTTTGGAAAACTATAGTTAGGACATGAAATCACTAGAAATCAGAAACAACATAGTTAGTGTTGTGTCTTCAAATATAAAGAGTGTAGAGGCCAAGAGCTCAGGAACAAAGGAACTTGCAAAATGCACTTTGCTGATCACAGTCAGCACAAAGCATTGCAGGTGGCTCTCATCCAAAATGCCAGGAACACCTGAAGACAGCTCGATTCTGGCTACAGATGTATCACACAGAGTGATTTCACCTGAGAAGCCTGTTAATTTATTTAGAAGCAGAAACATTTTCCCAGGCTATTCCCAGTGCAATTTTCCCAGCTAGCTACTCTGCAGAATGCCTTTTCACAGGCTTTTGGATGGTCTAGGGTGACACTATGTGGCTGATCCGAGCACTGAAATATCAGTTGCAAGTTATCTCTTGGAATAACTGGGGAAGAAACTGGTCTAACCTCTGAATTCTAATGTATAAGAGCCAAGGTTAGAGCTTCTCAGGTTTTGTGAATATGCCCTATGAAGTGTGTCTGAACTTTTTGTTCTTAACTAGAACCTTCACAGAGAATCACTTGACTTAAACATCTGCAACAGGCAAAGACATGATCCCCCTGAAAGGGTATTTACTCTGCTTTAAAAAGGACAGACGAGTTAGCCTGGGGCCTAACCCTTTTAGAAGGAGAAAAGTTGTTTCTAGAATTTCTTTGTTATATCTGACATCAGCTGTGTTTTCCTAAGGGTAGGAGGAAGCAAACAACAAGCAACACTCCTAATCTAACACCTCCATCTCTCTCCTGTCAGCTCAAAGTTCCTTCAGTTCTCTTTGTCCCTGCCCCCTCTTACACACACATCCCTCTTGCCCCCTCACAGGAATGTCTCCTTCTGTCCCATCCATTCACCTGGGTGTGTACAGTCACCATTCATTCATTTTTGTGTAGAAAAGGTTTAAGTATAATTTCCAAAGATTTAAAAATATATGACTCATCATTAGGTTGTGACCAGTCTTTCCTGAAGTCATGTTTAAGCCAAATGGAAAAGAAGAACCTTGAAAAAGAAATGAAGTCCAAGAAATCTGTACCACCATCTGCATTGCTATTGAGCTTGGTTTGTCTGGGTGTTTTCTTTAAAAACAAACATTTCTCCTTCCCTCCTCCCAAATCCTGAATAGGTGCCTAATCTACTGATATAAGTTTTGGTTGTTCCACTTGGATAAACAGGTTACCAGAATCAAAATTCTGCCCACAGAATTAAACAAACAAACAAACAAAACAACCAAACAAACAAACAAAAAAACCACAAATGCCAAAACCCCACCAACAAAAAGGGGTAAAAGTAAAAGAGGAGAAGAAAAACTGATCAGAATGTAAAAGCAAGTCTTAGAAACAGCCCTTCCTTTTGATCAGAATAAGTGAATATATAAGCGAGTGCTTCAAAGCTCAGCAGTTTTCTGGGAATTATTGCAGCTTGAAGAGAGAGTGTTTCAAGTGATAATCTGCCATTTTCCTGGTGGTGGACTGCACCAAATGCCGTTAATGAGATGCAGTTTTAATGTGCTGGCTCTTTTATAGCTGTGTTTTAATCTCTGCTGAGGGCACCCAGAAGGGGTGAGTGAACACCAGTTCTATTCTATTGAAAGAAAAATCCAGCTGGAAGATGAGGTTTAGATAATTTGCATATTCCTCCTTCTCCCCACAGAAGTGCTGACGTGGTGGAAGGAGCTGGTGAGTGCAGGGTGTTCATTAACCCCTTGGAGGGACAGGCAGAAACGTTTGCACCTTGGTGTCATGCAAGGTGGGTGTGAGGAGAATTTGAACCCTGCTGATTTTACCCTCCTGCCCTCTGGTGTTATTCATAACACGCTCTTCAAAGCCGGGATGGATCAGCTGTGCAGTCAGCTCGGTTTGAAGGAGTATTTCTCACAGCAGGGTGAAGAAAGCCCTCTCCCCTCCCTGTGGCCACTGTCAGAGGGTTGCATCTGCATCATGAAAACAGAGCATGGGGAATCATTGCAGTTATTATCACACACGTTGCCACAGTCCCCAGAGCCTGGAGCATCCAGGCTCTGCTGTGCTGTCAGATACTTAGAACAAAAGCAGCTTATGGTGTTTCAAATTGCATCAGTCAGACACTGTTCTTCCACTGCAGCACAACGTTCTTCTCCCACGCCTCTCAAATCCGGACTCCCTATAACATTAGGAACTAATGCAACCCAGATCTTGAGTAAGTGTCTAAAAGATGCTGTTCTGAATTATACTCTGCCCAGTGTCACCCCTCTGCAGCTGTTTCTCTATAGAGAAGGGCTGTGAAGGGTAATGGCTATTGTACAAACCTGACAGGTTTACAAGCCTTTTTGTGACACTCAACATGTACAGTATCAGTTTTTTTCCATCAAAAACCTCTCAGGGTTTGTCAGAGATGGTAGGGACAAGAACAGATCACCACAGTTTTTGGAAATGTAGCAGTGCTGTTTATTTTTTCTCCTTTCCATAGCAAAAAGCACATCTGTGTACTCTGACTGGAAATCAGTTATTTTTCAGTCAGAAAAATTTCCCTATGCCTGACCCCAAAACATATAAGTCTTGTGGCAGCAATTTGTTGCATTGCTGTAGCATTATCTCAATCTTTAATGTCACAAGATGCGCATAAAAATTAGTTACATTTTTTTTATGTCAGCATTGTAATGTGCAGAATAGGTTGAAAAACGTAACACAGAATTTACTCCTTCCTAGAAATATGATGACAGATTGAAACTGAAAGTTACCACTGCCATGAGAGATCCACTATGTATGAGGAGGTTCTAAAAAAACCCAAACAAACCAACCCTCCAAAATCTCCTTTAAAGATAAACCAAAATATTAATGTCCTTAGAATATTTAAAAATATTTAACATCAATACTAAGCACACTGTTTGCATCAACATTTCTTGAGAGACAGATTGAGATTAAGCATAAGAAGGAGCAGTAACAGAGTCTGAAGGAGATCAGTATTTCTGTGAGTTTTAGGCTGTATCAGAAGGATCTTTGGCATCTCACTGATTTCCACTCTATGTAATTCCTATCTTAATTCTGCCTCGCTCTTAAGGCAGCAATGCATCATAACATTAATTTATGCCTCACTTATACTATATTCAAGGATTGTTTTTAATCACTGAACATGGCTTCTCACAAGATACTCTGTGTCTCCACATCAGTGAAGATATCCTAAAAAGCAAACAGCTACAAAACTGAAGTACAAGCTCCTAGTTCTCATGCACCCTTACCTGGCCTTCTGTCTATTAAAAAACACACAAAAAGCACCCATGGACACTGATGGAATAAATGGGAAAACTTGTGCTTGGGGGAATTCACAGCAGGGAAGAGATAATAAGAAATAAAATATACCTGTGTTCTATCAGTTGACACGTGAAGTAAAGAGCAGTTGAGATACCAAAAGCTACAGAAAAACGTTATTAAATTTGAAACACTAATTTTTCATTAGTTATAGAAACTACTTCAGTTTCAGGTCTCTGAGTGCAATTTCTAAACATCACAGATCAGAAGCAAAAAAATCAATATCAACAAATGGAATAATATTCGGAAGAACTGAAATAATTTTTGTGGTTCCAGGTTTGTATTTCGAACACCTCTCGTTGCTAGCAAATCGTTGCTCACGATTTTGGGATGAGAGAATAAAAGCAGCATTTCCTCAGTGGAGATTTGCTGCACTGTTCTGACCCAGAAAAACAGAGATCCTACCAGCAAGTTTCTGAAAGTCTCTGATGGCAAGAGGCAGAATAAAGACACACAAAAAGAGCAGGGATGTGCCAGACTGTACATCACAGCAGGGGTGGGTGGGGGCAGTGTCTATGGACGCAGAAGACAACAGTTACTAACTTTCACCAGGAACATCTCTCCAAAACTTGATTAGCAACACACTGCAGGTCAAAACAACCCTGAAGAACCGAGTGTTTGAGCACAAGTGCATCAGTCCACCCAGCCTTTCCAAGAACTAAAATGCTGCACACTCCCCTTTCCTCCGCTTATTACCTTGTCAGCAAGCCAGGTATTTACCATGTCAGCAACCTGTCCACGCTGCAGGTTGTCCCACAACACCAGAACCTGCCTCCCCATCTTCCCCCAGGAGTGTCCTCTGCCCAGGGGCCTGTTTGCTATTGCAGCACTGCTGCAGTTTGAGGAGCTCACACACCTGCAGCTCCTCCAGCCCCCTTCAATCTCCGTGCTCCTGATGCTCATCAGAGAGGCAAATTCGACGAATCTGTTGTAGGCAGTGGTAGAAATAGTGTAGCTGAGAGGTTTGACTTTAAGAATTGCTTAAATACATTATACTTTCTGGAGACCTTTGAAAGATTTCCTCCTGGCACCTGCTGTTTTCCTTTATCTGCAAATGCCAGTGGTCTCCCCTCATCACAAGATTTCAAACACTTGCACTTTTTTGGGCTTAGCCTGTAAGTAATTGAGCGTCAACTACTCAAGTCTTGAAAAAGTTTTTAAAAGGTGTGAGCTACACTTTTCTTTAAAACATGAAGCTTTTTTTCCTTGTTTTGCAATTACCTGTGTTTCAGTACAGTGACTCTCCTGCCATTCTGATGCCATTTAATTGCAGCCTCTGGAGCAACTATACTAAAAAACAGGATTTCTTTTCCTTTGCAATATTGTTTGCAAAGTCTTAATATCAAAAGTGGGTGTTTTCTGAGCCCAGGATAATCCAGTGAGCAGTAGTTATTTTCTATAACCAGTTAGATTATTTTTTTATTCTGAATGATGTTTTGTGGAACACATTTACAAGAAGGGATCATTCAGTATGAGGTTTAACCACCTGCCTGTTTTCCCCACCAAATCTCAGACTGTTGAGGAACCTAAGGAATGTTTCTTTTGATTTTTCTTTTTTTTTTTAATGCATACATGGTTTGTGAAATATAGCACGTGCATCATGGGAACTACTGAAGAAATGAAACTCAAATTGTAACATTTCAGGATTCAATAATGCAACTGAACACTTCAAAAGGGTAGTGAGACTGCTGGGGTTCTCCACTGATAAAGGAAAAAAAAAATCTTAATTACTGACTATAACTAGTCAGGAAAATATTCCTCTGATGTGAGGTAATTCAGAGTAATTCAGAAGACTTGTACCAGCCATTATTTTTAATGTGTGCTGTTTGGAGGGATGGCAGATTTCCACTGTGCTCTACTAGCTCACTATTAGCATAAGGATGCTCTGCCAGTGGCATATCATAGATCAGCCTCCAAATTTTCAGGAACAAAATGTACTGGCAGCATCAAATAGGCAGGAACACTGAGGAGAGAAAACGCTTTGGCATTATTGGGTAGTGTTTCTGTCCTCATACATGAAAATGAAAAGAAAGGCAATTGAGTCATCCCTACAGCATATTCAAACACAGTGGGCTTTCTCTGTGTTTTCTCATACAGTGAAAATACAATTTATAGCCAGGAGTTATGGGCTAGAGGAGGCAATTGACCTTAATACAAGGAAATGGGCATATTTCACTCTGATCATTTCTGTCACCTCAGGCTTGCAGGTAATAGCAGAGAAAACATAATAGAAAAATACTGAAAATATCCGAATTCCTTACAAGCACAGAAAATAGGACAATAAAACCAACTAGATGTGACTTCAGTTCCTGATGGTCGATTAAACTCCCCCAAAAAGGTGCACATGTTCTCAGAACTGGCTTTCCGAGGTGCAGCCAGTGCTGCACGTGCTCTCTACAGACCCCCAGTCTGCCCAGCCTCGCTCAGGATTCCAGCAAGAACATCCCTTAATGTGGAGTGGGACGGGATTTTGTCAGGTGTCAGCATCTGCCTGGCACAACACCACCTTGCTTTACAGCAGCCACCGAGCAGATCCCGTGACTCTGCAGTTTGGCTTCTGAAACCACAATTCTCTGGGATAGGTGGCAAGACACAAAGACAGCCAAAACCACTGAATGCTCTGAGACTGGGGGAGCTCTTGAGGCATCTGTTCAGTTATCCCTGCACACACACCTCTTTTTTTTTTAAGGTTTGATTGGACAGTCTTTTTGATCTACGATAACTGTGGCTTGATTCTGTGATCAGCCCTTGCTGCTGTTTCTCTGCTCCCCACCAAATCAGAGGTGAGACTCGTCATGGAACTGCAGAGAAAGCAACTGAAATGACCCAACAGCAATGCAAACATAACAGAAGAAAAACAGTCTGTTCCAGACCATGTAACTACATGAACACTAGTGCTGGCACATAAGAGAGCATACGAGTTATTTCGGTGGAACATCAAGGTTGTCACAGGGTTGTACAGTGGTTGTGGGCATTTGGCACGTTTATTTGGGACAGAAGGGATTATATTTGATTCACTTCCTTCCCAAAAAGCACTATTTATGTATTTATGTACACATACTCCTGTTATAATCTTTGCTTTCCATAAAATAATTCCAAACATGTACCAAATTAACTATTATACATGCTATGATGAGAAAGCATTGGTAACTTATTCATATGACTTATCATCCAATAATGTTTATTTTCCCTTAATAATTTTAGAAAATCATTTTAAATGCCTCTTTGAGAAACTTGAGTCTGAAATAATTTGAAATCACCCACTGATGAAGCACTAGGAGGCTTTATATATACACATATCTTTCTTTCTGGAGACATTCAAAACCCACCTGGACACGTTCTTGTGTCACTTGCTGTAGGTGACACTTCCTAGGCAGGGGGTTTGGACTGATCTCCAGGTCCCTTCCAACCCTCACTGTTCTGTGATGTAGGGTCATCTTTAACAGATGCCATAAATGCTTTGTAAAGCTTTTCCAAGGAAGCCACATAACTTGCTTTTCTGGTTTTCCTGTTCTTGCAAACACTGTTTGCTTGCACCAGCAATGCTTGGACCAGCTCAGCTCCAATGCCTCTTAAACGCACACCCACAAGGAGTAGAGGGGAGTGCTTTATGATGTCCTTGAAAAGAAGACAAATCCATCACAGATAGAAGTGGAGCACATTCCCTTGCTTAGAATTTAACACTTAGCTGGTATCAGACAAACACAGTCTCCCAGATACACGGATCATCAGAGCTTGCCTGAACATATGGGAGAAAATGCTCTGTAAATATTTCCTTTGGTTTGTGTTTTTCAACAGGCTGCCTTGTTTTTAATAAATAAGTTATTTAATCATACTTCTACTTCTATAAGGTTAGATCGTAATAAGCCTGTTAATACCTGCCTGTAAAAAGACAAATAGAATGAGACGCTCCTCTGTCCCTCTCAGTCCCTCTTATATCAGTGTGCTGATCAAATCTGAGCATTACCTAAATGAATTTCATGTGCTGAGAAAATGAGAAATATGGATTTGCAGCTTATAGCCCAGGGCAATGTACACAGGGAGCCCAGTCTGGATCTGAGCCATGAATAAAGTTTATTGTGTTGTTATTGTTATTATTATGTTCTTTATAGCAATGTCTCACAGTGCTGCAGGAATACAAACACAAATAGGAAATATCTCTCTGTCTTACCTTTTTGTGGCTCCCCAGAGCAAGCCTACTATTACTGTAACACCAAAGAGGAAGGTTGGAGTGTTGTACCCTGGTCCTCTCCCAGCCTGTGTACACAGGGCACCGCTACACTGGAGTAAACCAACACCACAAAGTGTGCCACTCACTTTCATTTCATGGAATAACACCAAATGCTAAATTGGACAGGGATGCTGGAGGTCATCTGCTTCTGGTCAAGCTTCTGATCAGAGAAACGTCAGGTTTGGGGTAGCAGCTGAGCAGGAGTTTTGTAAGTCAGTGTTTTCCAGCTACTTTGGGAACCTCAGCCTACTCATGAATATGGGAAGAGCTGGAAAAGGCCTTTAGACAGAGAATACTATTTGAGTACCTCTTGTATTAGAACTCGATGTCCAAATCAAGCCAATAACAAACAATTAGGGTTGTGTTTCATTTCAGTAGATAGCAAACTATATGCACCTGCCTTTTCTTCTCCTTTTCCTAATTCCCTCCTTTTGTCTCTCTTTCCCCCGCTATTTATGCACCATTTTCCCCATCCTATATCAGCACAGCACCTCATGGCAAACCAGGATGTTTTTAATCTGAAAGCAGACACGATCACCCTCACTGCCATCCTAGCACGGAACCTGGTATTCTCATTTTGAATCAGGATAGAAGTTCACCACCAGTGAGGGAGCAGTAACCTCAAACACTCTGTGCCTTTCTGGAGCTCCAATTTGATACAAAGGAATTTCATTCCTGTTATCCTTCTAAGTTCACATGTACAGCTCCCATCCCTGCAGGGCTGGGAAAGGATTCCACAAACACTCTCGAAAGGGTGCAGCTCAAGCTCACAGCAGCTGGCAGTATTTAAAACACACTGAACAGCGCCAGTCCTCACTGATAATTTTTGGTAGAGATGAAGAGCCCTGCCAAAAGTACAGGGAGTAATAAAGTTATGTGTGTAGGAAGGAGGTAAATGAGTGACAGAGAATTAAAAGAAAACTACTTTCTGCTTGTTGCCTGTACTGAGCTCACAAAATCAAAGCAGAAAACAATTTCACTCCAAAGCAGCTCTAAAGCTCCATTAATCCAAGAAATCTGCTGCCTGAATAGCAACTGTTTCCCACTGGGTTTTTTGTTGAATTTCCTGTGTTGGATACATTCTTACATATCTTTTCTCACAGTGTAGTACTATTTCATTTTCAAATATGACTTGTCACACAGAATTTGTGAGTAAAAGCTGGGAATCTGGGTGAGAGGAAGGGAAAATCTATAGCATGAAGCATTTTACCTTTAAGAACGAGATTATGTGGCAGTTGGTCACCTCACACCTTGTCTGTTTGGATAACTTCTAACCAAAGAGCAAGAATGCTGTATGATCACAGGCTGCAGTGAAGTTTAGGGAACAACTGCTTTAATCTGAGCTGAAAAAAAAAAAAAAGAAGAGGAGGAACTCTCCTGGGCTGAGGGTCTGAGCAGCAGAGTGGGGATTCCCTCCTTTTGCCCCGTGCACATGCACAGTTTTGAAAGCCGTAAGTGATAGGATGAATCCTGGCCTGAAATCCCCAGTTCCAGAAAGTTTCAAAATACCTTTTTTTTCTGATCATGACAGAGGGAGAAAGAGCTGGAAAAATCTAAAGGCAGAGGTATCTCATCTGGGTCAGTGACACGAAAACAGCCTTGCAGATCTCTTGGTCTGAGGGCCAGTATTAAACTAATTGTTTCATAAGCAAATTCACTTCATCCATTTTACTCATTCTGTACATAGTCATTCCAGAAGAATTCCCTGCAGTATTCCCATCAACCATTCCCACCACTGCACACACCAGGATACGTTTCTGGGCATTGCACTGATTCAGCCAGGCAGGAATTAAAGCTTTCCGGGCTGACTCAGTGCCTGATCCCGAAGATTTACAGATACCTTTACATGAAAATATCCCAGTGGGAATCCAGAGCCAGATCTAATGACCTCAGGTGAAAATAAAGAAAGCTGTTACATTCAGACCATTATTGTTCATGCTGCTTTGTGAATTTATTTCTTTAAATTTTCCACTTGTGCTCCTGCCAAGAGAGATCTATTAGACAGAAAGCAGCAAGAGTAAAACTTTATCATTTTGTTTCAAACTATAAAATAATTTACATCACATATTTTACTTACTTTTGTCTTTTTGTTTGTTTTTTTTTTTTTTTGAAACCACAAACATTCCAGCATCACACTGTAGGAATAAGAATAACAATAGAAAGCATAACCTTTTGCATAGTATTAAATGAACAGACAGAGTAAGTTCTTTATTTACAATTATTGTCTAGATAAAAAAATTCATAAAAACAGATGAATGAACATATATTAATAACCCCTAGTGGGATGGATTGCCAATGTACCACTGTATTGTTGTCCACAAATCTCATGCTGCTAAGTACAGTACGTAGAGAGCGAGCATTTATATATTGCAGGGAATTTTAACAAACTGATCATTTTGGTTTTTGATCCATTGTTCCCATCACAGAGAGGTCAAGCAATAAAAGAAAGGAATTGTGATGCACGACTTGTAGTTGAAAGGTCATAGCTATTCTGCTTTAAAAAAAAAAGAAAAAAAAAAGAAAAGTCTATCATTTATCATATACATAAAGCACAGTCTCTGCTCACAAAAGCCCAAGTTTTCTATGCATCTCAGTTTATATATGTTTTACTATATATACACAGAATGCAGTGTACATTTTCTTAACAGTTTTCAAGTCTGCAAATGGTACCTTAGGGAGGGGTACTCCTACAGGAAAATTTAAAAAAAAACCCAAAAAACCAACATAAAACCAAAAAAAAAACCAAAGGGGAAAAAAACCCAAAAAACCAAAAAAACAAACAAGAGAAAATATGGAGAGTGTTTGAAAATAAAAAGGCAAACAGTCAGTGTTAAGATGTTGAAAACGAATTGTTCCAGTATTAATAGCTTCTGTAGATGATCAAGTCCAAAGCTAGAGGCTTCCCTGTAAATAGATAACACTTTTTTCTGCTGAATATGATATCCCAAGTAGGCCATAGAAACCCAATACATGTTGTACAAAGGTTAATCACCGTATTTACAAAGCGAACAATCCTGACTGAGTTTTAATCACTTCATTGCTAGGAGTCAGCTAAAATAATTATGTTTTCATGCTAGCTTGATACTGGTAAGAAAAGGGTCACTATCTGTCGAACAGAGAGCTGTAAGTGCCTCCAAAGGCCTGTTCTGTTGGTCAGTGAGAAGTTTGGATCAGAGAGCGAACTACGTTTGAGCCAAAAACATTCAATAGCTTCTACTCAAAAGTCCGAAGCTGGCAAGTCAAGCTGATTAGAACTTTACCTGGCTGATAAGTCTTGATGCACCCTGAAAACATCTGATCAGTTCAGTCTGCAGTTTGGCCATGAGTCTAATCTTGGTTTGGAGAGTTCTGGCTTGGTTTAAGTTCTTGTGACTGCAGAGATGCACCCTTTTACGAGCCAACTTTAAGACAAACCAGTAATGATACCTCAACAAATCGATTGATCAAGCTAGTTTGAGAGTGTTCTCCAACACACCTGGCAGAATCAACTGTGTAATTCAAAATGTCTTTTGCACTGTACAGTTATGGAAAAGATCATATGCTGAAAAGTCTCCAAGCAAACTTTATATTAAATACAAAAATTATTTATGAAAAATCTGTGATCCACAAAGTGCTTAGCATTCAAGTGGTTGACATAGCAATTATATAAGCTCATAAATTTTAAGCTTTTAGGGCTGTTACCATCTTGAAGAATATTTTCCACCTCCCATACTGCAGGTTTGCAAAACAGCTTTCTTTGTAGAAAGCTCAAGGTAAAATAATGTATTACTGTGTTACAGTATACCTTGTGACTACAGGAAGACAAGCTTGGTTAAAAAAAAAATAATAATCACACAAAGCACATCTCAATACACAATTAATAAAGATTCATTCAGTCCTAATAGTGCAGAAATTATATTTGTCTTTAAAAAAAAAAAATCAAAGCAACAACCTACAGCAATTCTCATCCAAAATGCCAACAGCCCATACTTTGCAAGTAATAAGGAAATAAATGCCTAAATTACTAATTGAAAAGGATTAAACACCGTATATCACAGTATTTTAACATTTCTTTTATCTCCATACAGACAACCCAAATATAACTTCTTTTAAATTATAAGCTCATTTAATATCTCCCTAAAGATGCTTTTGGAAGCTATTGCTGCATGTTTAAAGAATGAAATAGCTTCCGTTTTCGTGTGTTGCACCAAAACAAATTCAAGCAGATTATCAGAGGGACCAGAAAAAAAAAAAAGAAAAAGAAAAGAGGGAGGGAAAAAAAAGAGAGAACCTGATCATTTTGATTTTTATTTGAAACAAAGGAAGCCTGGTTTACCTCCCTGTATATAGGATCACAATGCTACATCCAATGTGTTATATTTTGGCTTCTTTTGTTTTATTTTACTAGCAGTATCTACATTATTTAACAAAAAAAAAATAAATAAAATCAGGCAGAAATCAGAACACGGCTGTAATAAAATATCCAGGGTGCGATATTACAGACATTTTCAATGAGCTGAGCTGAGCCGTTTTTATACTACTTCGGCAGGAAGTGCTTTCTTAACCCTACAAATAGTTAAGGATATTTATCTACAGGTTTGTAAACAAATTACATTCTTTTTTAGGACATAAATAAGTTAAAATAGTCAGAGCAATTTGAGCAGAAACAAGGCAACATGCCAACAAAGAAACTTTATATATATATAACTATATATATATAGATAGATATATACATATATATAATTAATTATCTATATACTTATATGTATATATCTCTATATATAGTCTCATAAATGTTTAAGTTCCTCTGTCCAACTGGTGCAAATCTACTGTGCAAGTTAAGCTTCGCAACTTCAAAAAAGTTATTTAAATTAATCTATACAATTGAGTCCATGCCACACAAGCATTTCAAAAAACTCACAGACCAGTGAATTGGATAAATAGCCTCAGAAAGAAGTCCTCTGCAGTTCCTGCTTAAGGAGGAAAAAACAAAACAAAACAGAAAACAGAACCAAAAAGGAAATAAAAACCAACAAAAAGAGAGAAAGAAGGGCCAGCAGTGTACAGTACATTCATGCAGGAGGATTTTTTTTGTTTGTTTTTGTTTTTCTGAAAGGGAACAGGGGGGTATGTAAATCAGCCATTCATTCTTTCCCCAAAACCATTGTGATCAACAATTCATTCACTTGTCTCAGAGTGAATAAGAGTTCAAACAGCTTTTCAGCCAGCAGTGTTTTTAATATATATATTTATATATTTCGGTTGCTGGAGGGAGGGGGGTATTTTATTTAATTTTAATTTTTTTTTTCTTTTTTTTGCAGTGACCTTTTCAGCTAAAGTGATGTCTCCAGGCTATGTATTGGGCTTCCTGGACTAGAAGAGGTAGCTGATTTACTTGTATCAGTTGTAAGATTTATTCCACTGTCGATAGCACTGTTGTTCTTGTTCAGCGAAGACGGTGGACTCGAGTTTTTCTTGAGAGCAGGGTCTTCTTCTAGGTCTGTGTCATCAATGAGTGGGATGTGGGGCTGGGAATCTTCTATCCTAAATTCAGGATGAGTCATAAAGTTGTGAATAGAGGTTCTAGATTCTGGTTTTTCTAAACCTTCATAGAGAGAGCTACGGAATGCCTTCACGACGCGGATCTGGGGGGAGAAAAAGAAAGGGGTGTCAGAGGGGGAACCTCTCCAAGGGCAGCACCGTGTTAGAGAATAAATACTTTGTGAAAAATGTAGCATATGGTTAGGGCAGTGCAGGCAGCTGAAGTCCAAAGTCTCTGGATGTTATATGCATAAACGAGTGGCTCAAGTTATGTGCATTTTGAATATCTGTACCAACTGCAACATTAAAATAAATCAGGTTTAAAGCCATCAAAGAACTGATGGGAAGTACTGGTTAAAGAAAGCCAAGGTCCACTCGTGTGGTACATCCCTAGTAAAAGACAAGCCATGTTAATTGTAATGCAAATGTAAAAAACCATGCATGTTGATAGTTTTTTTTTTTGCAGTGAGTAAGTAGAAAGGCCTTTTTTTTAATTAAAAAAGTCTCTTTTGGTATTGTTAAAAAAAAAACCATTACACATAACATATCACACTTCACAAACAGGAAAGCACAGAACACGGACACAGTCGGATGGGTACAGATGAGACACACACAGGAGCCAAGTGTAAAAACTATAAGTAGTATCAATGTTTTAAAGCAAAATCTAAATGGATGCAGCCAAGAGCACGAAAAGCCAAGCAGACAAAGTACTAAAGCGTAATCATGCTACCACAGGGGAAAAAAAAATAAAAATAAAATCACAGTTACCACATGAACAGAGATAACTTGCACACAACAACTACACTTGGAAGCCTGGATAATGTGAACATAGTATCGTTGAACCAACTTTTATTTTTCCTTCATGCATATGTGAGGTAAACACTCGAGTATAGACCCACTGTTCTAGCCATTGAGCTTTCGAATAAATATCAAAACATGTAATAAAATGATGTACTGATTATTGGGTTGAATTGAATTGTTATCAGCAAGGTTTTTTTCAGGTTTTTTTTTCATTTCTGTGTCTCAGTTGTAAAAGTGTAAAGTTAAATGTTGAAAGCGACACAATTGATGCCATGTATGCAGTCTTTAAACTAGGTCAGCTGACTTGTGCCAGGGCAATCTAATGCCATTAAGCACCTGACAGTAGGAACACAGGTGAAAATAAATCCAGACTCAGCCCCCGAGGCTGGCAGGGATGGTGCACAGTGCCTTCCCAGTAGGAAATGAGAGGAACAGAGTGAGGAGAGGGGAACACTAAATCCTCTGTGGGTGGGCAAAGGGAGGGATGCTGTCTGTGTCCCAGTGACCTACCAGTTCTGAAAAGAAGTGAAGGTCTGTGCTGGTTTACTGCGGAAAAAAACATAACTTTTTGGAAGGGGGTGGAGGGGCAGAGAGGAAAAAACAGGATGGCAAAACGTGATCTGTTGGCAAATGTTTTATGGCTAAGTATGAGTTCTATCCTTCTACTTCCATGTAGTCCATGAGCAGATTTTTCAGCATTTCTTAGAGGGGACACTAAAACACAGGCAGAGGCAGAAAAGGTGCAAAGCAGGTATTGTGAAAGCTTCTCCACACACATTTGAAATGGTTTGGTGGTTGGCATGTGTAACTTTTTACATGTAAATATGCTGCTCGTTTTGGCCTAATACACCCACTAATTAGGAAAGCTTTAATTCCTCTTTCAATTGGCAGACTGCATTTTAGTCATGGCATGGGGTCACAGTGTTACAGCTGGGGGGTCCAGCTGATCCTGTGGCTGGGGTTGGCCAAGTTGTACAGAATTTCAGCACATTTGAGAAAGAGGCTGGCTTGTATTTTCTTCTCTTTGAACTCAGTCCCGGTTTATGGTCTCTAAATCTAGATATTCATAATTTAAAAATCCCAAAAGCAGAAGCCATGCCATCTTTAGGTACATGGCCCTTGGTCAGTCCAAATACCCTCCCTTCTCCTTAGACAAGCATTTGGTAACAGCAGGGCACGGTGCAGAAAGTAGTTCATGTGACTGCTTATGCTCAAGATAAGAGGATTGGAGTGGCACAGAACGGCTTATCCAGATCTTGGGATACCACAAGATTTTAGGCTGGCAGAGGTGCAAGAGGGAAGATTGTCTTGCACAGTAATAAACAAATAAAGTCCGAATCAATTTTACCCACTACAAACACCCAGTGTTACCTAAGAGAGCACCTGGAACTGTAAATCAGGGTTGGAATCAGAGCTGAACCTCAGTTGTTCTGTGCCACGTGAGGGCTCTGTATAGTGAGAGCAAACAGATTGGGATAAGAGATTCACCTGCATGACTAAAGACAGTGTTTGAACTCAGGGAGAAAAGGTGACACACTGATTCCTACATTATCTATGCCTTTCTATCTCGTATTTTAAAGTGCAAAGTAATTAGTCTAAGTGATGAGAAAAAATAGTATGATTGTTGAGGCAGCTTTAAAAACATGTCATTGTATTGCTCTGTTTTAAATCAGGAGACTCTTTGTAACATGGTTACTTTATACTACGGACTGATAAGGTGACATTTTCTGCAAAGCTATGTATTATTTCTGCTGTCTAAACACAAATACCAGTCCATGTCTTTCAGGTGCAGCTGAATTCTAGAGCTTTTCCATTAACAAAATGATTTCACTCTCTTGAATACAGCCACTTCTTATTGCTTGGAAATAGGCTCTATTTGCCAGCTGGATCCTTTTTAGTGAAGGTAAATTTTTACCTACATAAAAAGGTTTGATATTATGCTTGAAAAGATCCAGCAGATTCCAATGAAAGTACAGCTTTTCTTCAAGTTGCACAGTGTCTTTAAGTCTCTGTGTTTCACAAGGGAGGAACCAAAGTTAATTTGTGAGGCTCCACGTTCTGTGGTAGAGAAAGCAGCTATATTGCTTTTATTACCAAAACTTGGCATCTCATTTGTATTTAACACCAAGTCTTTGGTCACTCTAGGTAGCTGACTGACACCTTACATAGCTGAGGGAAAACTATAGGTTTTGGTTGTATTTAAAGGCAGTTATGAAAACATGCCTGCCCTGCCTTGAATTTGGAACTCATGGGCCACTGTAAGAAAACACCAAACTCATGTGTTTTGCTTAGATGTGTCTGAAGATGGAGCTGCACAATGTGCCACCAGCCCTCAGTCCCTCACCTTGTGTGAAGATCTGCAGCAAAATTTTAGCCTGGACTGTTTGAGTCTTGCAGGAACACTTAGGTGTTCCCAGAATAAGTTCTATCTGTTCATACTGATTTTTACTGGAAATATTACCTTAGAACTTGGTTCAGATCCCCTGATACCTGAGATAATTAGTCTAAACACAATGGTAATGTAAGGGCCAAACTTAGGCCATTGTATTCTCACCCTAAAGGTGAGAATTAGACTATTAGAATCAGACAATTAGGCTTCTAAATATTTTTCCTCACTAGGGAGCTGCAGAATCCCAGCTTCTTCTCTTAAAATTTCTCTGCAGTTTCAGAGATTTGTTTTCCATTAATTTTTCCTTTAAGAAGAAACTCCCTCCTTGACTTTAAATGCTGCATATTTAGCTTGGCAGCTAGAAGAAAAAAAAAAAATTATTTGTTTTTCAGTGTCACAGCATCCTGAGTGACAGAATTTCTGCATTACAACATAATTCAAAATCTCATTCATAGTCCGTCCCCCAGCCTATCAAATTATTACTTACAGGGACAAAACTTACTTCTTCTGTTTGTGCAAACGAAAGTAGAGGGTTTGTTGGCATATGAAGATGGCTTTTTAATTTTTGTCTCATCATTTAATATCTAACAGTACTGTATTTAATCCTCCTCTTACATGTAATGCTGCTCCCATATTTAAGAACTGAAAAAATATTATTTACCCAGAGTTCCATGGCCCAACAGCAACAAATTCTTTTCATACATGCTCGAGTTCAAGGTTTGAGATAACACCTAGTGGAAAATGTTTATGGTCTCTGCTGAAACAAAGCCCACATCATTTTTGTCTTTTTTTTCTTTTTGAAGATAAGATAAAATAAAGCAGATGAGCTTGATCAAATGTTTTTTATGGCTGTACAGCATGTAAAAGCAGGGACATACCCATGATGGATAGAACCCAGGGAGTGTTGGTTTAGTATGAACTATGTAGAGTTCATGTAATGGTATCTCTTCATGATACTGACAATGCCAAGGGAAGACAAACAGTGTGATACAGCTCCCTTTTCTCACAGTAATGGAGACAACAGAAAAAAAATGAACTGCTTTTAAACAAAAGACTGTGGGGACAACACTTCAGGACATTTTTGACACTGCTATAAGTTTCCACTTCTTTCTTCTCTGGAGCTGTAATAGAACAAACTCTTCCGTTTCATCCCACCTTGAAAGTCAGATTTATTATACTGCATCAGGCAAGGAAAAACAAAAACAACAACAAAAAAAAAGAAATAGAATTTTAGATACTACAAATTTTTCCCTTTAGAAGAAAAAAGGTGATATTCAGAATCTCAGTCCTAAGTACAACAAACTAGCCAAAATATACCAAGCCTGTTAAGCATCAACAGATATATTATGGTTGGTAGTGTGTGGGCTTATACTCGAATGTTTACCTGGCTTCATATAAGCCAAGTATCTTGAGTTTGGTTCACATTCATTTCAGGCTCAAGGTTAAAGACTCACAACCTCTTTTTATTTCACTCTCTCCTGCTGAACCCTTTTGTCCAATGTTCTCTAGCCCTCTGGGAAAACAAACACATTTAATATTCAGACAGTAGAGAGTAGGGCACTGCAACAGCAAATAAATTCAATACTGAAAGATCAGTAAGGTGATTAGTATAAAATTGTAAACAAGAGGTCAATTTTGTAAAAGAGATGCCAACTCTTATGTGTAACTGATACTATTCTATATCAAGGTTATAGCTATCCAAAGGTAAAGGAGTCTGGTCAAGTACTACTGCGTATGTAAAGCTCTGAAATAGAAAACATCTTCAGTGTGTTTGTATTTGTTTGAGTCCTCCTGGTTTTAGGTGAGTAAAATCAGATTAGGTATCCACAGGAGGAGATACTGCATGTACTGGAGTCACCCCTAAGTGTTGTGGCCAGTGTGTTCTGGAGAGTGTGATGCAGAAGTTGAGCAAATTCAAAAACAAAATTAAAAAAAAAAAAACAAACAATAGATTTTAGAAAAATTTAGGTTTCTGTCTTAATGAGTGAAACAGCTGCATAAAATTGTCCGTGCTACTCCCTTTGCACCTAAATATGCAAACATAAATATCCAGCAAGTGCTGCTGAAAAGTCAAACCATCTGCAGGAGCAAGAGGAAACCAAAATACCTACATAGGCCTGATTCTCATTTCACAAAAGGTCTGAATTCCACTGTATTTTAGAGTACTAGAGTATTTTGGAGCATAAAAGCAGAACATATGCAGACTTTCCACTTTCCATAACACATCTCTTTATTGGAGGATTGCTCCAAAATTCTGGAGTTTGACATTTTTGTATCGGACTTGGCAAAGTTTAAATCTTTCATTCAACCCTTTGAAAGAACGTGTTTCTGTGTTCCTGCCACGTCACATCTCCAGCCGAGGGCTTGGCTTTATATTTAGACTCTAAACCTAATTATTTATCCTTCAGGGAAGATATACTGAAATCGATTTTGATCTGGCATATCCCACCAGGATTATCAAACTTTGGTTACATCCAGCGGGAACTTCTAAGCTCTAAAGGGAATCTCTGTCTCTAGTTCAGTGATGTCCCAAATGATGTAACTTTTATAAATATAATTTTAGATGTGGACCTGGTTTAAGTTCTGCTTGTTGCATTTCCTCCTGCGATAGTCATACCATGTTGCAGAGAAAATGCCCACTAGGCTTGGTCTGTGATCTGAATATAGATCAATATTGGCAATAATCTTTGCCTTAACATCAATTAAAATAGATGATTTTTTAAAAAAAATAATTTTTCCCATTTTTCTTCATGAGAAAATTCGAACTTTAGATTTTATCTCGAGTTTCAGCTGTAAAGTCTGTACAGCTGAACGATGGCTACATTGATAGAAAATTAAATATACAAGAAAACACAAGTTTTTCATACACAGCAGGTTACAAATAGTTAAACTACGCTGACTTTAAAATTATCAGTAAGTACATGGGCTGTGAAAGGCACTAAAATTAAGCCTGCTGAACGTCTTACATCAGTGTGACACAATTTGCAGATGCTCATGGCCTTGTGCCAATGCAAAGCAAACACATGTGTAACACTTCTACCTATAAATGACAGTTCAAGCCCTTGTGCCACTCCGAGCAAATGCTGCATTTGTAGCACTTCTATCCACACATGACCGCTCCTTGGCAAGTCTCATAAACATCAACTATTCCTTAATTAAAGGGAGAACAGAAAAGGTTGTCTTTCCATGCAAATTAGCCCCCAAATCTGAGGGCTGTAGCCCCCTCCAACAAGGGAAGCACAGCAAAAATAACAGCCTTAAGGGTGCTGTGCTCTTATGGGAAAACACTTTTAAAAACCAACTAACCAGTCAAAAAAGAAGGAAAAAAAAAAGGATCAAAAAACCTTCAGAGATCTGTGTGATAGACAAATACTACTGATATTGTTTGGTAAGATTTCAATCGCTGCTATAACATTTGGAGTTATCACTCAGTATTTTTTCCTCTCTTACCCATACAAGTGCCCTGGTTGAGGCCACGGGTGCTGGAGTTAATGTAATAAAAAGTTGTATGTGATTCCATTAAATACTCACTCCTAAAAATCTCAGATAAAAGTGACAGGCCTCAACAGAACAAAGGAAAAGGAACTTGCAATTACGAGCAGATTCATGGTCTGGGAGGTTGCCTTTTGGTGGGGTTTGCTGGTTGTTTCCCCAATCCTTCCTACACTTAATATTTTTAAATTAAAATCTTTTATGAAAAAAAGGGAGTTCTTTTTGTGAGGGACCCGCAGTTTCTGACTGTTTCCACTTGGGAAGAATATGAACTATGTGTGAGAATGAAAGGAAGGGCAAGCAAGAAAGGAATATTAAATGTGTGTCCTTCTTGGAAAATCTGAAACCGTGTTCTTTTGCAGGGGTTACCTACTGATGACATAAACGACATCTGAGAAGCAGGTATAAACAGATTAGGGTAAAGAGTAACTTGTTTACTTTGTGTACAGTCAGATATCCTCCACCTAATTAAGCAACAAAGTAGTGAAGGTTTTAAGCATACACTCAATTTTAAGGAACAAACTAACATTTTGTCTTACTATTTCTGTGCTTCCAAAGTAAAAAAAGTAGCTCCATTGCCCCAAGGATCTGATTTTTTTTTTTCCCCAAAATAAAACAGGGAAAGAAATGCATATAAAATACATATTCACCACTGCTTTAATTGAACTCATGCTTAACTCTGTAGTGGAAGAGCTTTCAAGTGGTAGAAGATCGTGTGTATCTTTGTCTGTGTGTTCATGCACGTGGTCATATTGCATACAGAACTTCAGGTTTCCCATATCTTCATATTCTGTAGCTTAAAGATGTGCATATTAAATAGGTGTGCATATTTAGTTTGCATTTAAATGGCTGTTTTCATTTCATCAGAGTGTACAAAATGCCAGGTTTCACTTTGCAGAATTTTTTTACTTTCTTTATTTAAAACTGCAACATCTTTCAAAAGACTCATTGCTGTCAATTGATGTTGACGTGCAGAAATTTGTAACTTGTTATGGCAAAACCACCAAATGACTGCTAAAAAATATCAGCAGCATAACTAGGGAAACTTTAATACTGGGCTAAATATTCCTTTGTTTAAATTGCTTTTAATTAAGGTATTCCACAACTCTAGGGAAGATCTGAATGGGTCATATTTATGAATGCCTTCAAATTTCAGGTCATAATTGCTAATCTGTTTCACAAACTACCATTTGACAGGCAGATTTCTTTTTAAGCCTGCACTAACCTTTGAATCAAACAGTAATTCGCCATAAAATGCTAGAAAAAAAATATGTTTTTTAAAACAGTCCAAAAAGTTGTTATAAACCTGCAGAAAAAATCTCACAGAGCAGTGAGGTTCACAATGAACCATATTATAGTTCACAATAACATAGTTCACAATGAACTATACTAATTGTATTGCTTTTTAATACCAAGAGCTGCATAAATGCTTTGCTAAATTAGACTTACTTATTCTTATCAATAGAGCATCAGGTGAGTCCTATTTTTTTTTAATTTATTTATTGATATCAGAACCTCTCGATTTTGGGTGCCCAGAATGACACCTGAAATATCCCAGTTACTGCAACGTGCTGAGCACCAGTTCTCTGAGAATAAACCTTCCTGACAGTACCTCATTTGGGAACCTTTCAAGTTTTAGGCCCTTTTTCCTTTGCTATACTCAAGGTTTTCCCTTGATACTCCCCATAGTCTATCTAAATGTACTTTTAACATTCCTAAGAGACGAAAAGGCTTCAAAATCACGAGGACAGTTATCCAAATTATCCCATTATTGCCTTCCACCCTGTATGAAGAAGATAATGATTTATCTTGAAGTCATTCTGAGCAGGTCAAAGGGAAGAAGCCAGTCCTGCCTGACCACACACATTTTAAGCACAGGGCTGAAAAACAGATCTAGGTGTGCATTTTGCAACTGGAGTTTCCTCAGAAAACACCGGTGCACAAGAACATACCCCATGTCTCTGAAGTTTGGATTAGGAAAGGTTTTCCAGGTTCTGGACAATAAGCAACCCACCGTAAATACTCAATTCAGAAATAAAACCCATAGGGTTTTTTATTTGTTTGCTTTTGTGGGTTTTTTTCCCCACTGTCAGTCATAGGTTTGTGTCTTTGTATGAATAAATCAGGACTTTCCCTGTTATAATTCAAAGCATACACTGGATTAACACTGAACAGACATTCTACTGTGGTAATAAAATACTAACAGTCCAGAATAACCACTTTAAAGGCCCAATCTCCAATTTCCCTCATGAATGGAGATACTTATCTCTGGGAATCTTAACAAATCAATCATATGGTTTCTATTTTAGTGAATAAACGTGGTTATGATAACAACTGAGCTCTGCAGACCTGTTTTAATTCCCCAAATGAAAAGTGACAAAGACTGTAGCAGATTACGCTTTCTCCTGTTAATTAACTTCAGCCCTTAACCTAAGTCAGGCCTTTCTCAAGATGGAAAACTATTCAGTTCTTAGTTGCTTTGCTGCAGCAGTGAGAGGGAAGATAAATCATCTATTTTCACTTTATTACATCTATCCTTTCTGACTGCTGCCTGCAGCATGTTATTGTAACACTTAGCACAGCAGAACGAGCTGGTCTCTGTTTCCTGCTCAAAGGTAGAAATGCTATTACAGGCAATCATTTCCTGGATGAAAGACTTGATATTTTGGTGTTTTGTGCCCTGCTCAGTGTGGAAATGAGGGAACCTGGAGGTATCAGAAGCGGTTCCCTGCCTTGGCTTCTGATCCTGCTGCTGCCCTCAAACACTTGGGGCTGCTGGGGGCAAAGTTACCAGGCCAAACTTCCCGAGAAAGAAATCAGGAAAATACACAAAAATCTCCAAGAAACAATTTCCAAAGTTGAAATCTTAATGGCTTTTTTTGGGTTCTCACCAAACGCAAAATTTTGCCTTTAAGTCCAACAAAATTTCTACTGCAGGTCTAAATGCCTGATGTGCAGATGCTGAGGGGGGTTGTGCTTCAACAGAATGGAAAGGTCAAGCTTCCTTTTTTTTCTCCAGGAGTTCTGGAATTTTCTGTCCTTTCCTTGCCTGACTTCCCTCTCTGTGCTGGGCAGACAGATAGGACTGGCTTCTTGCCTTTTTGGCCAACTTTTCACTAAAACTTGCCTGAGGAATGTACCACATTATTTTCTGAAGTGTGTGTAAAGCTTGTAAGCTGAGTCCTATAAATTTAAATATTCTTTTAATGCTGGTTACACCCTGATAAAAACCAGCTACTTACAGTCCTGGCCAAATAAAAATCTAAAAACAGAGTTACATCTTCAAGAGTTTTACTGAGCAACTGGAATTCTTCTGTCAGTGAAGCAGCCCTTTCTCATTTGCTGCTTCAAGGCTTTCTTCATTCTCTTCAGTACCTCTTCACTACATGTTTTGCATCCAAAAGCAGGTTGTGTCAGGAATTCAGCATTTAGACACCTGCTTCTTCTAAGAAATTTGTTACCATGTTTATTTTGTTGTTTCAACACTGTCCTTTAACTTGTGCAGCTCCCTCTGCCTCAATGCTTACCTGCCAGTGAATTTAGAGATAACAAATCTACTCTTTCACCATTCCTGTAAAGTTTAATCCCTCAGCCTGAAATCATAAACTAGATTCCTTATTTCCTTGTTCCTTCCTGTACATCTTCCCTGGACAGGAGTGACCTATGTTACACTCAGTCTTCCAGGTGGAATAACCTTTAATCTGACAATCTGTATTGCTTGATATATGTGCAGAATGATCTAAAGTACAACCTCCATAAGCAGTAGAAAATACATCCAGTGAAACTGAGAAAAAAATGCCACAGAAGCCTCAATTAAAATCAGAATCTTCATGCACTGTCTCATACGCCCTACACTCTAGAAGAGTGTACCATTTTTGAGGTGTGCACAGCTAATAAAAATATCAGTGATTAGCAGTTAAAAAAACAAACAAACAAAGGAACAATAAAAAAAACCCAGTCCTTATGTCCTGGTAGTAGAGACATTTTTTCTGATTTTTACTGCAGAACAGACAAGACAGAAAAGACATTTTTTCAGACTGTTTATGCAGAACAGATTTTCAGCGGAGATTTCTGTTGTCATTAATGTTAATAGGTCTCATTCACCTAATCTCCCTCCGGGATATAAATAAAGTTAAAATAAATTTAAAAAATAAATTAAAAACTACTGGAAACTCCTGTTTTAACAGTAAGCTAACAAAGCTTGCTACGACTCACAGAGTATCTGCTGTACACAAAGTAACCACATCACGGCTTTTTTTCTGGGGGGGTGTGAACTGCTCAAATCGACAGGACGAAAGGGGAAGGGGCAGAGTAGCTGAGTCTGAAGTGACTGCTACGTTAAGTTGGCATCTCTGTAGGTCTGATGCATTAAGAATACACACTCACGCCCAGCCGCAGCAGCAGAGGTGCTGGTAGGAGAGGAAAGAGCATTGGATAACGATACGTGACTAGGGCTAGAAATATTGGTTACATCCTGGGTCTGGCTTGTGACGGAGGACTGTCTCCTTAGAGCCCCCTGAAAGGAAGTGCCACTCTTGAAAGTATTGACTACTTCGATCTGTAACGGAGGAAAGAACGAGACAAGTTGCTTAAGGTACGGATACAGTTGCAAAACTGACAGGAATAATCATGAGAAACAACAAATCACACAGTTTTTTTACGGCAGTTGGAATAAATACTTTTTTAAGCGTCCCTTTTATAACGTGTTTCTTAGGAAGGAGGCGGTTCAAATGTTCTGTCTGGATAAAATGAAGCAGCTCCATAGGAGGCAGCGGAGCTGCATCAGTTTAAACAAGTAGAAGATTTGAAGTGACAATCCTAAAAACTTAAAACCCATTTTATTTATATGTAAATAAAATAAACAGGAATACTTGATTTAACTGATCTCCACTTTTCTTTTTTTTTCCTACTGGAATACTTGATATCACTAATCTCCAATTCTTTTTCCTACTGAGGATAAAATCACGCTGTTATTACTCTCCAGGTGTTCTTCTGGAGGGAGGAAAATTCAGTCACTCAATTGGAATTTTTCTGGGGGGAGAAATAGGGAGGATACCCAACCAAACTAGGAAAATTTTAATATTCAAAATATGACTCCATTTTGTCTACAAAACCCAGGTTGTTCAGCACACTAGTTTGGTAAAATAAGTGTTCCAATGTTTAATCTCGCTTTTTCTATCATAAAGTTCGTTAAAGTTTAGCACAATGATAATAGATATTTTTTATAACTAGTTATATGGTTATAATAAATAACTTTTTACAACTGGAGATTTAAAAATTTTAGTATTTTCTCTTTATACTGAGCACTTAAAATCGCACAGAAAACTATGTAGAACTGGATCTACTATTGAAGCAAACAACATTACAAATTTCTACTTGTCATTTTCATGTCTGTTTTATTAACTATTTGATATATCCATCCTGAACACCTTCCTAAGTGCTTTTATTCACCACCACAGAAGACCAGTTAAAACCAGAGCTGAGTATTTCCAGGCATTCTTCATCACCAGTATAACCTGGTAAAAAGCAGGCTTTGTGTACGAATGTAAAAATCAGGGATTGGAGGAGATTATATCAAGGAATAAATACATCCTAAAAACGCCTGCACATCAAAATGTCCCCTCTGTTCCATTAGTACAACCACAACATGCCAAACAGCAGTAATATTCATCAGGGGGATTCAACCAACTACTTATTTGAAGCAACCCACTTCAGATTAATTACCAGATCCTGCAACCCAGACTTCTGCAGATACACAGCCTAGAAAGTAGCTCGGAGAAAGTAAAGTGGTGGCAGTATATTTATCTGTTAAAACAACACAAATCTAAATTTTAACCCTCCTAAATTTTCCAAAGGGACAGCACTAGAATAAGTTGGCTGTTATTTTCTGCTGTGGTCAATCTTAGGATTTAAACCAGCTGGTATGGCTGCTTTTTTACTATGGGGATGTTTCTCTTCCCATAATCTCATCTTTGGAGCACATTTGTTTCATTTCCTGCACGTTTTCATGGAAATAATCGTACCACAGGCAGCTGTAAAAGGGATCAGAGATCACTGCTGTAAAACTGTCACACTGAACTTGTACTACACAATTTTTTCACTGGCCCTCTGTTTGAGTCCTGTTTACCACACCCATTTCAATGTGCACACTCAGAGTTGTACAGGATTAAGCAGTCACCACAACACTGTAGTGGTTTTGGCAGCAGAGTTACATGTCCAATAAAAAAATCACAGTTAAAAAAAAAGAAACAAAAACCACAACAAAAAACAGTACAATATGAGGTGAGTTAGCATATGGAACAGGGGTACAAGGGAATCATTACCTAAGGTTCACACTGGCATCTAGAAAAAAAAAACCATATGGCTCAAACCATCGCTTATATGGCATATTAAATACTCACCTGAAATCCTCAGTGCACAAAGGTAGAATTAAATACAGATCTTGGGTTTTCATCACACACCCCAGGTGACAGAGCACTCTTCAAAAGAGATCATTCAAAAAAGGTTTTAAAGACTCCTGCTGAGAGCATGAAGTGTGTGGAAGACACAGATGATAAACTCTGAGCCAAAGGGCATTTCTAGATGTACAAATGCCTTCCTAAGAGACTGAAAGACCTCAGAATAAGAGTGAAAAGATAAGGGAAGATCTGCATTTAACAGTTTCTTCAGAGAACAAGAATTACAGGCATGTAATTTACTTGTTCTCCTGAAGAAAGTAACTACAGTTCTTTATGAATATAATTCACAGTGGGAGGATGGCAACCTTACCAGAATCTTAAAAGCTGAACATTCAGGGCTTTGTTCGGCCTGAAGCCAAGAAAGAGGAGAAGAACTTGGCCCAAAAGTTTCTCTTCTCAAACAAGAAAACAGCAAAGAAGAAAGAGTTCATGGAAATAAATGGTGCATTTTAAATTAAGATGCAGCTGCTTAATTACAAAGGAATGCGTTTATTTAGCATAATTCGAGTTGTTAAAAAGAAGAAAGTAAATGATAAAGTCATACATCCTGAAAAGTTTAAAAAGTTTCCAACACAATGTAGGATGCAATCGTGGTTTGATTGTAGGCCTTTAGGTGGAGAAAAAAAGTACTGTCCTACTTTTGAGGCTTCTTTGTAAGGTTGAAATTTTTCAAGCCTGTCTCATTTTTCTGTATGTTCTACACTCCAGAAGCTCCACATGTTTTAGGTGTGCATGGCTAATAAAAATATCAGTGATTAGCAGTTAAAAAAGATAGAACAATCTCACCCTAGACAGAATAATTCTGGCAGAACAAGCCCTTTTTCCTGGTTTTTAATGCAGAACTCATTTTGACAAAGCATTTTTCTTGTCACTAATGTTGATAGGACCCAGGTCTCATTCACCTCATCTCCAATCAGGATATTAATTTTTAGAAAATCAAACAAAAACCTTTCAGCTTGAAATAAAACAGTTTCCGTTCCACTTCCATGTGGCTACTGCCATGTTTTCTATATTAAAAGCTATAAAATGAGGTCCTAGCTTTTTATCTAAATTCAGAACCACTTCCCAGGAGTGACTTTCATTGCTGGAGGGTTTGCATTAGCTCAAGAGAAAAGTTTTAATGCAGAAAGGAAGGGGGGGAAATGCAATACAGCACTTCTATGTATTTTTTAGCACCTGGAGAGGAAAGATCTTTGTTTAAGTAACTGTTAACATGTCACATATTTTTCTGTTTTCCCTTTTACTCTCAAAACATTTCTAGACACTTATTTCCCACTTGATGCAGATAAAGCAAACTGAATTACAGGATGAATGAAGCAGAGGAGGAAAGAATCAGACTGGTGGAGTAAAAATCTGATGTTTAACTTGAAAAGCTTTCTAATCTCCACACTCCAGCAAGTTTCCATTCTCAAATGTGAGGTGACTAGAGAAAATTTTCAGTGTACAATGAAAAAAGATGCAATGGTTTCTGAATGTGACTCAAATTATGCAGTTTTTGCCCAAAGTGACCCTGGTGGACTTTCCAAGGGCTGTTAGGCCTGCCAAGAGGGTGTGATCAGTCTTGTCTCTTCCTTCAGGATGAAGAATTTGTGAGAACTGCAACAAAGACTTGGAACAAGTTGCTGAAAAGCAGCCAGGGTTGAAAAGTCCAGTCTTTTATGCCACTTCAGACCACCTCTATATCTCCCTCAAATTTGCCTAAGATGAGCCATCTGTGAAACTTCACATGTCAGTGGTCTTCTGAGAGAACCAGCTTCCATTCAGAGAAGGAGAGCACACATTCATGCAGAGAATCCCTATAGAATAATTACAACACAACAAAATAGTTGAGGGGTCAAAAGTAGACACAAAAAAAAAAAGAAAATCAGAAGTCAATAGCCAGTCCCTGACTTGGTTCTCTGCATTTTTCATACTCGTTTCTTTAAAGTAAATTCATGCATGTCTTCATAGAAATAGGTCTGACATTTCAGTGTGAAAAATCACAGTGGAAACCCCTTCTCTAGGTTTGAACGCTGTGTTCTGAGACAGGATGCAAAAAAGAAATGTCTTTCACACTGCAAAGTTTCGTCCCTTTGGATGAGTTTGCATTGGAGCACTGCAAGGGAGACCTGAAAACAAACTCCAGCACTGCTGGAGGTTCTTTATAACTGCTTTATGAGTGAAGTCTTTGGTTGGGTGCTGTGGCTTTCTGTCCAAGAGCGACTGAATAGAAAAATAAGCAAAAATTTGTCTAATTTACAGCACAGGATGGTGGAAACTGGTCTTATTAGGATTTGAATGATCAAACTAGTTGTGATTCTAGAGTTTATTCCTGGCCTTACTGTCATCCTCATATATATACAAAGTGAGAGGATGCTCTACCTTCTTCTTCCGCATCTCCAGGAGCGCATTAGACATCAGAGGATTCTTGCAAATCCTCCAGCTCCCCAAGGATGCTACAGACATCCTCATCTTCTTCCATCAACTCTTCCGTAGCTGGCTTCCTGAGAAATGCAGTTCAAGTGTATGAATTCATTGGGATGGCCACAACACACAGCACACAAGGATGTGCTCAGCTTGAGGTCCATCCAGCAGTGGATCTAATTTGACCTGCACGGAAGTTCATCACTCTCCAGTGGACACCTTGGGACTGTGTTTGAATCTGTTGTCCCATTTCCTTTTATTTTTGCATTATCATTCCACGGATGTGAAATGGATGTAAAAATCAAAGTCATTGAGTAAACAAAATGAGGAGAAAAAAAACCAAAATCACCAGAGAGGCCTCTTGGCAGAGAAGCAATAAATCCTACTGAAGGTACTTCTACGGCTAAGAGCAGAAAGGAAACTAAGAAGATGGATGTTAGCAAAGAAATATAATTAATGTTCATTATGTTTTAAAGAGTATAAGAGAAAAAATTATCCATGAATTAAGTGGACAAAGATTGGCAGAACTAAAAGCTACCTCTTAGACTAGAAAAAGGACTTGAAAGGATGTAATTCGGGGTTTTTGTGCTTGTTTACACTCACCACAACCAGAAAGACATCCTGACAGAAATGCCAACAGACAACACTGCTCCTAGAGCCACCAGGAAGAAAAGAATGTACGTTTAGAGATCATCTTTCCACAAAGATCACCACTCCCTGGGCACCTGTTCGTCGCCCCTACACTGTGACAATTTGAATTTTCTCTGATGACGAGTGCTCCTGACTCAGGGAGTCGAGACACACAACCTCGAAGCTGCAGATCTGTATTTAATTACTTACCACAGAACCTTGGGAAATTCCCAAACCCTTAATCTCTCTACCACCAGCTTCCACCCTCTTTTATGCTCTGTGGAGATGCACTAAAGACACCCAACTGCCTTAGGTTTTTTCCATATTTTTTTTTCTAAAATACATGGTTGCATCTTTTTCTCAAAAAAAAAAAAAAAAAAGAAAAAATTAAAAAAAGGTATCAATTTGTAGATGGGAAAAAACAGAACGTTCTGTTTATCTTGGATGACAATAAACCCCCAAATCTTCTGAGATGAAAATGCTGTTTGGAAGATTCTCTAAAGAAAACCAAAAAAATCTCAATCATTCACCTCTTTTCCTCCTAAGCCTCATGTAAAAAACACTCACAGCTGATATCTGCTCTCTTCTGCCAGCTGGCAGAAATACTGGATTTCAAAAAGATCAAACAGAGCATACCTGAGTGCAATAAAACACTATTTCACTGCAATGGAAAAGGCAAAATAATTCAAATAATTTTTTAGCACTCCAGGACAAATTTTCCCAGCTGAGGTAATCTGTTCTATATTTAGCACCATGATTCAGTGCAAAGGGGATTTTTGTGTTTAGCAAAAGTTGAGGATAGATATTTCTAAGAAATCATCTGTAGCAGCCAACACATACACCTCAATATTTAATGGATTCTTAGGCCCTTCCTACTAAAAATAAATCCAGAACCTCATTTTTCACTACTTAACATGAAAGAAAACCAATTCCTTTTAATCAGGATATATATATATGTGGTGGTGCCAGAAAGGAACAGATTTATTTTTTTTAAATCAAATGGTACTTCATACTTCAGAGTCAACAATTTAAATTACTCTGTTAGTGCAGAAATGGCAGCAACAATATATTTTTGACAAAACAGAACCCTGTGTTTTAGAAAGCCTTCATAACATCATCACAGCTGATGTTTTCCAGCACTATTTTATGTCTTGCCATCACCGGAGTAGAAAATGAACGTCCATTCACAGTATCTCCAAAACACCTATCCCTAGTTTTGCAGATTATCATTTTATAACCTTTTCAATTTATCTTTCCTGCTATACAGACATCCCTCTGTTGAGTTCACCTGTTTTGTTTTCCACGTGTTCCTCCTTTGAAAGCAGCCCGGCAATTCACAAGTACCATCCTTCACACGCACAAACGCTCTGGGGGCTTTCCTTTCAACATTATCTTGCCTTCATCTCAGATTAAGCATTTCTTTGGGTTTGTTTTAGTTTTTTTTTTTTGATCATGTGGGCATTTAGTTTTAGCATACCTGGGTTTGGATTCTGTTGAGGCCTCTGAACCAGAGAATTTGTCCACGTCGAAGTTCTCTCTCTGCATGATCGATTTCCTCAACATCTTCATTGAGTTCTTCCTCAGGGACCTCCTCCTTCTCAGTGAGCCTCCCTGCCTCCTTTAAAAATTTTAGCCTACTTGTTGGGATGGTTGCAATGACCTAAAATTACAAAAAAGTACTGAAAACATAAGCCTCATTCAATAACAACAGTATAATAATATGTTCATTAAAAAAGAGTGATAACATTTTAATAATATCAATAATCTTCCAGGAATGTTAAATTCTAATAGTATTTTATACTCATACAACTCCATTTTAGTCCAGAAATACTTAGTTTACTGTGTAAAAAATTAGCCACATTAAACCACATTGGAAATACCCAGCTGTGGAGCAAGTTCCAGGCTGGGAAAATTGTCATCCTTTCTTAAAAAAAAAAAAACTAAAAGAAAAGTATTTTAATGTCAGAATTGAAAAAAGTTTGCAAGATTGATACTGCTGCAGGTAGTTTGGGGTATTTCTAGTGTTAAAGGGAGCTGAAAATCCACTGTGCTTATGAATCATCTCACACCACTTTGGTTTGTGGATCCAACAACTTGTTTTAGCAAGTTGAAATGGTTTTCCTGGCATTTACCAAAACTGAGGTTTCCGGAAGGGGTGGATCTTACTGTCTCCCTGTTAGACTTTTTATAGGGCTCTGTCTTACTCTGTGACCTTCTTACTAATAAATTCTGATTAGCTCAACCCCTCTTCTAATTCTGTTTGCCCACCCAAGCGGTCCCTGGAAGTAATTAACACGTGAGAAAGCTAATAATCTTCAAAAATTGCAAATATTGGAGTTAGACATTGTAATAACAAAATTATTTTAAATCCATTTCGGTGTTGCCCTCTTGGGCAGTCATTTTTCTCTTGGTTCTGATTCCTTTTGTTGGCTTGAATAAAAAAATAGGGACAGTTGGCTATTTAAACAAGACATTACCTGGAACATACTGAACACTTAAAGTAAATCTCCTGCAAAGTTAACTATTAGACCCACTTAGCCAAAAAGGGCTGCAATTTTCTTTTCTGTTTGTCCTTCTTTCAGCAGTTCAGAAATCACATCTCTGTGATCTGATGTATGAAAGATGAAGAGAGAATCAAGGCAGCTGCAGGAAAGTTGGTGAGGACAGTTTTGGAAAAGCGGAATGGATACAGTGAAGACACATGGAAAGGTACCAAAATAAACCTTTGAGTTTGCTGAGGGTCTCCTTGAACTTCATCATCCACAAGTCCACTTTTTTTAAATATTAATTTTAAAGACAGTGAAAGAAATGTTAAAAGAAAAGGAAAAAAAAAAAAAAAGGAAACCAAACCAAAAATCAGTTTCTACACTACCGTATGACCTCTTTAAAATGAATTTGGGGGGTTGAAAAACAGGATGCAAACTTGGAAAATTAAGGAATGGGTGTGACACAAGCAAAGACAGAAGAGGAGAAAAAAAAGAAGAGAGAAGGTAAGTGCTAGTGGTTTAAATACTTACTGAAAGGCCTTCAGCTTCCAGCTTTGAAAACACTACAATGCCAGCACTCTACAGAGAGAAGCTGCTGGAGACTGTTTGGGGTCTGATGAAGCTGATGGTGATGAAGCACTTTCAAGCCAATGCACACAGAAACAACTGGACTGGGTGGAGATTCTGTGCCCCAGAACAAACCCCTCCTTCATGACTTCTCTCAGTCAAGATGAGATAAGATTAAATTCTGCTTTAATTCCTTTCTTAGGGTGCTTACATGGATGTTACTTCACCTGTTTCCCAGACCTGCCCAGGTCAGGTAATGGCAGACTCAACAGACTGGATGAAGATTAAGGAACTAAATATTATGCCCAGAAAAATCACACAGTTTTAAGAAGTGATCAATAATTCCGGAAATGCAGCATGAAACATTGTAGAAAGTCTGGATTTTCAGAAGTGATGAGGGCTGTCTGTTAGAAAACTGTCCCTCAAAGCATCTCAGACTGACTTCCTAAAAACTATACACCTTAAATTGCTTTTAAAAGTGACAACTTTGTCATTGAAACTTGAAGATCTTGTTTGATTTAGTGGTTTATAAGAACAGCAGGTTCAGGAGGTGGATTGAAAAAAAAAAAAGGGAAACAAATGTGGTTTGTGCTGAACTAGAATTAGTCATAGAAGGAGAGAAAAGGCTGAGCAGGAAGAAAAGCAGCATTTCTAAAGGAGAAGAAGTCCCTCTCACAGGAGAGCTCCATGAGGAGAGGACTTGCCAAAGACTGTGACTCATGTAAATATGGACAAATAGTATTTTTTTTAGCTTGTGTTTTTCTTTTCTGGTCACTAAATACTGACCACAGAAGAAAGATTTATTCTCTGTGTGTGTATTTGCTTTCTTTTCAGTTATAAAATTGTTGAGGTATTCCAATACCTGTGTTAATTTAATGGCTAATATCTCACAATAAGGCTTGGGAATTAAATTGAAAAGCAAATGCTGATATTATTATTAGTTTTCAGTGGTTATGTAACAACCACGTGTAACAAAATTTAGAAGCCAAAAAGCACATTGATCAAAGGCTGTGGGAAATTCTTCACAGTTGAATGGTCTAAAAGTTGGAAGTTGGTATTTTCCAATCAGCTGAAAGAAAAAAGAAATCTTTCCTTTCCAAGATTATAATTCTAGGCTTTCCTCCTGCTACATCATAACTTAAATACCATCTTCAGGTAATAATTGCAGTAGAACCCTCAGCAATATTTACATTAAAAGCTGTTCTGAGTCTGAGCTTATTTCTGAACTGCCCAAAAAGTTATTTTTTTTCCCATAAGACAGCAAACTATTAGTTCTGAAATCTATCATCTCTTCATTACAAGTCCATCAGAACCATATCAGTATTCAGCTGCAGTTGGCAATTTCTTCCCTCTTCCTTCATAGTGACAAACTGTTGATCTACAAGTATCTTTACATCTGAGAGGAAAAATGTAACTTCACACTTTGCTTTACTGCATCAGGTGGCAGCAACTTAAATATGCTAATAATGCATTCAAAGAGGAAAAACAAATATTATTAACTTTGCAATATGTGTTTGTACTTAAAAGAATAATGCACTATTTTAACAACAGTGGTTGTGTTTGTATTATTACTCCCAGACGGATAATCCCAACTGATTTAAGGGTCTCATTGACATTTGCTTTTACACCTATGTATAATTATGTATTAGCTAATGATGACACAGGATAGGGTAGAAACTTCAAATGACACATTAATATAACTGCATTTACTACCAGATCTATCCTTGAAGTTCTCAGAGAGCTGTATTTCAATCTGTACTACCCATGACACCGTGAGACATCAAGGAAACCACAGTACAGGAGGATTATGAACAATATCAGAGCTTGAATCTGCATGTTCCTGAATGCTCACTTACCTGACCCCATACCAGTTCTCCTAATCCAATAAATACACACCACATCCACTGGTCAAGCTGCAGAGGGGAACAGCTAAATGGTTTTCCTCCAAACTGGACAATTACTATCTACAAAGAAAATCACCAGAGAAAGGAGGTAATTTTTTTTTTTTTTTGGAGGGGAGGGGAAACCAAGAAACAAGAAACAAACAAAACCAACCAAACAAAAGAGAAGCTGCAGAAATCTCAGTCACTATAAAAAAAAAACCCAAATCAAACCACATGAATTTATGCACTCTGAATTAAAGGTCAGAAAAAGCCATACCAGTTAAGACTAAGCTTTCTTAGCCTCATATCTATCAAACAATGATCAGGAAGACCAAAACAGGACTGTCCCCCTGCACTCTCCCAGCTCCTGAGTGTTCTCAGCTGGGGATGTGTTGACCCTGCTGTCATTTTGGAATATCCATTGCTAAACAGATTTTTCCCTCTAATTAACATTTTATTGCACACTTAGAGATGTGGTACAATAGATAGACAGAGGGTGGCAAAACCAGCACACCTTGGATCAGGATAAACCAGCATATAGAGATTCTGAACAGGTTTCTAGTCCTTATTAGGCTGAGAAGGTTTTGCTAACTGAAAATCAGATATCATTGATATTTCTTGTTAGCAGTGCTGCTGCAAAACCTGAAATCATCAACCAGAGCTTTAAACAGCCAGAATTTTAGTTCATGGTATTAAACCCATGTTTTTGAACTAAGGATCATCACTACCAACTTCTGCTGCCTCTCACTGGTGCCCTTTCTCCAATTCTTAGTTTCCCATGTAGCTTCCCTTGCCTGTTTCAACCCACTGCAGCCCAGGTTCAAACAGCTCCAGCCAGGAGAAAGGTCCCAATACTGAGTTGCCAGGATGCCATTGCAGAACTGAGCAACCGTGTCAGGAGAGAAATAGCTCAACTCTTAGGATTTCTAAAAGGTAATATCAAATATATCAAGCCCAGGAAAGGTGCCAGCAGATGGATGGAGGCGCCAGCAGGAGGAGGAATTGGAGTTCTTACCTAGGAAAAATTACAACCTTTTGGGCAAAATGCATTATTGTAATTATGTTCACACTTGAGTGGGACAGCAAACTCAGGGGATGAACATGAAGAATTGCTATTAAGAAGAAGTATTTCTGGGAATACTTAGTAGCATTTGGCAGTGGCATTTAACAGAAGAACAGTTCAGCTTTAGGTACTTGAAGGAAAATTTCTCTATTTGTGTAGTAGCAAATAACTCTAAAATGCTTTGCTGGGTATACTGTAGAACAATTTCTTCTTTAAAAACAAGTTATAATATCAACAAATAAAGATGGCTGTTATTATTTGACATGCTAAGATTAATTTAAGAAGTAACCTGGTTATACTGATCAAAATTTGGATTAATAAGGCTACATGTAATTTTCTATTATTAACACTTCTATTGATTGAGAAAATCTGTGAAAATAGGTGGTTTACTGTTAAATGTACCTCCTACAGCACTCAGAGTTAAAATTAAAAAAAAACAACCCCACACAGAGAAAAAGCTAATTCTTGCCCAATTCCTTACCTGAATAGCAAATGTACCCAGTACAATAGTGCAAAAAATGGGATTTCTGAAGATGCCATCAAAGACATTCCTTTCACCGTGGATTTTCCGTGCGTTGATTTCATTGAAGAGCTGCATCATGACAAAGGTGTTGAAGATGATGGTGTAGTGCTCTGAAGGAGGAGAGTGAAGTGGTGCATTCCTCCCACTGTCAATCTTAAACATTTTCTCACCTGGGTGTCAGACAAAAACAAAAGTTTCCACCACAATAAATTAAATAGGTCTGTATTTCCCTTGTTTACTTGAGTTGCCTTCCATGCTCTGCTTTACCAGCTGCCTTCCTGCACCAGTGAGCCAAACACAGCTGAGCAAGAAGCTTCTCAGATGATGACTCTTAGCTAATAACTCAGTATACGTAGGAAAAGTTGTCAGTGGCACTTTTCCTCTAACCAGCAGTAATTGTTCTCAGCAGTCAATTCCTTCTGATGCTCTTAAACCCATTGACAGCATTTTTGCCTTTTTCTACAGTAATTCGAAGCAGCTACTCTTCAGCAGGTTTTACCCATCTACTAATCCAGTGTGGCATAACTTTTATAACAACCATTGAAGGATATCAGTGATAAATAGCACAGACATTCATGACTTTAAATAGATTTGGGGTTGAGCAGCATCAGGCATTGCTCTTTATTTTGATAATTTCGCTATCACCTCTAGATCTGATCAATAAAAAAGCAAGATGACAACCCATGATGAGTAACTGCAAAAATGAGGTAAGTTTGGAAAAGGTACCTGCACCCAAGGGACCTCTTTTCTTACAGAATCACAGAATGGTTTGGGTTGAAAGGGGCATTTAAGGATCATCTAGTCCAGTCCCCCTGCCATGGGCAAGGACATCTTTCAGTAGATCATGTTGCCCACAGACCCACTCAACCTGGCCTTCAACACTGGCAGTGATGGAACATCCAGTTTCTCTGGGCATTCAGTGGCTGTGCCTCACCACTGTCAGTGTAAAAAAATTGTGTCCTTGTCTCCATTCAAACCTTTCCTCTTTCAGATTAAAACCAGAGCTGGACACAGTGCTCCAGGTGAGGTCTCACAAGGTGAGAGGAGAGGGAGAGAATCACCGCAGTGGCCACTCTCTTTTGAGGCAGCCCAGGATAACTCTCGTTTTCTGGGCTGCAAGGGCACGTTGCACCCCATGTCCATTTTCCATCCCCTTTCTAATACACAAAGTTCACAGATAACATCCAGCCATTGAAAGAGTCTCATGTAAGGATGGGGCATTCACATGGAAGTGTAAATAATGAGTGAAATCAGAGTACAGAAGATTATCACAATACTACTACTTTTAATAACCAGTGTTTTGTGAAAAATAAAAGCAAATTAAAGCTAGAACGTTTTTCTGCTCTCCTGCTGACATTATATTCAGAATTTCTGCAGAAAGAAGAAAGGTTTCCTCAGGGTTTCTCCTTAAGGCTGTTAATTCCAACAGCTAAGTTAACAGGGAACTTTTTATTGCCTTGGGATATTTGAGCAGTTCATATTCAAGTCACAGGGAATGATGAGCATGTTTCCAAAGAAAGAATTTGCCTTATAGTCCTTGGACAGAAGGCAGACCATGATATCACAAATACATCAGTAACACAGTATGAGACCACAAAACAGACTGTGAGAGAGCAGAGATTTTTAAGCAGACTGTACATCTCCAGAGAGGTAACTAAGCACTGGAAACATTCCCCCTCCTACATATAAACCATAAAGGAAAAAAATAATGAAAGCAAACAGATATCACGGTTTTATCTTTCATAGATACACACAAATTACATCTGTCTGCTTTCATTCCATACACACACAAACACAAATATGTGAATATTTCCCTCAGTGAGGGCACCTGTCCTTAAGTCTCTGTTGTTGCCCTCAGTCATCACCCAACTGGCACAGAAGAACATGCTGCTGTTGTGGAATGGCAGTGGTTAAATCCACAATTAGTTTCTATTTCCAAACCTGTTCCAAAAGGTGGTTACAGCAAAGCTTTAAGTTTATTATGCCTTGCTGCTGAGGTTAAGATTTTTTTTACACTACAGACTGACAGGACTAGGCAGTGACTTCTGGATTTTTGATGTGCCTGAGGTCTCCAAGACATTACTGTTTGTTCAAACACAAGGTGTTTCTGCCACATGATAAGAAAAAAGAGAAAAACTCGATGTACTAGTCTCTACAGAAACCCACTACATAAAAAGGAAGCATTATTTGATCAAAATAGAAATAATTCTCATTAATTTGGAGTTCAGTTATCAAAGCACTGAGCTTAGAACATCATGTCACTGCAAAGCTGAGCCTCGTGGAGTTTAGAAAGGAAAAGACTATTTCCTAGGCTTATCAGAAAATTGGTTGGGCTGTGTCCTTCAAAGTGTTCATGAGTTTTCCAGAGACACTCAGGAAATTAGGAAAGGATGAAAAAGCCTGTTTTTCTTTGCATCTGGCTTAGTATAAAGGATTTTAAACCATAAAACTCATCAAAAAGCCATTATTACTCCCCATAAAGTTCACAGAAGTTCTCATTCCAAGATTCACACGAGGTGAATTACCAACACTTTCTACACCTAGATTAGAGAATCTGATATTATCATTTCCTAAGGCTTGCTAGACTTTCTCAAAACACACTGTGAGTGTAACAATATCACAGACCACCTCTCTTCAAAAACCTGGCAATTATTTAGGTTCAAGTAACTCCACTGCAAACAGACCATCACATCCTCTGAGCATCCCAAAGAAGCTGCCAGAAGGTGATAAGGTGGAGCAAGACTTTCAGAACAGAGCTCAAAAACCTCCTAAAAAGCATAAATTTCCATTTGCAGCTTATCTGGAAGTCTGGATATACAGGAAAAAAAGTAAGCTGAGCGACAACACATGCAATTTAACAGCACTGACGTAGTGACAAGAAGCCAATACCCGACTGAAAATGTCATCAGTCCTTTGAGCAAGTTCACTTGTTATTGTGGAGCAACAGAATCTATTATTAGCTCCTACTATTCCCTGCAGCAAGAAACATTTTTCCTCCTTCCCTCCCCTCTCCAAAATACAACCTATAAAAAACATTCGTTGCTAGCAAGGCCTGAAGACGAATAAATTAGATTTTTTTTTGTCCCCTTTTAATATCCATTCCAGAAATTAAATGTCAAAGTAGAGTGTTATTTCTATCACTTAATACTGATTACTTGCTTTCTATACTACTTAAGATCAACATTATTTCTTCACTATGGCAAACGTTTTGTTCCTGATTAGAGCTTCTCCAGCTCTTGGTAAAATGAATCTTGATTTTTATTGCAGTTTGGTTTATGGTTTGGGGTTTTTTTAATTGGTTGTTACATACCTACTCCAGATGACAGGTCTCAAAATGGAAATTCAGTGTAGAAGCAGGCCTAGACACTCCTATTAAAACATAATTTTCCCTGCTGTGTTTTGGTATAAACTTTTGCCAAACCTGTGTTTTGTGAGGAGGCGCAAAACTTCACTGAGGTAACAACACATGGAAGGTGACTAAACCCATTCCTCCTGTGGTGTTTCCAGTCCCATGAACGAGCTGTATAACCAAGACAGCCTCAACAAATACGCATTAAAGCATTTTGGCGCATTAAGCTGCACAACAACAACTCCTAAACCAAGCAACAGCTAAGTCCAAGCCTAACAATTACCCGAGTCTAAGGATTTCTTACCGACAAAGAGCAGGGTGAAGATGAGGGTGAGCTGATAGACAGCGTGGCCCAGGATGTTCTTCATCATGGTGCGGGATATGAGGGGCTTGTTCCTGCCGTACGGCTTCCGCAGCAGCAGGGCCTCTGTGGGGGGTTCCGTGGCCAAGGCAAGCGAGGCGAAGGTGTCCATAATTAGGTTGACCCACAACATCTGCACAGCTTTTAGAGGAGAGTCCTGCAGAGACAGTTTAGGAAGTTACATATTTCCCAGGAAAATAACGGCTGGCGGGTCACTTACTGGGATGTCATTTCTTCCAGCGGGGCTGAGGCAGGACACAGAAGTACCCACTCTGAGACCTTTCTTAAATTTCCTCTGCAAGGCCAGAATCACGGGAAGCACAATGATCTGTGGTCATTGATCTGTGATCAATGATCTTCAAAGAGAAATGATTTCTCTGCAGTTATTTAAACCAGGAACATTTGCACTCACGCAATTCTTACAGAGCGTCACACAATTCTTACAGTTCGTAATACTTATCACAGTACTCTGTGTTACCTCATGCTTAAAACCTCGGCTGAATGTAGAGAATTAGATAATGCAAGTGGGAGTTTCTTTCCCGAAAGAAAAATTATATTGAAACAGTTTAAAAAGTAATGTTTCCCTTTTTTAATATAACCTACCTTTAATTTTCTTTTCCAGAAACACCTTGAAATTATTAAAAATTTATGAAACAATTACAGAGACATCTTGATGTATCGTATTTAAAAAAGACCTTTAAAAACCAATAACAGTGTTGAAAAGAAAGCCTGATATTTTGATGTTAAAAGTACCCTGAAACTTACTAAACTATATCAAATGTGCAAGAGCAAGACAATCTTTTATTACAGCTGCTATTACTTTACTGGAAACAGGATAACATATTTGGAATTATGGATATGGAATGAAAGACCCCAAATATTGCTATTTGTGAGGATGCAGGATGTAGCTCCTGGAGCAGCTCGCCAGTCACTAGAAGGAGCTCTTTCCTCACACAAAATCTATGGCCATAGTACAGAGGACTTCAGGTTGGGTTTAAAAAACCCCAGAAGTAACAAAATACAGCAAACACAGCTCGCAGGAAAGGCTGGACAGCTGTTATGAAGTTTGGATGTGTAGTTCACTGGGGCAGCTCTGAGGGGAGACTGATGCAGTTTCTTCAAGGACCCAGGAGAGGAAAAGCGAACGAGGTTCTTTTCTGTCTCCAACAGCCTCCTGTGCCTTCAGACCTCACAGAAAATGGGCAGCACTAGGAAAGTCTGCTTCCTGTTTCAAATAGACCAGTTTTATCAGGAAAACAGAATCTCGAAAGTAATAAGGCATGACAAATTTCGTGATGAAATGGAGTTAATCTACAGTGTGAAAGCAGGAGGAGAGAGTGCTCTTTTTGGGCACTGCCTCACCGTGGTGCTGCAGCAGTGAAGCACAGAAATTTAGGAGAACAGCATACAAAGCAAAGCAAAGCCAACAGAAATGTTAAGAACCCTGCCCTTTCCTTAAAAATGTTAAATATTCACTTTTAATGAAATGCTTTTAAATAATGTGGGTCAATACACACTCACTATCCCAAGTACACATGGAGAACAAGGGTAAGGGGTTCACCCTCTGATGGATCTCGCTTATATTCAACTCCCCCTTGAGATGAAATACTATTTCTTCCTGAAACACATTTTTAACAGAACATTTACCCAAATTTTGATACGTTTCACTTGTTTAAAGAAAAAAGATGACTTCTGGCTTATTCAAAGGGATGGGGAAAGGTAACCTACTGTTTCTAAGCCTTCCAGGTTGGTTACATCATGGAAAGGAGGAAGATTAGCATGAATAGATTCTTGACCTGTTGGTTACAGGTTATGCATTAACTGGGCTTATCTGGAGAGTTCAGCTCATTCTTTGGGCATGCAGCTGCAGAAACAGGACACGCTTCTGTCTTTAGGGGGCTAAAAGGCTTTAGAGGGGCTAAAAGACTAAAAATGATCAGGAAAAACTTCATTCCAAATCGACACCTCATTCATTTTTATTGATACATATGCTGCAAAAAAAAGAGAAAACACTTGCAGTAAGAGAGGTTTGCTGATAGAGCTCAGAGGCCCTGCATGGGACACAGTATACAGGGAAAAAGGAAAACAATTTTCCCTGTCATATCTCTTGCCTGTCTAGTTAATAAGTTTTCTCGAGAAACATTTTCTGCGTTGGGATGTTACAATAGCTCAATTTCCACTTCATGTGCTGACTTCTATGTCAATAAAACTGACTTTATCTGTTATGCCTAATAAATGGAGTCAGATATTCAGGTGTCTATCAGAGCCTGCCATGCTCCCAGCACAACGCAAAAGCAGATTATTTCAGTCTCTAAATCACACAACTGTAATTGGCAGTCATCAGTTTTGGCAACAACATGTTCTCACCATTTCACACTGCCAATCACCTTGGGTGGCTATGGTGCCCCTAATAATTATCTATTATTGGCAGTGCTACACTGTTCAGTCAAGTGTGAGAGCTCATTCTAGGCTGAAGCCCAAACATTAAACACACATTAGTCTGGGCAGGCAGTGGAATGAAATTTCCACTGCAGCTCTATCTGATTTCTGATTAGTTACTGGAAACTGAGGAAAATACATATCAGCTAAGGAGTTTAGACTTCCATTGCAGATTTTAGTGCCTTGTGCAAGTGGGATGCAAATCAACATTCTTTGTGCTGTGTTTTAGCCACTGACTGACTGGCTAACAATTCTCAATTCCCTTTCTGCAAACTTTGGGGATGAAAGCTGTTCAAACTGCAAACCACCCAAAATCACCACTTATTCATCAAATTCCTTTCCACTTGACCTTGGAATAGGTTAGCATTGGCCTAGAGGTAAAAAGAAAATGTCCCTTAAATCAAGTGATGTTACACTTCATCTCAGAAACACTTAAAAGTAAAAATCGCCAAAGGCTGGAAATACACTACAAATCTTCTGTGACATGCAGAGCCTCACAAATTTTAGAGCTTGTTACTTTTGATTTAGATGACAAGCTGTGAGGGAATAAAAGGTATTTTCGCCCTTACCTTTTTACTTCCACTTGTTAGGGAACACATGCACAGATTCATAAAAGTGAGCATTTCTGGTAGGTTAACTTTCTATATATTAATGCCAAAAAATGTCAGCCCTCACTTCTGCTGCTGGATCACAGTGTCTACCTAACTGTATGGAAGTGGCATCCTTAATTCTATTCCCACCCCTCTAAGCCTTGCCAAAACAAATCTAAACAGTACAGACTTTGATTTTATATTACAGCTTTTTCAAATTTGTCCGTGCTATTATTTTAGGATTTGCCAAATACAGTTCTGCAGTAAAACATTATAACCATGTAAATTACTCCCTTATACATGTAAGTATAGATCATCCTCATTTTTTGGAACAAGATCCGTAAAAACAATCGGTGATTCATGCAGTAGTTCAATGTTACAGTGCGTTTTAATTAACATTTAATTTCCCAAACATAATGTCCTATAGAGTCACTGTTTTCAGTTCCTAGTGTCTGCTAAAACATTAAGTCTTTCTCAAAGTACAAGAACAATAATTTGAATGTAAAATGTTAAAACACAGTCTTTGTCCTCCCTTTATTCAGTGCAACCTTTTTGAATAGCTACATTGCCTCAGCAGTTGGAGACACAGACGGAATCTGGCACTGAGATAAACTCATTTGCTCTATAGTTCCAGTAAAAAAACTGTTTCCATTTGACTGAGCTGCATTTTAAAATCTTTATTTTGTTCATACCCAGATTACTTTTAGCAGCTCCAAACGTAATGACCTAATATTTTCTTGGTGCTGCGTGCATGTGGGGGACAGGAAGCAGGATGAGCCTTGTGGCTTTTTAAAGCACTTCTAGAACTCTATATGACACCCAGAGATGTGGAGCAATGACTCACTGGAAGTGCAAAACTCACAAGAATCGTAGGCAGAGCTCCAAAGAACCACATTCACTGAACCAGTCAAGGGCTCTGCAAAGCTGTTATTCAGAGACTGAAGTCAGAATCCAAGATTTGGTCTCTCAGAAATCTACTGGAAAAATGAACAATTGGTTTAACCTGAGGCAGCAATTGCTGAACAGAAAGGACAATTATACACAGCCTGGTCAGGACATCCCTGATCACTTTAAAAGTATGCACATGGCAACACAGAGAGAAAGGTAAATGAATTAGATTAATTAGAAGATAAGGTGAATGAATCTGGCTCAGCTGCACTGTGCCACCCAAACTGCACTGACAAGGGACCAGAGCTGTGATCTCATCACTGGTGTGATGCATGCACTGAACACAAAATTAAGAGCACCAATGCAGCCACAGACCAAGTGTTCCTGATTCAGCTTTTCAGCAGAGGCTTCAAGCTCTGTTTTCTTGCATGACCCAGATCCCAAAACGCTTTACGTAATCACAGACCCACAACACAAAAGTCCATCATCAGCTGAAAATTCAGAACTTGTGGCTTGTAGATCGAGCTGCTGTAAACTGAAACAGGGCCCAGTGTAAGTGAGATCCCTGTGAGGGGTAGTTTTGGCAGCAGCTCTGCAAAGCCTGTCAGCAGGTGACACTGTATCTGTAACTCCTATGTTGTTTAGGATATGATTTCTGTCACCTTAACATGACTTCGTGCTGGGACCCACGACAGAGAATAGCAAATGACCATTTGCACTGGTCCCTTGTAGTCTGCATAATAACTTATCTGATGGCCCTCTGCTACTCCTTTATAATCTTTACATAACACTGGAGCAGCACAAAGGGTCTGGCACGCTCTGTACACGTGGTTAAATATCTATTGGAACAGGAGATCAGGACAAAACAGAGAGAACAGATATTGCAGATGCTCTCTAATAGCTGCATCTTGTTGAAGCAGGCATGAAGTAGATAAATAATAATATTTATTTAAAATTAAGGGAATTAAACTAAATTGGCAAGGAGCCTCACTTTATTAATCTATTTGGAAAAGAAATAGCAGATTCTTAAAATGACCACTAAAGGTCACAGGTTCTGCCTAATGTTTTTCTTAAGCCTCTCCATGGCCCTTCTAAGGTGCTCTGGACCAAACAAATCATCTCCTACGTGGGCAATGCTTTCTCTGGGTGCCCCTTGGAGGTCTGGTTTCATTCATACCAGTAATTCACAGTCAGAACCTTCACTAATGCAGGGTTGCTGTGGTTTCACTGAAAGTCCTGCAGGGAGATGACCACAGACTCATATTTATGTGTATACCAGTGCAACTGCAGGATCAAGGCTGAATAAAATTAAGTCTATTGAGTTGCAAAGCACAAGCCAAAGGTTAAAAAAAAAAATCAATTAGTCCAAGCAAAGATTTCATTATCTTTGTACTTCCTTTAAGCACAAACAGTAGAAACCAAAAAGAGCAAGTGTAAAGAAGGTTTCATCCTGAAAGCATCCCAGTGTGCTGGTTCTGAACTGCAGAACGGATTTTCTGAGAGATGCTATCAGGAAGCACAGAACAAGTGTTACTACTTAGGTAGAATTTTTCTCATTCTAGACTCGATCACCACAAAGATAGCCTGTGTAATATTCATTAACCTGAATATTAATGGTGGATTAAAATCATGTTCTGTGTGTCAAAGAAAGCCAAACAGACAAAGCAAAACTCAGTCCAACGTGGACTTTCTCTATATTCATAATGAAGGTGCCAGGAAGCTGTGTTGCCTTTTGAAAACTACAGATTTCAGCTTCATCTGCCTGTTAAGGACTGAAATGTTTCAGTCAAAATAGCAATTGAAGACCTGTGCCCAGATTTGCAGATTTATATCTGTGTGTGTGCACCTCGACCGCTGCATGCAGGATTTTTTGGTACAGTCATGCATTTTGTGCTGGAGCTATTTTTTCCCAGCAACCATAGGGTACAGTATGTTCTCAAGTGCAATTTTTAGTAAAGCTTACGAGCCAAACAGAATGTCCTTTCACTGGCTGGAGTCAAAGCCTAACATAATAATGTTTATTGGTGAGGTAAAATCCTTCTTGAATGAGACAGAACAGAGAGCGGCTCGAGATCATCCGCAGTCAGGCCGCGGAGTGGAAACCACGGCGGAGGAAACAACTGCTGCCCTTTTGCCACCATTTCATTTTCAGCTCCTGTCAGACCTCTCCTCTGCACCTGCATCTTTACTGCCAAGTTAAGGAATTGCATAAGAATCTGCTTGCAAAGAAACACAGGAGTTCTGGGAGCGTCCATTAGAACCTGTAAAACAGGGACAACAGATTTGGCAGGCTCAGCGATGGTCTTACAGACCACTGGGGCAATGTAAATGCTCTGGGGCTGATCCAAACCCTTCTAGGAGCCAGTGGAATGATTCAAAGGATGAAATTAAAAAGGGGAATATACTTGCACTGATTATGCACTTCACATCCACTCAGATTTGATTTAAAATAGTCCTTGCACTGATTCAGGAATGTTTAACCTCTTCGGGAATAAAATAGAAATTCCTTAGCTAGTCAATAGCATGTATTTCCCTTTATCCTTTCACAAAGCAACTGAAGATGCTGGGCATTAAAAAAAAAATTTCACCTTAAGTAGGTGTTAGTAGGTAGCACCTGAATAAAAGCTGTCCATAAAACAGGATTTTAAAAGAAGCACTTGCCTCAGTTCCAGTGATGCCGCTCGTACCACCCAAGCCCTTTCTTTTCTGTATGGTTTGGTACCTCTCATAAAAATCTCCTAGAGTTTTAGCCCTTTTCCTTCTGTTATCAGCAACAATCACTTCACAGCTAAACATCTGCTCAATATGCCTGAAAATATTTCCCAAGGGAAAAAGGAAACTCATCCAACTTTGCTTCAACATCACTAATTTTGTCCCTCAGCACAGGCTCAGTTGTGACAAGGCGCCACCACGGCCTGGAAATGTCAGTCAGGGAGTAGGAGAAGTTTCACCTCACGGTAAAGGTTCCTGGGTTTCTGGTTGCATGTATCAATTCCATGATCACAGTGTAAATTGACCCCAAGCAGAGCTGATGATTTATTCATTGGTTTGCTCAGGTGTGCATGAGGTGAAATCTACCTGTGGAGCAGGTATGGCATCTGTGTGATGCACCATGGGGGGAAGCATCAGGTTTCCCATAGCGGGTCTCAACCCAAGGAGGCATTTTGTAACAACACCTGCCTGCAGCATCTGAAATATATATTATTTCAGACAGTGACAGCACTAAAACCCACATTTTGCTATTTTCTATTGAAAGACAAAACTCTTATACTCTACTTAATTCACCCTTTTTTCTCCTTAGGGAAAAGAAAATTGAATTTTATTAATCAGAAAGTAACAATGTGGAGGTAAGAAAATGTGGTTTGCCTTCAGGTATGCTTCTTGTAAAAGACTTAAAGATGTGGCATATGAACCAGGATTGCACTGAGGGGTTGATGGAGAGGAAGAGAGAGATGTCAAAGTCCAACTCTATGTATCATTTAATTGGTTTGTCATTTGCATCTGGAATTAAAAAGAATTGCCTGAAAGCAACAAAATAATTTTACCAGTCAAAAAGATCCCCTGCTGGGATTACTCCTGTGTGGGAGTCCTGCTCTCTTGAAAATAATCATGCCATTCCATAATCCATCAAAAGCACATCTTTAACAGTGAAACATTCTGAGAGGAAAAGGCAAATTCACATAACCTCTTCCTTCTCCCAGTGCCTGACACTGTCTGTCCTATCATCAGGCTCGGGGATGACAATAATATGCAGTTAAAAGCAGGCAGGTATATGGAGGCAGGGCAAAAATTAACAGCTCCTAAACAGAGCTAAAGAAACAGCAAGTTCTCCTCAAGAAACAGCAAGTTATTTTGGGGAGAAGATGGATCCTTACATCACACTTCCTTACATCAACAGCTGTTTAACACCGAGCACCTCAATCCTAAATACACTTCAAATGCTTAGAAGAACTTCATAAAGCATATTTGCTGTTTACAAAGGATCAAACGTGAGCCACCACCACTCAGAAAATGCAGAGTGGTGGGATCTGGCCCTGGACTGCCTCACCTGGGTGATGCAGGCCCCGGTGAAGGCCACGATCACGGCCACGATGTTCACGGTGAGCTGGAACTGCAGGAACTTGGAGATGCTGTCGTAGACGTTGCGGCCCCACATCACGGCCTTCACGATGCTGCTGAAGTTGTCGTCTGTCAGGATGATGTCAGAGGCTTCCTTTGCGACATCTGTCCCAGCAATACCCTGGAAAAAAAGTCAATTGGGGATGAAATCTCCTACTAGAAAATACAGGGGCAGGTAGAACTCCAATCTTCGTGCTCATTCCAAGTCCACGGTCGTACAAAGGTTTCCTAGCACAGAAACAGTGGCTGCTGAGTGTGTTCTGCATTTTGTATTTGCTGTGATGTAGCTAATTTGGCCTATTTTTGAAGTGAATAAGGACACAGAAAAGGGAATTGACAGAGCAGTGTAATTCATGTGATGATAGTTCTGAGGGTTTTAAGCTATCAGCTTAATAAGTACTGATCTTTGGAGTTATTTTTATCATTGATGATTTTATAAATATACATCACCAGTACTGGTAACAAAAATTAGAATGATGTATCTTAATATATACAGTCAGAGTACACTTGGAAGACATCTTTATGTTTAGTGATGGATTTTACCAAAGATAAATAGTATTCAATTGTTGGGAAGAAAACACTTCATTTTTCTGTACGGACACAGGATTCTGCATATAGCCAAGAATTACCTTAGGCTAAGTATGGAAAACGTATCCAAATATGCAGCAGCAGAGAATCTGACACAGTAAATTAAAGGATTTTGATGCAACATGACTCGCTCCCTCCAGTATATTGCTTCACTGGCAAGCAACAACTAAGCAACTTAACACTTAATGAATGAAAAACCTCTCACAACACATTTATAACGACACAAAAATAAACCAATAAATATGCTGGAGGTTATACCATTGCAAAGCCAACATCAGCTTTTTTAAGTGCTGGTCCATCGTTGGTTCCATCCCCAGTCACAGCTACCACCTGCCTCTGCTCCACCTGTGTGCTGTCAATGATACCTGCAAAACAGGGACAGGAGTGTGTATGCAGACAGATGGGAAATAATTAGCAAGATAAATATTCCTCCTGGATGATACAGAGCTCATAATACCACACGAGTCTTACAGAGATTAACAGAGTTGATTTTTAAGGAAAACAATGATGAAAGCACTGTCATCACTATCTTACAGTACTAGACATCACCATTAGAAATTACATGGAAAGTTCTGATCCTGCATCACCAACACATCAACAAAACTTGCACAGACTGCAAAGGGAACGAGATCAGCTCATTAGGTCCTTTTGGAAGGTTTTTGCTATTTAAAATTATCTGTCACAGTAAACCCATCTCAGCCCAGCACTCTGATATTTGGAAAGGATTAGCTAAAGACTTAAGTTTTTAAGACTTCTGATTGCTTAAGGCTCTCCCAAACTGTGCCCAAACTGTAATACCAGCTTTACTAGGGGGCCTTCTGGCAGTCAGTTTAACCTAAAGATAAGAAACATCACTGCTGGATTTTATTTAGCTGCAGCCAGATGACCATTTTAACAGCCACGTTCAATTCTGCCAAGCAATGATTAAGAGGGCATAAAATAATTCTTTAAATTCTGGAGCCAAAGATTTTAATAAACAGACATAATAAAATAATTTCTACTTTCATTTTGAGATCGTTGGAGAAAAGAAAGCGCTTCTCACTTTTAAGCGCTTCTCAATTTTAACATCACTAGCCTGCAGGGAAGTATTTTCCACTTATGCAGATAGGGGAAGTAAGGAAAAGAATGAAGAATTTTTCTATGGCTACAAAAGCAGCCTAGTTTTTTAATAGGATGTGGATCATTCACCACTCATGTTTTTATTTCCATATGAATTTCCATTTGAATATGAGTCCAGAACACAGGAGTGTTGTGTAGGATACAAGAACACCTCTCCACATTGATAACTTAGGGGGAGAAATGACAGAATTCCTTTTGCTGAAACATTTTGCACAAAGTCATAACCTCTAAAAACAATTATCAAAAACCTACCCAGTGTGAAAAGCTTTCACTCTACTGTGAAAAAAACCCTCACATATCAGATAACTAATCAGAAATAGGAAATTGCAGATTACAGTGCAATAGCTGCCTCCTGGCAAGGTTCAGGCTTATCAGGCACCAGAAGATTGCAGTGCAGTGTGGAAGCAGTTAGTGCCCTGTATTTTTCAGACTTAGGAAAATCAAGAAAAAAAAAAAACAACTATTCCCTTTCCATTGCAAGTATGATCTCAGATAAATGGCACATTATTCTGATAAGATCTTACAATTACAGCTTGCAAGTTGTTGGCGTGCTTTGGTCTTACTAAATAAACAGGGACATCGTCTCTCATTACTATTAAAAACATTTGTCTTGGTCTTCCCCTCTTATTATTTACACATCCTTTGATGTTAAATTAATAGTTTAAGCTTCTGAACAAAAAACTGTTAAATCTCTGGCACATTAAGGTATTAACTGCTCTAAAACAGGAAGATGGCATCCTCTGCCAACTGGGTTCCAAAGAGGAGCACAACCCAAATCACGTTGAAGAGATTCTAATAATCTCCTAATAGATATAAATGGCTACAAATAGTGACTAATGTTGCTGACTATACTACCATTGCCCTGCATCAGCCAATTGCTGGATGCTCCTAAGTAATTTACAGGGTTTAGGCATCATTTTCAAGGTTTAGTAGTAATTTTTATCCCTAAAAACAAACTATGCAGTTGGGATAAACCCAGATCACAGAACTTCATAACAAGCAGCCATGGAAAAGTAGAGATAAAGTGGACTCAGTGCCCTCAGAAATATGGCAATGCATAGCACAGTACTACAGGGATGGATCCCAGTGCTATCCATGGGAAGAGAGAAGGTCTTTGCAAAACTGTCCTTTGTGCATCAGGCAAATTTCTAAAATGGAGCAGTAGCGATTATTTGGGATTCAGAGGATTTATCACAACTATACTTATGCTCCCTGGCTTCTGCCTGCTCTTTTTAATCTGTTCCTCCTTCCCCTTCCTCACATTGCTGAATGTTTGTTTTCTTTCCAGCACTCACCTCCTTCCAAACACATCATTCTGTTCACGGCTGTGATAAGGTTTCACCTCAAGGATTTTCTTCAGCACTAATATATAATATTTGCAACTACATAATATTTACAAACAGTGTAAGGAGACCAAAAAGAAGGATGCCCTATAAGGACCCTCCCTCTGTAGTTCTGAGCTGTGGAGATCAACTGCTCAGTGAAAAATGGAACTGAGGATGTGACCCAACAGACAGCCAGGAAAGAGAATGACCATTGCTTTAACATTCCACTCACTCTAAGTGGTTTAAAAGAAGCTTTGGTATTAATTAGTCAGGTCTAACATTAAGGAAATGTCTTCAAAATAAGCTGCTTTACTCCAGCTGGATGTTTACACACAGTATCTTTTTTTAAAAAAACGGGTTTGCAACATGCATCAGGGGAATTCTTAAACTCTCAGCAAAGCCTCCTGCCAAAACAGCCTCAGCTGTTTAATTCCCTCATCTTAAGCTGTTTGGCCATGACTTTCTTCTGTCAGAAAGAATTTTATTCTACAGCCACAGGAACACACCTAGAGCATAACATTACAGTGTGTTTCACACAGGGATTTCGCTGATGTGGCAGGAATTTGGGAAGGAGGCATGGAACTTGCATAAGGCATAAATCTTTCAGAGCAAGCAGCTTGTTTTGGATGAGGGGAAAGATCATATTCAGTTGAGCTGTCAAGAAGGGCACTATATGCATAAGCTTGCTATAAAAAGTACCAGCACTGCATACACAACAGGAATTTATCCTGCATCTCCCACCTCCCTCCATCTAACATTATGAAAGCATTCAATCAAATGCACTCAGGATAATAATTTAAAGAATATTAACCAACAATGCCTCTTCCATTTCTTTAACAAGGAGCTATTTATACCCATGGCTCAGATCAAAACCATCACATGTAGCCTCAGGTTCTCCCTTTATTGTAGAACAAATGCTACTCTATTTAAACGATCCTCACTTGCATTGTCACCCTTTGAGTCGCATCAGTAAGAAAACCCTGGCTCTGGGAGAAAAAAAATAAATTAAAAAATCCTGGTTTAGGTATTTCTTTCTGCCTCAATTGATTAACTCAAAACAGGCAGGCAGGAAAAGCTCAGCTGCAGCTGAGCATTTCAAAGGTGCACATCAGCTCAGGTGTTAGCAGAGCTGATCCTCCCGCACGCTCACACAGATTTGTGTTTCTTTGACAAGCTGAACGCAGACAGACGCAGTTAATATATTTTCATGTTCATGTTCTCTTCAGATTAGGTTTTAATACTGCCAAACCTCCTTGTTAATTTAGGGGGAATTTAGAAAGTCTGTCTGAAAGAGGAAACTCAAATTCATTTTAGTTCCAGGCTTAAGTACGTGCATGGATAGAGCTTTAAAGGTCAATGTGAAGTGTTCTATTTGATAATACAGACAGCACTGGCAATTGTTAACTGCACAGTCCCCCACAAAGCTCAGGATATCAGAATGCAGGGCAGAACACAGCTGAAACACTGGGGTTTCTGTACTAATCATGCAGCAATCATGTGCTTTATGTTTTATCACCGAAACCCCAAAGGGGAACACTGAAGGCATCAGTGCCTCCCACCCCAACACTTCACCCAACCTGCAGAGCCCTGGCTGTGCTGACAGAGCACAAACCCCCACACTCAGGTGCAGTGGAGCTCCTATGCCTTCAAACTGTTTTTGTGTCCTTTGCTTCAGGTTGAAGTTTTTTCACACTGTGGGACAGGTGAACTTTCTGAACGTTTCTTCGTAGGGATTTGAAGAAAAACAAACTCTGACATTTTCTCTCCCGTGGGAATCAAACCCACATGCAACTTGCAACATGCTGATATTTAATTTTAGAATTTCAATTAGTACACTTTTCTGTATTTTTGTTATTCTACCCAGTCTCCTGGCATGTCAACGTTAATGAGGTTGTAAATATAATACCATCCCACGCAATAATATTTGAAATATTTTAGTAATTAAGGGTAATTATTACAAATCTTTTCTTCTTTAAAGTTCCCTTTCTGCTTGTTAACAAGCCAGCCTTACATGAGAATATCTGATTTTAATATTTTTATACATATGAGGAGTTTTAAATTATGTTTTAATATCACAAAAAATAATTCCAGTCTAATTTGAATATTTTGAAAAATATATATAATTTGTAAAGTGAATATTTCTTTTATCTTCTCTATCTTCTGTACTTTCTGGTGATATTTCCCATCAGCACTAAAGAGTTTTTTCCCACAGTATTGTTTTTAAAAATGACAATTTGGAATTATTTTAGCAATAGCATTATAAGGACACAACAGTATAAATGATATGTGGGTTTACTTGTTATATTTTGAAATTAGGTAAAAAATACAAAATAACATCAACAGGTGCCTTAAAAATCCATGTTATGTTTCAGTTGGACTGAGATATCTAAGATTTTTATTTCACTTAAGCAGCTTGTGACAATAAACCACTTGCAGTGGGTTTTTTTTTTCCAATCTACCTCTACTTCAAAGCCATAAATATTTGAAAGCAACCGTGTGCCCAGCCTGAAATGCTGAACCAATGCCTTTCTCTAGTCCCTTAGCAGTAGTAAAAACAAAAACAAAAAATAAAAATGCTCCTTTTGCTGGGTGGGATTGTGCTCTGTTAAGGAGAAAAAAAAAATCCCTCCAGCAGCTGTATGTCATTAAAAATTAAATATGGAAAAAGTTTATTTTCTGATGTGTGTTTTTAGCCCAGAGCAGATAGAATACATCAAAGGAGAGAAAATCCTCTTGATCCCTCAAGTGTCTGAGAAAAACATAACATTTTAACAAGAGGCCCAAAACTAGTCAACGTTTAAATAGTTTCTTGTAACTTTTAATGGCCCCTGGAGTATTATCAGCCAAAAAAATTCCATCATGATTTCCACAAACTTGTTCTTGAACTTTGTTAGACACTTAATTGCTCTATCACTTGACCTTGCCACATCTTTAAAACATTAATTGTATCAGTTGCACGTGGCATTCAGTACTAAATATCTTTGGGATGGTCAAAGTGCATATGTTATAAAGCATCAACAATTCCTTGTTTTTTTTCCTTTCAGCTGCCTATTGATTTCAATTTCCCTGGCAAAGGTTTCATTTTCCTCTTAAGGGAAAATCCTGAATGATTCAGATAACTGCTCCCAAGGGACTTAATTTAATCCACTTAATGAAACACAAATTGTTGTGATTCTGAAACAAATAAACTATTGGGCTATGCATGTTCTGTTCTTTAAGAGGTCTAAGTCAGTGAAGGGAAGCTGGCTTTGTGCTGTTTTTATACTGACATACTCTCCAAACATTTTCAATCCTCAACACCTGTCAGTAAAATATTTTCCAGCACACAACCCCCCCCCCCCCCAAATACGTATATAATTTATAAATTACACATTTTTACTACTATACTAATAAACTATGGACATCACAAAACATACATGGAAAAGGAGGAGACAGAGATTAAACTGTATGTCTCCACCTGCGCTATCCAGCATCAGTGCCAGGGTTTACAAGATATGGATTGTTCAGGAGAGCTTCAATGTTTCCAGAGCTCTTCACACACACCCCGGTTTCAATCCCAAAGGACCCAACTGATCCAATCTTCAAATTCACAATGGAACTTTTGTTCTAAAGACATTCAGGCATTTTTTAAAATTCCATAATGCTCAAAAGCCTTTGTAATCAGTCATGTATGGAGTCATACCAGGGAAACCTTGTACACCCAGAGGATTCCCTATCTCAGTGTGAATCCCTATGTCAACCAACTGATAATGTGTAACAGATCAGCTGGGTCTTATCCTGAACTTTAGCTCCTCCAAGATTTGTTGAAAGGGGCTCTCCAGACTTTCCAGGGCCTTAGCAAAATAATCCAGCTCTTCCTTCATCAGAAAGCCAGGAAACAGCCATCTGCCAATGGTTCTTCCATCTGTGTCAATCCCCCATCCCAGCATGGCTAAAAATGACATTTCTCCTGATCAGAAACTGCCTGATTTCATCAGCTTTTAAGTGTGAGCTTCAAAGTCAACAGAATAAGATGTCAAGTCATCAAAAATTGCGAGTCACAGTTATGAAAAAGGCTGTGTAAAGAAAACTGCCAACCAATCCCTCTTTTACAGAAGCATTCCATCTGCAGACAGCATGGTGAGAGAATGTCATTTGTATGGTGCAGTTTTCACAGGACAGACCCTAAAAATACAGCCAGAAATGCAAAGGAAGCCAATGCAAATTATACAATTAGTGAGCCTATAGGAACAGGGAATTGGCTCAAAATCCCAGTCTCCATTCATGTAATGCTGACAGGGGTAGCTCCCAGCTACACCATCCCAAAATCTGCTATGGGAACAGGAAAAGTTTCTTTAGCTTGGAATATTCTTTAGAAATAATTGTGAGAGAACAGATGTACTTGAGAGGCTTGATTCACTCTAAGACTGTTCTTGTTCTCAGCTTAAAGGTGTAGGCAAAGACTGTAAAATCTAGACCCCCTCTTGTTTATATGAATGACACCCTGTTTCTCAACAATATTTGCTTTCTGACCAGCGAACACACATTTTCCCTTCCCATCTAGAGCCTCATTCCAGTCCAATTCAAAGTCACAAGGCAAATATGAGATTGCCTATATCTACTTGCCAAACATCTTGTTGGTATTTCTCCCACTCCTGCCAAAGAGTTCCCTATTATTTTCCATCTCAAGGCTGAGGTCCAGCACAAACAGCAGTGACCCGGTTACCGAGAAAACTTCCTTGCATTACGGAGAGATGTGCAATTAAAGGTAACAACTTAGATATGTTGGTGACAGTAAAGGCTTTACAAGGCAGACGATGTGCTGCAGTAACTGTGGCATTAATTTCCACACCACCAAGGCAGTTTGCACCCACCTTTCACCAAAGTGTGTTTGTCCGTGGGGGACGAGCGAGCAAGAACCCGGAGCTTTGGCCAGATTTTGTCAATCCGCTCCTGCTCAATCTGGAGGAGGGGAACACACACAAAAAACAAACAACCCCAAAACAATTAACCTGTGATTAGCAAAATGCATAATATACTTGTGTCCATGTATCTGACAGTTTGATACTGAAACCTGCAACTTTTCTCCAAAAGCACAGGGAAATTACAAGAGTCATCAAGGTCAAAAAAGGCAGTTTATTGCTACCAGAGTTCAGCTGTTGACTAACACAGGTGAATTTTGCCACAGTATATAATCAGCCTTTCTTAATATCTTTATGGATAATTCCACATGACTGCAGATATAGGATTGAGGAAACTTCTCAAACATGTTTACAAGTTTGTTGCTCTACTCTTCATTTTAATACAAGTTCTTCATTTGGCAACAATGATGGCAAAATTTTCTCTGTAGAGCAACAGGAACAAGGACAAATCTGTGGTATATGCTAACATTCCCAGGATTCCCTCCATCAATGCAAGGAGGTAATGACTGTGTCCACTCATTAATGACGGACTCAAAGAGGCAGCACAGATTTTACTTTTTTAGAGCTGACTTCCAATATCCTGTGCGTGAGCTCCATCATTTATGAGAAGTTAAAAATCCTCAGAAGAATAGATTTTTATGCAAATCATTAATGTGAGTACATTAGATAAAGTGGAATAAATTAAAGAAACGAGAGGAGCTGATTCTCAGAACAGACTATATTTTTAGGAGCAAAATTGCTGTTGAGCCCCTTCTCCTCCTTACTACAAACCTGCTTTAATGTGCTTAGTTTTGATTTCTTGTAGACCAGTGCTCTGGGTCTAAGAACTGCAGAATTGGACCAGCACTGAACTGACACTGGCACTGCATCAGGAAAAGTAAAGACTGGAATTTCACTGCTGTTTTGAATTGTAAAAGGCTGGGGGTAGAAAGAAGCAGCAATCTTTCCAAGGAGCCTTTACTGATCCGAGGAATATTGCAGTGTTCTCACCAGTCTTTAACAACACACTCATGGATTTAGACTCTGAATTACCTCTCCCTTCTCATTTCGGATCCTTCTGTTGAACTCTTTCCCCTCGAGGCAGAGAAAGTCTTCTCCCGGGTGAATGATGCCACACTTTATGGCAATGGCACGGGCTGTGTTGATGTTGTCCCCAGTGACCATGCGGACCGTAATTCCGGCTCGCTGGCACTTCCTTATGGCTTCTGGGACCTGCCAAAGCAAGAGAGCGGGAAAGAACATCCCTGGATTAGAGAGGAAGTCCCATTCAGGTGTTCCCAACCGGAATATTTGGGGGCGAAGGAATTCATGAAGCAAAAGAAAGAGAGATCAGACGCGTTATGGCTCGTTATTGTCAGTTGACTCTCAGGGAACTGAGGTTGCACCACGGGCAAGGCAAACCTTGCACGAAGCAGCAAAAAAACCCATCTTTTAGATCAGTTTCCTAAAGTTTCTCCTGACTTGAATACAAATGAGTGCCCTGCAGCTTTGTTGACCTTCAGCAGCAGAGTACAGCATGCTGAGCCAAACACACACGGAAATGTGAATGGACAATGCACGTATTTTATACAGACAATTATTTGACTTCTGAGTCAAGATTTCTTTCAATAAGATTATCTAAATTTACTGTAATTTAGCACTATCACACTAAGTTATGCTTATCAACAGGTGAAATTTCTAAACGTAGGAGTTTAAAATCACATCCATATTTTATGCATTTCAAAACCTTAAAAATGAAATGTGACTTCAGTTCTGCTCCTTTCTACATGAGATTAACTTTTCCTGCTGCACAGTGAGAGAGTGTTCAGTGTGTAACAGGGTCTGTGAGATTAATACAGAAGCTGTATAACGACTTGGCATCACATACAGCTTATTTCTTTAAAAAAAAGGAAGATTTTTATAGTTAAAATGTACAAGAGCTGGGAGATTAAGTCCTAGTATTTAAATAAAACTTTTAATAGGGCTATTTGGGTATATGAAGCCTATGGAAAGGCTCCATGTCTATAGCTCAATTTCAGATGGGGGAAAAAAAATCCATTCTCTTAAACTATATCATAATTCAGGATCATTTATAAACTAATATCACTAACCAACTAATTCTGTCTCAGGTTACTTTTACATTATTATGAAAGAATTATTACTTCAAGATAAAACCAGAAATATTATTTGACAGGGAAGAATAGGAAATGTGTTTAACACATGAAGAACAGCCTAAATAAGCATGTTCAACACATGACTGTTTCTCTAAATTTCATTTTTACCTTAGAAGAGTCTAAGGACTCATCATGATGACCGAAACCCTTCATAGAGCTACAGGAAAATGAACTGCCTTAGTACAGAAGACAGAAAAGGACAGATGAACATATATGTGTGTTTGCGTGTGTGTATAAGTCAATATTTTTTAAGAACTATTTTAGAAAGGGTAATAAAATGGTCATTACTGGCTACAATATGAAAGCCTGTCTATATTCTGCTGCTGGTTCAGTGCACCTTGCTGATCACACCCTCCATCACAGACATTAAGCATATTGCACAACTCAGTGCCAATTAGAGTGGATTTATCTAATCTATTAGTGTAAAAAATGTTAAGACAAGGAGACCCCATCTACAACCTTACACTGCTAATTTTGTGCATTTCTAGATGTTCTGATGATTTTCTCTGTGGCCACAAGGAAGTGACACTGCTGAGGGCAGGAAACTGCATTTATGTGACAACCCTCGCTCTGAGCCAGAGCGGCAAATTCTGTGCTCCTAAGGATTTCCTAGGGCCACAAAAGCTGAATATCTCAGATTGAAATTGTTCCCCCTCCAACCACACCAGAGATAATGGTTATTCTAATCAGTGAGTAATTTCACACTGTGTTTCTGCATATTTATTAGAGGCAATTGTGAAGCTTCTGTTTTCCAAAATGCCTCACTAAAGCAACACCTAAGCGAGGATCGAGGATCGTAATAGTACTTTTCCCATGATTACCAGGAAAATCACCCCACTCTCAGAATGTGTCTCCAGAACGTGCTGTTTGCACAATGACTCTGTCAATACAAATTACAGAACCAAAGGCAAGAATTCAGGGGCAGTGTTTTATCTTCCAGTTCCCTCATCTCTCACTGAGAATATTCTTCCCACAGGTTGTACCCTGGAAGCATTATTTGGACCTCAAGCCTTTTAATATTATGAAATAGATTTCTAGACAGGAATGTACAATCAGATTAAATCTATTACTTAAGCAAATGACTTCTGATCTCCCCAGTTTCCACATTAATAATCCTGACTATATCCCATTTGTCAATTTGAAATGCCCTTAGTAACCACTTTAACTGTGGTGACCCTCATGCACAGGACATGACAGATTTAGATGACTATCTGGAAAACCAGAACAGTGTATGAACCATGAAGGAGAAAAATAAATTACAGTGCAAACAGGAAAAAAATGGTCTATTCCCACAAAGTGCCAGTCCTATTAAACAAGGTCATGGGAGGACAAGCCAGTTTCAAATCTATCTCAAACTCGCATATAACTAGAGAAATCATTCCATCTTCCTCTTCTGTCATTTTCTGGACAGCTGGTGGGTGGTATCTGATTTAATACTGTGTACAGTAATTACAGTTAAAATATTGTCCATATTTTTTTTTATTGCTGTAAGGGAGCAAGAGTGTTGGCAGACTGAGCGGGCAGTGGAAGCAGATATTTTCCATCAATTTTGCAGAGCTTAAGTACACACTGTACAATATCTTGGTTTATTTTCTCCCTGCAAACAAAAACGTCCAATGCATGCATGCATGCATAAAGTATCCAGTGCAGGAATATCTTTCTGAATCAGGTGACAAATGAATGCCAGAATTTGGAAGTGATTTACATTCATCTCCCAGAAATAACAGACTGTGGGCGTTCATTGGAAAATCAGTGTAAGGCAGTTCAGACTTATTAAAATCAAGCCAGAAAGGCTGTCAGAATCAACAGAGGATCTCTGCAGGAACAAGACATCAATTTATTTGTTCGCTTCTTGTGTATTTATCAAAGAAAAGATAAAAACACACACACACACGGAGTATATAAATATATCAAGCAAGTAGTGCTTGCTAAATCCAGCTGCTACTAACAAAGAAACTGGTGTGTGAATTAACCTGGGAACAATGCAAAAGCCACAGGTGTCCATGGCTGGCATTCCAGACAAAACTGGACAGTTCCTGGACATCACTGTTGAAGAATTCGTGCAAATAGTTTCTTTTAATGCATGGGAGGAGATGTGAGTGCAAGAAAGCCCCCAGCAATGCCACGAGAACAGATGCTGGACAGTTCTCCCTGCAGCCACGGCAGCAGGACCCCACCGAGCCCACAGGGATTCCCAAAGGGGAAACATTCCATGGATGCACAGGAGCCACTATTATCTGTGTGTTAACTCCAACAATCACCTTAGGGAAAAGGAAAAAATGAGCCTTCCCCAGGAAACACGGGAATGTGACATAAGTGTAGCTAAAGGCTGGCAAAATGCTGAGATTGGATTGTTTCGTTGGAATTACCTAATCTATCACTCCTGTCAGAATAAATTCTGATATCCACAAATGCTGAGAATATCAATAAAATCATAGCTGTAGTAGTATTTCTAATTTTAATGTTTGGTTGGTTTTTTTTTTTTGGCATACAGAAAGCACTTTGAAAATTCATACACTCCAGTGGTGACTCTATTAATGATTGGGGCAAAACATGCTATTTCTTATAACTGTTCAACTTCTTCCTATTTGCATCAACAATGGTGATTTCATACATGTGTATTATGATATTCCAACCAAGTCAGACATTCCATATCTAGATCGGTTTTCTGAAAGTTATAGTTGTGTTCTGGCTCTGGGATTTTTTGGTTCATTTCTTTTTCCTGTGGTACAGCTGCTGCTTTTTACTAATGTGTGGAGTGGTAATAGTAGTAATAATTTAAACATTGTTTTAGATGCAGTCATTTAAACATTGTGTTAGGTGTTCCCATGATGCTGTTATCCCTTTGAAACAGTCAAAAGGGACAAGGTGGGGAAAACAAAAAGAAAAACAAAACAAAACAAAAAGTCCCAAAACCCAGGTGGGTTTTACCAACATTTGGTAAAATTCTGAAATTCTAAATATTTGATTGCGTGTCTTGCAATGAAGTAAGAAGTGTTACTGCATATTCTGGTGTTAAACTACAAGAAATTCAATACATTATTCAAATATTTATTTAGAAATAAGATGTTTTCCTGCCTTCATCTCCTTTGATTCTTTACACAGCAGTCAGATTTGACCTCTTACTTTTAGCAGCGTTATTCACTTTTACCTCAAGCTCCAAAGAAATGATTCCCTGCGAGATGAGAGCAGTTCTCTTACAAAACACACTCATAATAATCATATGAAAGGATAGTTTGCAGCTATTTTCAATAATAGCTGCAAATCCCACTGCCACACAATCCCTCAGTCTGTCACACCACACGTCACCACACTTAAAGCTGTTTTCTAACACGTATCATGAATTGATTTTGGAGGGATAGAGGACTCATTGACAGCTCCAGTGGTCACTGACATAATCTTGCTGAGTTATATATGTATTTATGAGCTAAAGCATTAAAGAAACATTGCAGACACAACTTCTTAAGGAGGTTTTTAAACATTTTTCAAGACTTGCAATGTCAGGCGTAGGGACAGATGGATTAACAGCAAAAGACCATCTGATAACAGATAAAATGAGTGCTGTTTATCTGGTGTTAGTGGAGATAAGGAGTTTATCATACAGTTTTCACCTAAGCAAGGTTTATTTTATATTATAACCTTGATATTGAAAAACAAACAAACAGCAAGGTCCGTTATCAGGTAAAGAACAGTTGTGTTGGTACCTGTAGTTGTACTGTCTTAGTTTCCAAAGTTACAGCTCTTACAAGTTTGTAAAAAACTACTTTACAAAGAACTCAGGGAAATAAGTCAGAAAAATCTACACTTTTCCTGGTTTAGTAAAAAAATTAAACCCCTAATATGTCTAGAATTGCCACCAATTCTCAGTGAATCAAACACAAAAATTTAGATGTGGTTAAAAAGGGTCCAGCAAAAATGTAAAATGAGACAGAAGAATCAAAAAAGACAAAGATGGGCAACCAACTGCTTTTTGGGCAGCAACAGAACCCACAAGAAAAATCTGAGTTATCTTTCAATGACCTCACTCCAAAGCAAACCACAGCCACTTATCATGCACTGAAGTAACAGCAGGATCAGAGCAAAGAGGGTGGAAACACCTGGAATGTACACTCAACACTTCAGCTCTGGGACTTACCTTCTGTCACTGCTTCTAAACTCCAAAATTGAATTAATTCTCCACTGTCACCATTAATTATCAAGCACCATATAGATATATATATAGGTCAGAACAGTTTCTACCTCCCATTCTACCCTTGGTATTAATATAATTTACAAGTGCAGGAGCAGGCACAATGCTGCCAGTGTGAACACCTGATTTTCTCAGTTGAGTTGACATTTTAGTCATATTTCTAGAAGCCATTTAAGTAGAGTATCCATGAAGCCTTCAGCCTTTCCATGGCAGCCTTTCCTTGTCCAAATAGATTAAAAGCAAGTTTTTTCTGAGTAGTCACCAGGTACAATTTTAAGACCATTAGTAAAGTGGTAACTGTTACAGTAAACCACAAAACTCCAATTTCTGGGGAAAATTAGTGTGTTGCCATTATAATCATGGCAATTATCATCACTGCACATCTTCTCTGCTTGCAGAGCTGCACATCACTGAATTCCTACAAGGAAAATTCTTTAATATGTGGGAGTATATTAAAACTTCTGCTGTCCTCCTGTATCCTACTCCTCAACAGAAGGTTAAAATATCTCAATCCTGTAGTTCAAAAAGCCCTACATTTCTTTATTTAAATATCTGTCGATTGATAATTGATTTTTATCAGGTTAATTATTTGGCCTTTTATCGAGTAAAGCCTATTTCTAAAGCTGCCTTTCAACTTCTTCGACAGAACTAATTTAAAAGAATAAGATAAAACCTGTAAGAAACCTGAAATCCAACTGACATTCAGCTCTCTGAGAAATGCTCTACATTAAGAATTTGACGTACCTCTGGCCTTACTGGGTCTTCAATGCCAACAACACAAATGCAAGTCAGGTCGGATAAGATGTCGTTTTCGTTGTCCCAGTCGGGCTCTGGGCTGCTGGAGAAGTCTCGGAAAGCCACGCAGATGGTTCTCAGTCCATCACAGGCCATGGGCTCGATGACTTTCTTCACCATTTCGTCTCTGTCCCGTGGTCTGAAGATACGAGGCTCCCCAGCTGCATTGAGGATCCTGGAACACCTGTTTCGTTTGAGAAAAGAAGAAGGATGGTGTATTTCTGTGAGTACTGGACAGTATTTGCTGGTATCAGCTCATTTCAGGCGACGTTAATCTGAGGGCAAGTTTTAAGTTTCTAGTGGAAATTTCCAGAAGATTCACTACTGAAATATCAGAGAGAATTTGTTTGTGACTTATTACAGAGACACCAAGCGCCCTTGGTCCATTATTTCCTCAAAGCCCTCAGAATCAATGGGCTTAAAACCTATCCTGACATGGAAAAATACTTATTTTCCAAAGGGCTTAAATGTAAAAAATCCATTTGTAAACTACTGAATTAGACCCAAGTTTTTGGCAGCCAATGATAAAAACAGGCCAATTTTGCAAGAGTGAGCACTTTAAAAAAAAAAAAAAGGAAAACAGCATTAACACCTTACACTGCTAAAGTGTGTCACATTCCTGGTGTAAGTAGTAAATTCCAAATTTGAAAATTCCCACTTATTATTGTCAGAACGTCTTACATTTTGGAAAAACACGGCAACTAAACCACTGAACTTACTTCTTGAGGACAATTTCAGAGGCTCCTTTGCTGTACATTCGGAAACTGCCATCTGGCATTTTAATAACTGTGCTCATCGACTTCCTCACAGAGTTGAAGGTGTAAACTTTATAGAGCTTCTCCTCAGGGATGAGGCTCCGGACAGGCTCATAATCCTGCTTCAAATCCAGGACAAATCCCAAGAGGCCACACTCCGTCTTATTGCCCACCTGGCGAGGCAGCCCACCCTCCTTTTCTGGTGGCTGAAAAGAAGAAAAGAATTAGACATTGATTTCATTAATAACAAGCAGGAGACAATTAATGAAGCGACAGGGTACAGTTTAGGATCTGAAACTGTGCAGGCATGCATCTTCCAGTTTTTAAAAGCAGGGGAAAAAAACCCACATAGCTCCAACAGACTTGAAGCATCTCTGCTCACAATGTGAAATGTTTTGTTGGCCTCCAGCATTTCTTTTCTTTTAAATTAGCCACTGGCAGCTCAGTAGCTTGTGATGGTCAGGCAATAAATCATTAAAAATGAAGTGACTTTCTTTAGGCTCAAAACCTAGTAATTCAACTTGTTGCAAACTGAGGATTTCCTTCTCTCCCTTGCTTAGAATGACATTGATTTGCTGATTTTCATGGTTATAACAGCAAGTTAAAGAAAATTCTGTCCTTTCTTTCCTACCAGGCATCTTTATATAAAAATAAATGTGCATCCAATCATAACAGTAAAAAATAGGTCTACATCTAAAAGGGCCCATTTTTAGAATTACCACAGTTAGTGTGCTGCTTCAGACATGAAATGCTTTGATTTAGAAAAAAAAATTGAGTAGTCTAAACACTGTGCAACTCCTGATAACTCTCAGTCCTTCTAGGACAAAGAAGGCTTTACCTTCACATCCAAAATACAAATAAACATTTCATGCACAAACTTTCTTGGAATCATAATACACCCCAAACCACACGTTCCTCTGTTGTCAAGACTCCAGTTTGACTTCAAGTGCCCAATGTGTGAACTACAGACTGTTGATAACTTAAATTTTGTTATGCTCACTAGAATTAGGAAAGTGTTCCTTAAGCTAGGGTTAAAACTTTTCTTGTGGGAACCAAAACAAGAAGTCATTTCACAGCTTTAATCTGCCCTGAAAACAGATTTGGATTGGACTCAAGGCAAGTCTGTAAGTCATCATTTTCACTGTGAGTTAAACACTTACCTCAGATTTTGCAGGACTATATTCAAAATCCATGTTCAGTTTCACTGTAGACTTAAAAATTCTGTTTACATCAGAAATGGGATTCCTAAGTAAATGGAATTCCCTACGTCATCCCTCAGTGGGATGACAGCTCGTGTAGGGAATGATTCAAGCTGTGAATCAGTAATTCTGCCGAGATTTGGATTCCTGCTACAAGGATGGCCACAAAGAGGGAAAAGGGGACCTTTTAAGTAAGCATTAGTGTGTGAGTGATCAGATAACCACCAGCTGCAGCTGGCTTGAAGAATGAAGGTCAGACAGGTAACAGTGGACTGCTCTAGAACTAAAGTAAGCAAATATGATTTTTTCCATGTGAACCATCCTTCTATCACCAGGAGAACACACACCTGGTGATAGATAGATTAATGTCACCTCTTTTTCGGAGAGATGCATCTGTGGTGAACAGTACAGAATAACCTAAAATCTTTGTCTCAAAGAGATTTATCCTTCCAAAAAGGATTGTAACATCTTTCTTGTCTATGAACCATCATTTTTACTGAGTTATGTGGGCCACACTGGTATTGCAATGGCATTTGAGTGTTACTCCAGGGTCAATGTAAAACACCAGCAGGCAGTAAAAATGGCAATATGATATATTAGTTTTATTATCTGTTATAACAACTTGTCCTGCTATAATCTCATTATATTGTGATGTAACTTCCCAATGGATTCTCAAATTCACTTAAGAATCCCTCACTCAAAATGCAAGTGCTTGTAGTATCTGGAAGGAGTTGCATTCAGTGGATATGAAACACTCAGTTAGGAGTCAAAACATACTCTTTAAAATACAGTTTTATTTAGATAAATAAGGTTCATTTTTGTGGCATTGCAGCCACACAGTTCCTGAAACATGCCAAGGACTTCAGGTTTCTCAAAGGAACAGTCATTAAATTCCCTGTCTGGGTGGAAATGCTGGGAAATGTCAATTCCTCTGTCCATATCATATCCAACTTTTTCCATTTTAGACCTAAATCCTCATTTATGCTTTGCTTGTCTCTGCCACTGAAGTCAGTGAATCTTGAGAATGCCTTAAACGTGAATGTGATCAGGCCACTGGAACACACATGGAAACCAATGAAAGACACACAATCCTAGACAATAATTAATTTATATATATTATTTCATCATGCCCTGACGTGAATGGACATCAAGAAAACAAAAATCTGCCCACATTTCACAACATAAAAAAAACTCCTAAACATCAGAGCCCTTCCAAAATCATTTTTTATTTCGACAAAAAGCAGATCACACTCTCCTGTTCTTATTGTGGCCTAAAAATAGATTTCTTTTAGGGAACATCTTTTGAATGCAAATACGTAAGCGGAGGGGAAAAAAATACCAGTGAAAAGAAAAGGAACAGACATTTCGGAAAGGTTTCAAAACCTAACAAGCGGCCACCTCCCTCCAGAGCAGCTGCTGCCTCCATATTCTTTGTGCAGCACATTATAATAAAGCATATGGTGGTGAGAGCTGGCAAACAGCACTTCCTTCCCTGCACTGTTTCAGCTCAAAATCCATATGCCAAGCCCAGCCTCCTTGCAGATTGTTCTTGACGAGCCTTTGCAGAAGCTGCTGGCTTTGAAACTTCCCGCTGGGCCGGAGCTAAATTTGTTTCTCGCCGAATTCCATTCGTGGCACCTGGAAAACAATTCCAAGGGCAGGCCAAAAGGGTTTGTTTTGAATGATTAAGTAGGAATGACTTCATTGACTCCTCAGAGAATGGAAAGCCTTTGAGGGCAGAGGAGGGAAAGCCTTTGAGCTGAGCTTTGTCAGTGGAAGCTCAGTCAATGGTGATGTTTCTTAAGAGCTCCATGAAGGACCTCCTTCAAGGCCCACATCACCTACAAACTCTACCATCTTCCACCAGGATCCAGACACTGATTTAGTGTCTTCCTCCAGTCGTGATTTTCCACTGATCCTTGCAAAAATTTTTTTCAAATGTTTCCTCCAAGCCTTTTGTGTTATTCAACAGCAGCGTTTCAGTTGTGAGCGAACACTTGCGTGTGAAAGAAACCACGGACAGATGTTTAAATAAGAGCTGTTGCAACCACCAGCTCAAAATAGGTTTTTAGGTCAAAGTACAGCTGTGTTCCTAAGGCTTAAAAATACCAATCCAAAGCCAGTATTGACCTGATAGTGAATTCAGATTACAAAGGGAATGTTCAGAATTGTTTCACTGAAAAATAATTGACTAATAAACAAGTTTTAAGAAGAGAGAAAGATAAAACTGTGGGTGTAATTTATAGAGTGCTTCAATATTTAAAATTAGATTAGGAAATTTTAGTGCTTTCATTTTTACCATAACACTTCTAAACCTCATTTTTCTCATTGGCCTTTCTCATGTGGAAAGAGAGGACTTTGCAAGAAGACCCGAGCAGTCTTTCCAAATTAAAATGTTGGGATTTCACATATTTTCTAAAGTCTTAATTTTTCTTTTTTTGTAATTCTCCTGTGTTCTACAGATTGGACTATTCCTTTAGAATAATGATGGTTGTAAATACACCAATTTATTAAGATAAAAAATGAGCTTTGCTAAAGTTTTATATCCCTAGTAAGTGTTCTGTTACAACTCAGAATCAGGACAGACAAATAGACAGAGGGAAATAAAAATTTTCAAAATTAAACTGCCAAAGATTTCCGCTCCATAATCTACTTACTCAAACAAAAGAGAAAATGGAATTAAATGTATATTTAAACACGATGTATATAAAATGAAAAATAACCAAGAGGGATGAACGCTGTTCAAACCATTTAAAAATGACTGTTTATTTTAGAGAACAACTTCAGAATTAAAGGAGTTCTTTTTAGCCAAGGATTAAGAAAACTTTGCTTGGCTAAATAAAGTTTCCAATTACAAAATGGGAAACGGTTTCAGAAGATGTGCTGGCAATAAGAACACAGTAATTTCAGCCATCAGCTAGTCCAGTTTCATTTCGGATTTCCCTGTGATTTTAGTGCCAGAGAAATGGTTTAACCCCAGCTGGGAACCAAGTATCACACAGCTTCTTGTTCACTACCCATTCTCCCTCTGGTGGGATGGGGAAGAAAATCGGAAAAAGGCAAAAGCCATGGATTTTGATAAGAACAGTTTCACTACAAGCACCTGGCATCAGCTGTGCCCCATTAAAATGCTATGATATTATTTCCATAAAGTCTCCAGGAATAAAAATTAGCCTTTATATCTGTGCAGATCCTGATCCCTGCAACCCTTGAGGACAGAGCTTAAATAATATTTTTGACTTGACTGATGAGGAAGATCCCAGTTTGTCCTCAGACTATTTGGAATTCTGAGTATTTTCATGTTACTGATTAAGAAGTTGCCTCTGGTTTATACAGAGCACAGAGAGGAACTTTCTTTCTGACAACATACGTGCTATTTCACAGCTCAGAATCATCACTGCAAAGTACAATGCTGTCGAAATTCAGCTAAAATAAAGTCAAGAGTCAGTTTGAATTGGGGTCAGCATAAGGGATTGAAAATTTAAGTTAACAACTTGGAGGTGGTTGTGTAATCACTTTGGCACCAGAAGACTCTGGTGCATGACTTTACATACTGTCCTGAACTCAATCACTGCACTTAAAGCCCAGTATTTAGAAGTTTAAAGGTTTGACGGGTTTTCTTATTCTTTTGCACCCCACTGAGACATTGACTTTTATACCTGTTCATCAGAAAGTAAATTTATCTCCAAATTTACTACATTTTACAAAACTTGCCTTCAGAGGATCAAAAATATTTATACATTTTACTGGTACAGGCCTCTTCCTTTACTTCATTTCAATTTCAAGCAAAGGACTTCAATTCCAAAGAACTAGGGGTCCGCATCCGTTAAGAACAGCAAGCTGCTAAATTCCTGACTTTGAGCAGTTTGCAACATTTTTTTGGGATCCACTGATCACACATTTATAATTACAAAGGCCTATTGTACAAATGTTTGGAATTTGGCTCTAAAGCAAACAACAAAAATTGTCTGGGAACCCTTTAACAGGTGCTGTGGTAACCAAGACTGGACATGTTTTCTAAATATACTAGGATTTATTTCACATGATGCATAATGGTCTCACACACTGCTGCACAGAAGCCACAAAAATATCGTAGGGTGGCATGTGATATGTTTTTGGAAATGCTAGTGCAGCTCAACTAAGATTAAACATTATAGGCTTTGATTGTCAAGAGCTTCTTAGAGAGAAGAGACTTGTCAGGGAAGACAAAAAAAAAGACAACATTCATGTCTAATGGTGCCACATTTTCAGACAGGTGGAATCAAAAAGAAGGCAATGGAAAAAGGAAAAGTGGGTTTAGTTAATTCCCCCTGTATTGTCTTTTCCTTATATATATATATATATATATATATATTACTAAAACAAAGGAGAATGTAGAGAGGTAAATGATAAATAGACCACGTAAATAAATAAATGGCTGGAATTTCTCCAGTGTTGCCCTGTATTCATGTGTCATTTCTGTTCCAAAAATACAAGAAAAGGGGATATAGCAGCTAATTCCTTTTGCTTCTCATCACCCCAAAAAACCCTAATATCCACAGCAGCTCCATTTCTTGGGAATATATGGGTCATTTAAGTGACCTCAAGTTCTCACTATTTACTGCAGGCACCAGGAGCCACCATCATAAGCCCATCAAAGCCAAGGCAACCTATCCCAAATGCTGACTGACAGGCACTGATTTGTTAACTCATTCCACATCTAGACAACCTACAATGAAAGCACAGTGAAACACTCACAAAATCGTTTAACAAGGAAGTTATAGAGTTGTAAGTTGTTAATCTTGAGTTCATGAGCTGCCTTCTCTACACATGAGCAGTCCCCCCGAATTAGCCCATGTGGAATATCCCTCATGGTTATTAACAACCATTTAACCACCAGATCTGCTCAAACTTCCCAGGAAAATGGCAACAGGAGTTCTTGACTCATTACTCTATTGGGTGCAAGAAAGAGCATATTTGTGCAGTACCTGGGACAATGGAATTATCCAGGTGCAACTGGCATGATTAGATCGACCACAACTACTGGGGGGTATTCAAAGGCTTTCTGTACCAGATGAGCTGTGATGCTCATTATTTCATTTTTAGGAGGATAATTATTGAATGTTTTATCCTAAAATCTGAAGATAGACCTGAAAATGATGCAACAGTATAAGTAACCAAATGCTGTGGTATCCCAGAACTCTCCCTGCTTCAAGTGGATACAAATTTAGTCAGATATAACTTGATCTAAAAGCAGTGTATTTCAGCATCTTCCCTGCAACAGCAGCAAGGCAATAATCACATAAAAAGGGGGCAGCTGTAATTATGCAATGTATCAATGTGACATTTCCCATCAACACAGCAAAGCTGAGCAGTGATGTGGCTCAGTGAATATGAACTCCTGCTTGTTTCAGTTCAAATAACAGGAACAAGGGGGAAAAATGATGCCACTCATGAATTCCCCCAAGAGAGATCCTGAAAGAAGGTGAAATCAGGCATGAAGAGCAGACTGAAAGGATGGTGGGACAGTCCCTGCTCCCTCTCTCGTTGACTCTCACCTGTTTTTACACATTCAAAGAGAGCTTATACTTTGCCCTTAATTTTAATAGCAAATAATTAAGTTGCCCTTTTAACTTGAAGGATAAATTTACCTCTGATTCATTAAAGAAAAAAAAAAAAACAGGCAAAAAAATACTACTGCAAACATGCAAATTCTTTCCTCTTCTCACTAGTTACAGCCAAAGACGGATATGTTAGTTTTGTACATAGTTTTTAAAAATTAGAGAGGTGCTCAGAAGAGGGAGACTCCACAACTTCTGCAGGCAACCTGTGCCAATGTTTGACCACCCTGAGCACTAATTAAAGCAAAACCTGCTGTTTCCTTCAACTTCACAATCAGAGAAAAAGAGGGATAGTTATAGCAGAAGTAGTTAACAAAGATAAAATTGACTACATTTATCCCTGTAATTAATTTAATTTGGACCAGAGCAAGGCTTTCTGATTTCAGATTATGACAAAAATACCCATAAATTTTAAAAATAGTAACACATTTTCCTAAGGTCCTGCACATGTTATTCAACAATAGTTATTCTAAGGAACCAAACAGTGACAGAGGTGTTACATTTATACATTGCAGTTCCTTTATGATTCTGTAACTTAAAGATGTCACATAAGTTACTCTTTTTCATCCCCTAACCATTTTGGTTCTCTAATTTGATTTTTTTTTCCCTCTTTTAAAATAAATAATCTATATTTCAAGACTAATATAACTAGTAATTAATTCAAAACTAAAATAATTCAAATAGAAGGTCAGAAGCCTTTTAATTTAAAAAAAAATAAAAATAATTTTGAAAACAATCTCTCCATTCCAAATGACAACAATTCATGGCTGAATTTAACCAGAGGGACATTAATACACCACATCACAGTTCAGAGAATGAACTCCGCCTTGTTATGACACTGCTAATTAATCATAGTTATGATTAGGATATTCCAATGTTAGTGTTTCCAGATGAGATTAAACTGAATTTTACTGACACAGATTTTTCCCCACATTTTTCTTGGCATATTTATTATACTATAAGGCCTCATTAATCTGTCTTTAGGGACCTTCCTACTGTTATTGATCAAAACCACTTATATGTTCCCTTAAAACGTGCCATTTAATGACAATTTGGCTCTAAATTTGGAAAATTACGTATTCCATTTCCCAATTTGGACATTAAAAATCTGCACTCTTGTCCTTTTGTCCAGCCACAGGGAACTGGCAACTGTGGGATTTATTCCAGTGCCATTCTAGCTTTGTTGAAGTGCAACACGGACTATTGACAAGTAACCTATATAATCAAAATAATTAGCCCCAGCAATTGTTATTAACTTACTTTAATTAACAACCGATTTACTTTAAATATAGTCTAAGTGCAAGGTTTCAGTTCAAGCTAGCTACAAAGAAAGCAAGAAAATGTTTCTCCCCTATTACCAAAGTTGCCAGAACACAAACTGGAGAGGCGAAATCACAATTCCTAAACCAAACTAGTTCAAATTGAGAGCAGCCTAATGGATTTCATAAATTTCTAATTCTTTGTTCCACATATTTTGCAAGCACTTGCTGCATTGTCCTGAACAGCAAACAAGCTGACCATTTTTCACTAAGTGCAAAGGAGAAATGGCACTTAATGGCAGGACTGTAATTGGTGCCTCCACAGTGAGAACCAATAGCTGCTACCCCGGTTTAGATCCATTAAACTGAGGTTTTACTGGGGTGGGACTGGCTTTGGGAGTGTTGCAGGCAAAGAAAACAGAGACAGGAGACAAACTGCACAGTGTGGAGCTGGTCAAGTAGTGAAAATTCAATTTCAAGGCGATATCTGCAGTTTAAAAACTGTATTTCCAACTCAAAACCAATACTAGGGACTTACATTGGGTCTGTTGACATGAAAAGCATCTGTTTTAGGGCTGAAACCTCATCTTTTAGATTTATGGAGACAGAGATACATTTTCTTCAGTTACAGCAGCGACCTAAGAAGCAACTGTCCATTTGGAAAATGTCCTTTTATCCACTCTACTACACATTTTAGTAATTTATTGACAGTTTTCCCCCTTGCATCTCAAGGCTTTCTCTCACCAAGGCTGCCTATAAAAACATTATTTAATGTTTCTGAACATGTAATCATCAAAACTCCTCATGCTTTATTAAACTCTCTCAATTGAAATAATCAAAATTCTTAAAAACATCTCCACTATCAGTCTGAAGTGCATCTCATGCCTGTTTTTAACCAGAGATTGTGCATGAATTTCAGCCACAAGGGTGTGAAACACACACCATCTGTACCAACTCCCATTTCAATTTGCTTTACCTTCTCTATGCTTGTTAACTAATCAGAACAGGAAAAAAACAACCCGCCAACCAAGCCCCCTCTCTCCCCCAGAATCTATTAAATATACCTCAGATAGGAAAACTAATTTTCTAGAAAGACCAAATCAAAGCAAAAAAAAGGCCAAACTAAAATTATTAATCTGAATAGCCTTTCTGGTTGCACCAGAGTCACAAACAATTTGTACAGTTTAAGGAGCTAAGTTTAGTATGTGCAGAGCAAATCCAACCACATGAAAAAAAGGACATTTTTTCACTTGACTGAAGCTGCTGATTATAGCCCATCATAATTATAGATCTCCTCTGTTAATAGTACTCATTTCCAGAGCAAGGAAAAGGGTTCTTCAAGCATCCATTTCTAAATGAGTCTGAAAACACCGAGAGCAGATATTTCACCAATCATACAAAATGTACTCCTCTTTCCTAGCACATATCCTAGCTGGAACTATTTCTGTACTGGTTTTGGTGAGTTAGTTGTTGGGTTTTTGGGAGGCAAATGGATGAGCTCATGTGGATGTAATATGTTATAGTGATGCTTATCTAATATTTTCTTGGAGGGATTTTTTTTTTGCATGATTGGTGGGATAATGTTTGAGATGCATTATAAATTCAGTCCTCTGGCCAGTCCCTCTCCTTGTCAGGACACCAAGAATGATGCCTTTGCTGGGCAGAACAGCAGACTGAAACTGCAGCCAATTTTTGCCTGATTACTCATTCAGGAGGAAACAGGGCAGGAATGATGGAAAGCTTGAACATCCTGTCCTTCTTTATAGCAAAATTCTCCCAGAAAATCTTGTCTTTTGCTTTTTCCAAATATATATCCCCTACAAAACCAGCACTGACAGCACTTCTCCTTCGGATTGAAGCAAGTTTTACAGTAGCTGAACTCTCTGTCCACTTAAATAGGTGGAAGCAACAGAAAAATACCAATGGCATAAGAAATCTGCAGTGGAACTGTTTAACTCAATACGTGCATTTGGAACTCTGACCAACTCTGGTACAACGACAACTTCTGACACTCATCCCTCATTTCAGAAGGGTAGGATGTCCCTGTGCCTCCATAAGGATTCACTGGCAGCCAGGCACCCTCTGCTGCTCTGTGTTTGCACTTACACACGTGAGAAAGGTTCACAGAATTACTTATTCAAGGTGTCCTGAATTTTCATAACTTCAGGAAGCTTAGTTTTTCCATTTCCAGCAGGTGTCTGCCAAAGAATGCCAGTGATGATAAGAAACTGGATGGCTTTGACTTAGTAAAAAAGTCCTAGCAGCCTTCCCTTAGAAAAAGTTCTGTTTCCTCTGTTGGGAAAAGGATTTTTTGGAGCAGATGACAGAGAGAAGCCAAAAGGCAAAGTCATCTGTCCCTGGGAATTCAGATCCATCAACGGTCCTGTGCCTTGGAGAAGCCAGTGCCCCCTCACAGTTTGCTCAGAACCAGTGGTAACGATTCTTCAGAATCCCACCCATTCTTGAGGATTTTTCTGTCTCCTTTGGAACCACCTCTAAAAGCAAGAAGGCCACTATTTTTGGACATCTTCCCACACTCACTTGTAAATAACACAGAAATGTGATTGATTGGAACCCAGAGGAGCCAGAGCTTCACATACAAGAGGAGAAAACTGGAAGTTTGACAGGAATTTTAGTAGTGGGGTCTGCCTGCAGAACACAGCAGGAATCAGAATTTGAAGCAGTTTTTCACTTCCCATATATTTAATACCGACTTTCTAGAACTATCTGGGACTCAAAAGAAACACAGCACTTATCTTACACTAACAGAAGTGGAATAAATCTTCTTAAGTGCAATTTCGTTCTCAAAGAATAGCAGTGAACAAGTCAACTTGTTCAAGTCTGCAAAGTAACTCCTGCCATTTATTGCTCTGAGATTAGCACAGTGTTTTCTGTCATAAAATGTATTGCTGATTAGTTTTACTTCAGGCATTGTACCAGTTGAAGTTTTCTGGTGGTTTGTTGTTGTTTGGGTTTTTTTCCCCCGAGAGGAATAAAACATTGGAGCTCTGAGAGTAAAAAGAAAACATACTAAACCTACACGCTATGTAAAAGGAAATTAATGTCATATTTCATTATGAGGGGATTCACTCACCACATTGATTTCTAATAAGCCAGTTGGTGTATCTTTGATTATAAAACCACTATAGTTTTCTAGAAAATTGGTATTAATTGCCACATTTGAAGGTATTATCTTCCTGTTCCTGATGATCAAGAGCAAAAAGAAAACCTGCCTTAAAACAAATGTGCCTGAAGCAACTGGTTTACACCAACTCCTGTAAAACAAAACTCCCATCAGGAAAACATGATCCCTGAACACCACCTCCTAACCAGCATGTCCATCACACCAAAGGTGTGATGACTTTATCTTGGTAGAGTATCAGAAGCATGAAAAGATGAATTAAAATTATTCATTGACAATGTATTTTATTTAAAAAAAATAGGGGTCCTAAAACTGATAAGGCAACAAGAAGCAATATTTATAAACCTGGATGAAAACACTGTGGAGTTCCCTGCAGGAAACATTGACTTTTAAAGCCTGAACTCATCAACAGGTGTATTTGGAAAGAGCTGGAATTAATCCCCCATACATGAATCATCTTATGCTAATACAAGGTGAGTAGAAAATAAGAACGTGAACATAAGATAAATAACATAAAAGAAAACCGTCTGCAAGGTAATAGGAAAAAAAAAAACCCTGTTGTACCATAAGTTAAAAATCTAATTTACTCATTTTCATACAAGCAAGCAGGAAAAAAACATCTAGTGCATGAAATGATATTATGGTGACAAAAAGCTTCCAGTTGACTCTCAGTCCTGTTTATAATCTTGCAGTGATTATTTATTCCAACAGGAATAAAAGGAATCTGCAATTACCAAACTCTGAAGGCAAAGAAGGTCAGTACGAAGGAGGGGTTTATTACCTTGTTTTCTGTCACATGAGGAAAGAAAATAAAGAAATTTAATTTAACTTGATCATAAACTTTCGGGTAGTATGGGAATGATCTTTCATGATACACTGCAGGATTATTTTATTTATCCCTCTTTTCTCTCTTCCCATGTCCATTTGTTGCTGAGGCAGGACAGTCACCCCTTTCTCTGACAGGAAAGTTGATTGGGAACTAAGGAAGAGAGTTGGCAGGAGCTTCAATCCTGGTGCCCAGATCATTCATAATTACAGGTTGTTGGACAATGGGAGACCCAGTGAAAGGATGAGCTCTGTCTGAGCACATTTATCTCACCTTTTCCACCTGTAAAATTCCTGCCACACTGCAGGGAAACCCCCCTTGCCTCTGACAAGCTGCTGGAAACCCTCCGCGTCCAGAGCGCGCAACGATGTCAACAGCAGATGTGCGGGATGGCCCTGCTCCCATCCCTGCTCCCTAATCCCCCTCTGCTCAGGCAAATCCAGGAGCTTTCTGGGCAGCTGACTCCGATTGACCTCACAACTCCCCAAAAAAGGAGACTTCATTTAAAACCAGCTTTTTGCTGGCAGGACAAAGCCCCAGTGCCCCGATGGCAGAGAGCTCATGACTGGGATAACGACACATCTCGTGCAAGCCTTTCCTAAACACAGTTATTTCAATTATTAAGTCAGCAGCTAATTTAGGGAGAAAAGCTGTATTTGTACCTCTCATTCTACAGAACTCCAATGGCAAGTGATGTGTGAAGATCATTACTCTCTGCTAATTGCCACTCCTAGAAGCAGAGACAATTAACTATGTGATCCATTGTCCCTGATAATTGTTATTTACATAGTAAATAATATGGACACTATAGGTTGGGTTTTTTCTGCCTAAGTTATTCTGAGAAAATGCTTACCAAGGGCTTTCTAAAAAGTTTTAAAGAATGTGTTGCTGGGGATTTTTTTTTGTGATGACTGTCTGGCTTATATATAGAAAGATGCTTTTGCCTGCATTGTTTGTTCCCATCTATAATTTATAGTTACATTATACAGTTGTATAACATTGGGAACATACAAAAAAGGAGATAAAGATATAAATTCACCCATGATGGGAATAATTTTGCCTATGAAATAAAACCTCTTACAAAACATACAGATCTTTAGGAATCAGTTCAATCAATTTTCAATTAAATCAAAGAAATTTTTCATTTTAAATGGCTCAGCAACATTTTGCTGGAGATTCAGAAACAGTGCAGACAATATTTTAATGCCACCACCTGAGCCCTTCAAAAACAAGAGCATATACAATTTTCACAAATTTCCAGTACCAAATTATTGTGCTGAAAGCCAATAAAAGGCTGAAAGTATCATCCACAAGTCACTTCACCCACAGGACACCCTTACTGACCAAAATCCAACCCTCCCGGGCTGGAAGGTTCCACATTGAAAATCATGCATTGACTCTCTTCAAAGCAGATTTTTCTCTGTGTTTCTCCTGGTGTTGTACATTTAATAACTTACTGTGCCCCTGAGATTGCAGAACCCAAACTGTAAAACCTGGAGCAGAGGTTCATGAGTTCATACAAACTCCTGGATTCTTTTTCAGACACTGAAAAATTTAGTATCTTTGAATTCCTCTACCAGCTCCTCGCAGCACATTCTTGCTGTGAATTTTTCGAGGTGGTTTTAATTACTCAAGAAGTAAAAGATTTTGCCATTGCAAATGTATTCCAGAGCAATGACACAGGAAGCTGATTCAAGCCCATTCCTCCTTCTTTCTTGCCTCCCTCATCCAAAGACAGATGACACCAAAAACAAGCTGGTCCAGTGCCACAGCAAGGGCCACGCTGAACAAATTCATCCCAGATATTTTTCTTACTGTTCACTGATTTCCAGTGTCATTATGTAAGGATAACACTTTCCACAGATCTATCCTTACACAAACCAGCTGTCAAACAGCACTTCTCCTCCTTACCATCCTCAAAACACAAAATCTTGACACATTATCTAAAGGTGGAGTTTATTTTTGAGCATCGCCCAAGGAAAGACGGCAGATGAGGGATGATCAGTGCTCTCAGGTTGTCACCAAATTCCCTCAAGCCCTTCCACACCAAAACCACCACTGCAAAGCTCCCTGTGGACAAAGCTGGCACCTGTATGGAGAAAACACGATGCAGTAAAACAGGGAAAGCCACAAAGCTGGAAAGGGGGAGAAACTGGGAAGAACACGTGCAAACTCTGCTGCTGCCAAGTTAAAATCAGCTCTTCTCCTCACTTTCCAGTTTTCCCATTTCCCCCCCTCAGTGTGACATCACTGCAACAGTTTTCCAGAGTTCCCATTCCTTCTTCCAGTGTCTCTCCATCCCCAAAGCTGCCCTGCTCTCTCTTGGCCACTTGACTGCCTGATAAATGGCTGATGTTTTTCGTAGACTTTAAGGCAGCAGCTGGAGCTGTCAGTTGTATTTCTGCCTTAACGTTAATGGCAGGGAACTACAGGAGGAATAAAACAGGATTTAGGCCAGGCAATCCACTCAGTTGTCACTTGATTTTAATATAAATGAAAGCTTTCCTCAATCTATACTTATTAATTGTTGTTACCACTTCTGTCCCCGTTTCTGCCCTCACATTTTGTGTACCTGTTTTTGGTAAAGGGTGTTTTTAAGAATCTATTTTGACTCCAAACACTGTTAACAATGTGAAGTAAGCCTCTGTTAAAATGAAAAAAATAATCTTTCCTAAACAGTTAAGGTGTCCTTCCTTTCTATATGGAAAACAAGGCTTCATATGCACACAGAGACAAACAAGTAGACACAAAAATAAAATAATAATTTATATAGAGATAATAATATAGACAGAAAAAAGGAAAGGTCTGTCAGACAAGAATTAGGGAGTCATGAGCAGATACCATTCAAAACATGGCATTTCAATCCTCCTTTCCATCACTAATAATTTTATACATTAATGGGGAGAAATGTATGGAATATCCACAAACATACCTACTACACCTCAAGTTCTTAAATTATTTGCTCGGAGACTTCCAAATATCCATACTCCCCCCAAAACAACTTCAAAGTTAACAATAAAATTCTGTGCCAAAAACTGTTGAGCTGCTTTCTGTACAGAGCTACTTAGAAATTTTGTTTCACTTATTTTAATAAGATTATTCACTATATATTCAGTCACCAGTCATTACACAAAAGAAGGTGGCGAATTGACACCTTCCTTTCTCCCAGTAAATCTCAGTGGCTGTGTCTGTGCTGTGGATCCATCATCCCTGTTCCATGTGGGAGGAACACGGTTGGAATTTGCTTGCAGCAACCTTGGTAACTTCACTATCATGTTATAGTGCTGTATGCAGCTGTTGTTCTGCATATAAAACACTGTTCTGGCTGCAATAAAATTGTCTACATTCTTTTTTTATTTTATTTTTCTTCATTCTCCTGGTCTGGTTTTATCCAACAGAGGCCTTTTTGTCCCAAAAATTTTACCTGGTCACATTCATAATTTGACTAAGATTTACTAACATACAGACTAACATATGTTTACTTCATTCCCTGAGGTGGCAGCAGCTGTGGAAGGGAGGGAATGTTTGGCACTTTCCTGTGACATCTCTCCCTTTGAGACCCCCAGTTAAAGGTTTGCCACCACACTGTGCCACACACTGTGCAAGTGCAGTAAATTCCACTGAAAACAGTCCTGCTGCAGATCCAGATATTCACCTAATACAGGAATAAGGAGCTTTTAGTCTCCCTGTGCACCCATCAAGTACCAAATGAAATGCCTGTGTTAGTTCCTAATAATAACAGGGTCAGTTGGGACTCTTTCACTGGTGCTGAAATCAGTCAGCTACGTGCTAATTGTGATGTCTTCTTAACAAGAACACATTATACCCACCCAATGCCCTAGGACAGCTCTCAGGAAATTAAAAGAAGAAATACCTTCCTAATTAAAACTGAAATTATGCAAGGAAGAGTTCCACAGAAAAGTTCAAATCCATAGTTTTGGTGTTTGGAGTCTCTGTTTCATTACTGCTCTATGATATCCAAGATCAATGTACTTCTGCTCTGAGTGCAATCAAACTATTCCCAAAATGCAAATTTTTGCTCTCAGAGTAAGAGACACTTTACAGTCCTCATCACAGCTCACATGCAAAAATGCATGAAGCCTAATTTTATTTCACTTGGGACAGCCATCCAAAACATGAATGCTGGAAAGAAAGGTTTTCTGCAGAACAGCTTCACATAAACAGCATTAAAGCAGCATTAAAGTTGCTCTGAAGTTAATGGAATGCAAAATCAGCTCACTCAGTAACTTAATCTTGGAATGCATTAAAAAGAACTATATTTAATGATGCCATTGTTCAGTTGGAATAATTTGTGCTTAATTTCTCAGGGAAATTTGAATCTTTTATCCCAAGCACTGATATTACTTTCTTTTTTTACTTTTATCAATGGTTCAATTGCCCTTTAATCAAAAGACAATGCAGGAGGGAATATCTCTCATTCAGCAGAGCATCTTGGCTAATTTCATGGCCCCATATGTGAACAGAAGTTCACACAAAGCACAGTTTACGGCGCAGGCATAACTAGACAGCCAAAAATAGAATATGCAAAACTCAGTCTGAGCTACACAGCTCTTACATGCCCTTTGGGTTGGAGCTGATATTCACAATTTGATTAAACATGCTCCAAGAATGAGTGCACAGGGATGCATTCAGTATTAGTGGCTGGAGAAATAATCCTGTGGACTTCACCCTGGAAGCAGCTCCCCAGGTAGTTTTTACTGCATTTATTGATGATTTAAAATGGGCTATGGAACAACACCTTGTATCTTAAAGTTCAGCTTAAGTTTGTCCTGAACCATGAATAAAATGAACTCCTCTGGTATTACAGCTGTGATTCTCGGGGGGGCCAATACCACAAGGCTTTACCTTATGATGCTGTTTTATAGCTAAAAATCACCATCAATTTTACACAGCTAACTTCAAGCAGTTATCTGATCTGCATCCAGAAAAAATGTGATTTCAGAGGATTTCACCCATTTATCAGTTTCACAGATTGGTCTCTGTGCATATTTTAAAAAGCACTGAGATGGTGAAATATTGACTCTTTTTAATATGCACACATAACTGATTTCAGAAAGAAGCAATGGAGACAAGGCAGAGTAAAAAAAAAGCCACCAAATTCAAAATTATATTAAGACTACTTTAGAACTACTATTGACCAGAAATTTTTCAGTTAAATGAAATTATTACCACAAGAAAAACGATATTACAGAGGCATGCCTCCCCACTCAGAAACCTAAATCTGTTCTGAGATTCAGAGAGGGTGAACTGGTGTCACCACTGTAGCAGTTATCCTAACACAAATTTAGATAGGTACCTGTTATCCTTCATCCCAAAATCATCTCTGTTACCTTCTCTTAATCCCAGCCTGTTCACTGAGAATGAATTACAAATACACAAATCAGTTCCCAAAAAACCATTGCCATAAAATATCTACACTGAGCTTTTACACTAAACTAGCTCTCCCATCTTTAGCCTGGCTGGGTTTGACCTGGACAGACCTCAGGACAAGAACAGAGGAAGAGCCAGGACTCAGCTGGGAACAGTTGCTGTTGGTTGGAGCTCCCAGATGAAACTGGTGCGTAGCTGAGTGAGCTCTGCTTCTCCAGGGGGTCTGAATTCCAAGGGAAGAGGGCTGGCTCCAGCCTCAGTTGACTGGAGCTCTGTGTCCCTGCAGGACAGGAGCGGTGTGACCATACTGCTGGCTGCTTTCAGCTGGGAGGTGGCAGCACAGCACCTTTCAGAGCTGACGGAGGGTTTGCTGATTGATTCCCTGTCCACTCGGGGTGTAGGAACTGGCTCCAGTTACCCCCGGGGCTGGTTCTCCCCACATTTCCCTTTCCAGAGTGCCAAGCTTTAGACACTTACCCTGGCCAAACAATCCTCAGGAGCATTCATTTCAAAAACACCTTTGCTGCAAGCACGCTCTGCGTATCTGTGTGAGGCTTCTCTAAACATTTTTCTTCCCATTGTGGATTATTATTATCATCATCCAGATATTTACATAGCAAGATTTAAAGGCACTGTGTGCTCCAGCACTCAGCTCTATTTGTTTTCTGTGATTGTATTTGAAAAGATTACTTTTAAAACAAACATGAAATGTATTCAAGACTATATTATGTAGCTCAGCACGGAACTATAAAAAGGACAATACATATATTCATAAATTTAAAAAAAAGTATCTACTTGTTCAGCAACATTAAAATTCAGCTTGACCTTTCAAAGAACAAGTCTATTGGAATTGCAAAATTTTTCAGTCTCTTAATTAGCTCTGTGCAGAAGAACCTAATGCCACAAGCAAAATGGATATTCCCATTCTGGCCTGCTTTACAGACGCAATTAAATACTTCTGGATGTAACTCACTTGAAACCAGAAGGAATAAAGTTCATTAACCTCACTGATTTAACCAATTCAATTTGTCATATTTGAGAACCAATTGAAAGTTCTCAGACACATAGAAATCATTTCACACATATCAAGCCTCAGTAAGAACCTGTTGTGTTAACAAATTTATCTGCACCAAACCTGGGAGATTTTTAAATGTTGCATAGCCCTGTACTTATAAGTAAATTCCTACTCATAATAAAACCCAAGTCATAAAACACACAGGTTTTGCAGCACCAGTATTTAACACTTCATAATCAACAACAGGATGTTCAGGAACCGGCATGGCTTAAAAAAAAAACCCTACACCTCCTTCTGCTGCGTTTTGTTTTATTTTACTGACTTAAAAAGAAAAAGCCTACTCACCAGAATTTTTGTAGTATAAGCACTGTTGATAGCAATTGCATTAACCAGCAATTCCATGGTTTTGGCAGGTATGGAATCTGGGTCAGGGATCTCCTTGTAGTGGACATCACCAACGTAGGCTTGGACAACCGTCATGCGGTTGGTCGTCAGTGTGCCGGTTTTGTCGGAGCAGATGGCTGTGGCATTGCCCATCGTTTCACAGGCGTCCAAGTGCCTCACCAGGTTGTTATCCCTCATCATTTTCTAAGGGAAAAAAACCCACAAAATAGAAAACCTTCAAGGTTTTGCTTTGACAGATTTTTAACATCAATTATAAAAAGCACCGGAGAATGTGTTTAGTCTTGCTTGGAAAACATAAAGCTCCCTAAATTAGAACTTTGATCTGGGCCGATATCCCCAACCCTTGTTACAGACAACCAAGCTCTGATTATCCCTGAGATAATTTTGCCTTTAATAAACTGAAATGGTTCCATAATTGTTTGCAATATTATACCTTTTAAGAAATAGCTCTAACAGCAAAGACTAGTTAAAGAAAACAAAAATAACAGCATTTTTTAAGCATCAGCATTATAGCAAATATTCAATTTTTTCTTAGTAACGCTTGGAATGCCAGGATATTGCAGCACACAGGTGGACTAGACATCCAGGAGAAGAGGAAAGGGAAAAGAAAAAGGCGAAAGGGGAAAAAGGAGAAAAGGAGAAAAAAAGGGGGGAAAAGAGAAAAAAGAGGGAAAAAAGGGGGAAAAGGGGTGTCAGATGAAGAACATAAGGAGAATGAGAAAATATTTTAAAAGCAGCTACAGTCTTTATTAGCAGACTGTCATCCTCAAGATGTGAGGTTTTTTCCCCCCCTAATAATTATATTTGGCCACATAGAAATCCAGATATTCCTTCCTAAAGTTCATAATTTGTTTACATGTTAAATGGGAATAAACTTTACTTCATCTTCATCTAACATTCCAGGAACATTTAAATAAGTCCCATCTGACCAAATTGTAAAAGTAATCCACAAGTCCAGGATTTTAATCCTCTTTAGCTTCCTAATAAAATCATTTACATTGACTTCAAAGAACTGCAACTGCATTTCAGAAGAGTACATGGAAGCTTCAGTGAAACTTTAATTTCTTTGCAAAGTGTTCCTGAAGCCTTCAAATCCTTGTCAAAACTTTGTACTATTGCACAAGAAAATTTGAATACAAAATTACTCCCTCTCCAAAGCCTGGCCTGTTCTCAGAGTAAATTCTGCTCAATAAATTCCTTGTTCTTTGCAAATCAAATAGGTGTTTCTACTGCCTGATATTCCTGCACTGTGTGGTTTTAAAGAGGTGTATTAGAAAACATATGTATTCACATTTTTGTTAGGTACTGTCAACGGGAGTTTATTTTAAAGCAATTTCACTCTCAATAACATTTTGAGCACATAATTTGCAGACTACGTTTCATCACACCTGATAAAACCTGAGGGCCAACTCACTGGTAAACTTCACCAAACAGCATTTTTCTCCCATGATTATGTTTAATGTTTCTTACCTTCACAGAATAAGCCAGAGAAATAGTGACAGCAAGTGGAAGTCCCTCAGGAACAGCAACCACGAGCACAGTAACACCAATAATGAAGAATTTAACAAAATACTGGACGTAGACAGGAGTGCACTCAGGCAACCACTGCTTCTTGTTGACCACAAACGTGTCAATGGCAAAATACAGTACCAAAATTATGACGGTGATAGCAGACATCACCAAACCTGGAAAGAGAAATAATCCATTACTGCAACACAGAACACAATTAAAAACATCAGAAATTAGAAACCTGCACTGGAATTTGCTGTGAAACTATTTTCTTATCCTGCGTGGTGTTTTGCCCCAAGACCAATAATGATGATAATGATCAAGTGTACAAGAAGAAACACTGCAATAATATAATTACAACAGCATTACATCCCAGTGCATGAAGAAACACAATCCTACAGAACAGCTGAATCACACTGCAGTCATTTTAAAGTATTATTGCTGCCTTGAAAACTTCCCACCCAATCCAGTTCTCCAGGAGTTCCCCTGTCACTTAGACAAGTTTTTTCAATTTAGTACATTGTTTTGCCTGGTACAACATTTACCTGTCCTTTTAACCTCCACCTTTTACACATTCCTAGTCTACCCACATTCAAACACTCACTTTTCTCTTTAATAGATGTATCTTAGGAGACCTGAGAAAAACAGCCTCCTACAGGTTATGTTGCTGCATAAAATATGGATGTATCTGGGTGAATATAAGGGAGCAGCAACAGAGAAATATCCACAAAACAGTTTTTAACTAAGTTTCTGTATCTTGATAAATACTGGTGTTTCCAAGGTTTCCCTTTTCCAAGGGACAGGCATCAAGTGTGTGCTCCTATGGGGAGAGATTCAAAGGAAGTAGAGACATTAATAAAAGTTTCCCCAAATTCACAAAAGATCACAAGCACTTAAAACACTCTCCCAATGGCACAGGCTGGAAGGATAGCACTACTCCTCCACAATTTCATTGCTGGCTCTACTGCAGTTTTTATTTGTATAAAAAGCCTCAGCTTTGCCTCGCTGTGATTACTGCTCTCTGGCAGGTTTCTGTGAAGCAGTTAAGCCTGCATTTCAGAATAAATTAATTTCTCCCTAATGGGATCATGCAGTAGAAGGAGAATGCTGTGAATTTCATGTCTTGACTGCACTTAAAAAAAATTGATAAGCTGAAGGATGCTAAGGGTGACAGGAAACAGATGAGTCAGGGAGATCATTATATGCCAGAGGATACAGGAAAATCCATTAAAATATTATACAGGCAAATACTCATGACAACACACGACATCCCAGTGCCCCGTGACAAGGAAAAACCAAAGGAGACCATAGTTAATTAATTGAATTCATGTTAGTTGCCACATTGTGGTTAGAAACCCCTATACAATCATTTTAACTGTGAGATGCTGAGATATCAAAGAGAGCAAGAATCAAAGGCAATAGAGAAAGGTACTTAAAATAAGAAGTAATAATCATGAGAAACAAAGGAGAGAAGCCTGAGCAATACAAAACCAGGCACAGCATCGACTGCATATCAGAGAGGACAACCACAGAATTTGAGTCACACACTGTGCAGGCAATGAGAACTGGCATCTTGGGGTTCTGTGATCAACCAACCACAATGAAGTTAAAAAGGAAGGGGAGGGAATACGTGGGGAAGAAGGTAAGGGAAACAGAGCAGAGGTAAAGTGAGGAAGCTGTTGTAGGACCTCAGCCAAGGACCTGGAGAGAGACCAAAATTTCTTCAATAGCGTTAGAGAAACGAACCTAATGAACTCTGCACCATCACAGAAGGTTTCCACTTTCTACCTACACGTTGGAGAAGTGCTGCTTCTCACAGCAGGGACCAGATGGTTCTGGATAAAACAGTTAACACTTGTGTCATGCCTGGGTAGAAGGCAGGAACATGGATATTAAGGGAGAACAGAATGATTTCAGAATCCGTAAGAGGGAAATTCTGTGTGAGTGATATTTTGAGATTATAGAGATTCTGGAACTGTGTACTTCAAAGTTCTAGGGGGAGAGGAAATTAAATATGTAATTACTGTGCCTGGGAATATTAACTATGAGAAAAGCTACATTTCATTTTGATTCAAATATTCATTACAATCCAAGTTGCCCAAAGCTTCTGGCTTCTTGACAGTCAAAGCTAATTTTCAGAGGAAGAAAAGTTTGTCAATACCACGTGATATCCTTAGAACAGTTTTATGGTGACCCATTTCTAAATATTGCAGCATAAAAGGCCTTTCAAAAAAAAAATATTTGCTTTGCAACTCTTAGGTCTCATTAACACAGTGTTTTTTGGTCAGTCCCCCAGCCATACCTGCTTTGCCTATCTGGACTGCCAGCTTGGTCAGCTTTCCCTGAAGGACAGATTTTTCTTTCTTGTGCATGTTGGATTTCTTCTTGTCCTTGTCATCTCCCTCTCCCCCTTCTGCGCTCTTCAGTGGCTGCATCTCCATGGCAGCAGCCCCGTCCTGCTGCTTGGCTGATAATGCAGAACAAAACTGTTACTCCAGAGCTGTTCTTCGTTCTTTTCAGCTCAGTGTTCATACTTACTGAATGCAATCAGCAACATCTGCTGCAGGGGCTGCTTGTGACAGCAATTACCAGAATTACCCTTCACTCCCCTGCCAGGCAGGTGCCCTGTGGGACCCCTTGGGGTACAAACACATCCATGGCTCAAGGACCAGGAAAACCACTGGGTTCATCCATTCTTTTTGAAACCACCAATGACACTCTGTGTTATACACATATATATCACTTCATGTCTTGCCAGTGACTTGGGCAAGTCACAGTGTGTCAGCACTGCAGGATTTCCTAGAATAGCAGAGCTCAGATGCGTTGGCAGAGAGAGGGTTGGTGTTTCTGTAAATTTTGGGGTGTCACAGAATGCAATGCACCCTTACAATCATCCTGCCAACGGAAGCATGTTGAAGGTAATGTGGTTCCACAGATGATCCGTGCTCCCTCTTCTGGGCTGCACAGGCACCTCAGTGACCAGGAGACCACACCCTGCAAACCACTATTCTAGATAATACCAGAATGATAAAGTTTCCTTGGCATTCAGTGCTCAAGTGACTTATCCATGGGCTCTGATGGTGGTGGAATCATCGTTGTCCCACAGAAAGCACCCGGCATTTCAGAGCTGAACCATCCTTTCTTGAAAGAATGCTAATACAAGGAAATTTTATTTTAGTATCACGTTTCTTAAAAGCAATGACATTGCAGTCTATATATGTGTATGTGTCTGTTTTGTACTGAACACAAGAAACTAAATAGAATGAAATGAAATAGCTTTGCTTTGACATTCATGAAGAGATTGTACAAGACCATGCTTATTTGACCTGGAAATCTAATTTGTCTGTATAACCCCAGTGATTATTCATTTAATAGCATTTTATTTGGTAGTTTTATACCATTAACAATTGAGTTTATCTATTTAGTTTCTGATCCATCACCTTTGCAATCTTTAGCATTATCTGAGAAGAGAAAGTTGTCATTTAATTTGGCATAACCCAAAGAACTCACGATAACTGTCTCACAGAATAAAAAAGGAACCATGACTTTGCTTCAGAGAAAGCAAAATATTTATTTCAATCTTTCCGAGATTGTATATTTAATAAGAAACTCCTCAGATTCTTACTCTTCCTGTAATTTATCCTTATAATTGCCTTTTACATTGCTAAGTAACCTTGGGCTTTAAGGTTTTGTTATTGCTGTACCCTGTCACTTCAAAAGAAAATACGTCCATGTGATACCATTGAACACAACAGAGGATGAGACATAAAAAAACTGGGTTGGAAAATCACTAACAATATGTAGCATATATAACTTCCACGGGAAAAATTAACTCAAATGAGCTTTGTGAGATGAAAGCAACATCTATGAATGGCATCTTAAAAATCCTGATCTCCTATCCTGAATCTCGGATATCTCGAGCTTCTGAAAGTTACAATCTCTTTGGCAGGCTTTTTTTTCGGTTGGGTTTGGTTGTTTAGGGTTTGTGGGGGGGTTTTTTAACATTCTGTTTGAACAAGAGGGCCATTTTCACACACAAGCACAAATCACAGGGTTTCACTTGACTTTTGAACAGAATTGGACTACATGCTAAAAATAAAATCCACCACCTCCTTAATATGAAAGAAGATTACCTTTGTTCTGGCTGTTCTCCATATTCCCATCCTGCATTTTGCCTATATGATGAAAAATTTCAACAGACAACAGACAGTAAACAATCTTCACCCAAGACAGAACATGAAAATGGGAATTCAAATAAAATGGGCAGACAAAAGCCACGAACACGTTACAGGGACTAAGTCATGATCCCTTGTTTCTACATGTTCACTTAGAGCAATGGCTAACTTAGCTGGAAGCATCCAAGGAATTGCAGTCAAATTTAGTGTTTTAACACGTTAAAGACTAAATATCAGCACATATTTTTGAGAAACCTGCATTATTTAAGAGGGTGAAACTAATAAAGAGAATCCAGTGGAAAGCTCAATTGGAATAATGTTCCTGAACTGATATTTTGGGGGGCTGGGAGTTAAAAAATTGGCAGGTATAATTCCGGTACGCCAGCAAGGAGTGTGACTTTCTTAATGTATTCTAGAATCAAATTCATTATTTTAGCAAACTGAGACAACAGAGAAATAGTTGTGTTAATATATATATAAATAAAACTGTAAATCAGATATGATTTTAAAATTACATCTTCCTCAAGTGGTTGTATTATTTAGCATATTACTTCTGTAAACAGAAGTGCCAGGGGTTCATCCTTTATTCAGGTTTATCCTAAAGAAAGATTTACCAAGTGCATCTTTAATTTCCAATTTAACGTTTTAGCTACATACAGTTTTACTGCACTAAAGTCCTTAGTCATTTGTGCGCCTTTTTCAACTGAAAAGACTTCACTGGAAAGTGAGTTTGAAACAAAAGTAGTAAAATACAGATCAGAGCATACAAAACTTTCCTATTCAGAATAACAACTGAAGCTTTTCAAATGTGTTCCAGATTTCTCAGTGGGATCCCTTTTGAAACTTCCATGGTAATATATGAATTTATGGACAAGACTATTCAAGTTTTCCAAATATTGCAATCAGCATGGATGACAGGCTATTTTTGTGGTTATGTATAATGCACAATAAAAAATAATGCTAAGGGAAATTAAGTTAAAACACCTTTATGGGATTATTGTCACATTTTACTAAGAAATGTGTCATCAGAATTTATTAAAAAATGTGACAGCAGGTACATCTTGCCCTTCTGACTCCCATAACTATTTTTTTCAGTCTCTGCTGGGAATAAATAGAAGCCAAATTTAATGTCTTGCATGTTTGTCTTTTCACTAAATGGGAGAGCACTAAAAACAGCCTTCTCAAAAAAGATCAAAAATGGCCAAATCAGTCATAAATTTGTCACAAATAGGCCACAGTGTCACAGTGAGAAACTCCAAAGCCCAGAACTACAGCCAAGGAAAGGATGTCTCACGACCTTTAACCATCTCAGTGCTCAGCTGAATTACTGAGTAAAGCATTTGCCATCCACTGCTTGTCGATATTTCTAATTCTGTCCCCACCTTGGCTATAACATGACTTTTAAAACATCAGTATCTGTCTTGCAAAACCTCCTGCTTTGGCCCAAGACACGGGTCTATGAAGCTGAGCTAAACCAAGCTCATTTGAACAGCGAAATTCCCTGGAAAATCTTTGCATTCAGTGCACAGTTGGACTTGGTGCCTGCCTAGTGGCTATTTTTCTTAGCAGGGGTTTTAATAAATTTACTGGAAGACATAAAACATCTCTGGAGACTCTGATTTCTGGCTAGAGCATAAAGCCTTCCTTAGGAACTGGAAAATATTAATTTAGAGCAGACAGTCTGCTCCATATCCTGCTCTAGAGCTCCTTGTGCAGAGTCCAACTCAAACCCTTGAAGTATAATGGAAGAATCTTCAACTTTAAAAAAGGAAACAATAATAAAATCACCACCAAGCCCCAAACTTGACTTTCATAACTGGCAAAGCCAAAACAGAGGTTATTTTTCTACCTAAATCAGAGTATGCAACTTTAGGATATATATATTTGCTATTTAAAAGGGGTACCATAATTATCAATTGATGTAAAAAACACCAGTATGCAAAATAAACAATCATTAACAACAATGTAAACTTAGGTACTTAAAAAATATATATTCTTAATATTCTAAGCCTACTGCATTTAGGTTATTGAGGGATGGAGGGGAAAGTCATCACAGCTAATTACAGTCCAATTATTTGGAGAGAATAACAAAGAACAGGTAATTTGGGTAGTTATGATAGAGAAAAGAATGCTGCAAAGTAAACAGAATGCTTCTGTTCCACAGAATTTTAAGGCTACACTTTGCTATAAATTATGAACAAAGGAAGAAAGTAAGACAGAAATAAAGGTGACAGAATCACTACTGCTGAGAGATCCTTTCCCCTTTCAGGCAGTGCCAGGACAAGAAATGTTACCCCATCTTTGTACGTGGTTTAGAAACATTGAAAATATTTAGGAGTTATTCATATTTTGATAATATTATGTGGAAAAAACTTCAAAAATAGAATATATTTTTACATAATTCTGCAAATCTTTCCTCCTTTTCTTTTTGAATAATAATTAAAATGAACAGTGTTTGGGCTGGAGAAATCTGAGTTTATTTTTATCACTTTTCTAAGCAAGGACGAAAAATCAGAATATTTCCCTAAGATTTTACTCCAACAGACATGAACTTCCAAAGAAAAGACTCCCCTTTGTCTACCTCAGCTAATGGGGGCAAAGGGACATCAAAGGAGTCTGAGGAGGATCATTAGGAATCCTTCCAGCAGAGCCAAAGCATTAGTAAAACACAGGTTCATTACAAAAGAATAAATCTGATTCCACTCTTTCACATAGAAAATTCTCCTGTGCACTCACTGAATAACTTCACTTAAAATTTGGGAAATATTCTAAAATACATTAAAACTGCAAACTGCTGTGCAGGAACTGAACAAGAGTTCATTACATACACCAGGATTTACAGTAGACACAAAATATTTCAGCTGAGACATTTCTCTGTGTATGTCATGGCATTTCTATACCATTTCTATATTTCCTGAATACATATATTAGGTAGCAAATTCCTTGAAATACAAATGCCAAAAAAAAACCACCCAAACAACCCACCATGGAAATCCTGATTTAGGAAGGTGGCTGTGCTCTACTGGAAGGAAAGCAAATTTGGGATAAACAAGCTGTAAACAGTCATTGCTGCTTCCTAGATTTTCATTTTTTTAAAAAAAATTACATTTACTAAATATAATATTCTGAAATTAGGTGGGTTTTCCTGAGTTACTACCTTTCTGCAAAATTGTCTGCTCTGCCTATAACCTTAACTTGTAACCTTTCAAAAACTGAACATATTGTCCATAGTTTTAACAAAGAGACCACCAACAATTTTGATATATTTTGATCTCAACTCCTAGAACCAAACAGACTTTATAGCAGTTCCTTCAATACATGGGCTGTGTCACAAACTATATGAATTCATCACTGCAGGATCACTGACTGAAAACAAAACACTTCTTTTGTGTCAATTGTATATTGACAACTAAGAATAAAAATGTTTTATCTGCAATGGTAATGGGTTGATTTTCAAGTGACAAACATTTCCTGAGCTTGACACTTATTCAAGTATATAATTTCTTTTGTTCTTATTTGATGGTATTTTCTACACAGAGGTATTAGACTTTAGGTAAAATGCTACAGTAGCTGATATGGGTCTGACTTTTTTTGGGTTCGTGAATGAGTTTCATTACACCTCAACCACGTTAATCAAAGGTGTGCAGAATTAATTGAACTGCCTCATCTCAGAAGCCAAACCAAATCAGCTGCACCAAAAAAATGCCTTCTACCCTTTTGTGCACGGAAAAGCAGCAAGGATGGATCTCTCGAGATAAACAGGGACAGTAACCATTGTTTCTGATAGGAGAGAGGGCAGGAAATCACGTACTTCAGACACTGATTTAATATCCCTTGGAACTCAATTTCCTTATTAGGTTCAAGGCATCAAGACCAAACAAAACAGGTATTTACCAGGCAACTCCAGCTTGCTGAGAGCTGGGTTAGAACAGGGTTCCTCCTGTACCCACTGAGCACTGGTTCTCCTCGAGCAAAGCACTTCAGGGGGGCTTCACTCAGTGCTCTGCAGGACGGAGCAGAAATGCAGCGGGATCCAGGAGGATCCATGAAAATGAAGGAGGGGAGACTCTCTGTGTGTATGTTTGTTTTAAACTCACAAGTAAAATTATCCTAGAACCATCATAGCATAACAGAATGGTTTGGGTTCAAAGGGACCTCAAAGCTCATTTGTTCCACCACCTTCCACTAGCCCAGGTTGCTCCAAGCCCGTCCAGCCTGACCTTGGACACTTCCAGGGATGGGGCAGCCACAGCTTCTCTGGGCAACCTGTACCTGGGCTTCCTCACCCTCACATTAATGAAGAATGAAACATTCATCATTAATTTCCCAGTTCTTGGTCTCTAAGGAATCTGGAACCAGGATAATAAAGATTCCTGTCCTGCAGTGAGATGTAGGAATTGTAAATCCTAATTTTCCACGTTGTGCAGGAGTAGAGTTTTAAACCTGGTTATATGCTTCTTTTAAATTATAACAAAAATATTTAAAAATAGGTTCAAATGTTTCCTATGTAATTGCTTTAAAGAAGACACTGCACTGGTACATCTTAGTCCTTGTTTAGCAGTCGGTATTTCTGTCAGAAACCCTCATTTATGTGCATTATGCAATGATTGCTGACCCTGCATGGAAAAAAAAATTCTATCACAAACGTGATGAAAAGTAAAATTACTTTTGTCAGTGCTTTTGGCTCTGCACAAGAGGGAAAGGTTTCTATGGCAAATAAACACTCGTGTCTGATTAGCAGAAAAATACAGCTCATGCCTAGACTAATATTGACCCACTCAATTCAATTTAATACTGGAATTAGACCTATTAGAAGGAGATACTGAAATATCTGCATGCTAAGTAGGGTCAAGAACCTGTATTAAGAGACAAGCAAAATGGACTACAGTAACTTTTTAGTTTGGTTTTAGTAAATACAAGCAGGCTTAGTAGGATATCACTGAGGGCATACACAAACATCCACAAACCTTCTCAGTGGCTTGTGGAACAGATGCTCAAAGCAGCATAAGTTGTTCCTAATGCAGTGTTAGTTGGAGTTGAGCCAGATTCCTGATCCCAGCACTGTTCCTCAGACCTACTTGGAGACTATATGATTACTTGTGGCAGTGCCACACCAGAGGAAAAGCAGCTATAACGTATTTATCATGGTGTTCCTCTTCAGATCTGTGCTGAGAAATGAGTATAAAGAGTTTGGCAATGCAACTTCATGTGAATCCACTCGAAAGTTTTGAGGGCAGTCTTACGTAACTGCACCTCTTATTGCCGTTTTAATTAATGGCAAACAGACCACAACTCCTGGTTCTTTCCTCTGCCACGCCTGATTCGGTGGGAATCGAGTTGCGGCATCTCTGATAATCCACTGCAGAATTTAGGGAGCAGGATCTCTCAGAGGGGAATCAGAGGCACACACAACATCTGTGCAGGCTTGGGGGGGAAGGGGGAACGTGACACAGTCAGGAGAGAAATCTCTCAAATCAGACACGCTGGGGGTAGTGACGTACCATTGACTAAGCTGGCATTTGCATTATCAGTGGCATTTGCACCTGCTGCACCATCTGTGGCTGAAGGAGGGTGGGAGGAGGGATGGGAAGAATCTACTGAGCAATAATGGATAAAAAAACAAAACAAAACAACAAACCAATAAATAATAAATAATGACAACAACATGAACAAAAGCTCACGCAGAACAAAAAAAAAACCAACAAACACACAAACACCCGTGGTAATTTTCATCCAAAATCAAACCGGTTTAAACCAAATAACGCAAATTTCAAGAGCGAAATGATGCTGTGAAGGTGTTACAAAGTAAGGTCAAAAACTCAAACATGAAATAATAATAATAACAATAATCATAAGCAATAAATATGAAACACTGAGCAAAGTAAAAGTTTGTGATAACTGACTGCACAGTGCCACGTACATTGCTTTAGTCCTTCAACGGGTTATTTCTTTGTGTTTTGACATGATGTGATGCAAATGTTAAAATGGTTGAAATGTTTCCTTTTGAGTTAATTAATTTACACAATACACGAGTAGCTTTAAAATGTCCATGTAAAATATTGTGTCTATATATGAGCATACCACTACAGAGTACTAAACATTACATGCTTTGTATTCTATATAATGTTGCACTTTATGATGTATCATGACTGATACACTCCAGTCTAAAGTGTGCTCAGTCTATGACCTGCCATCACCTGGTTAATATGCATATTGACCTGAGTAGAAACATTAAATTTTCTCATATTTTAGATGGAAATGGCAAATAGCCTCGAGGAGAATAATGAGTTATTTTAAATGTACAGAAAGGATGTGATGTATTACCTGGTTTGTGGTGAAATGAAAAAATGTACAAGAACACAAACACTTTTTGTTTTCAGTAATTATCCACATGTTAGAGAAATTGGTCAAGAAATATTTCCTAACAGGAAAGTGAAATACTAGAAGAATCTTTTATCATTTTATTACGGTTTTTATACCAGAGTTGGGAAAATTAGTCCCTACAAATAACATATAGAATTAATTTTGGTTTGTTTCTGTTGGTTAATTGCTCACAACAGAACACAAGTCCTACAATGAATCCTGACTGAGACTCTCAAGCTTGCTCAGTCCTTGCCCCACAGGGGTTGTTTTACACCGTACTAGGTTGTTATTCCAGAAAAATAGTCTGATTCTATTTACAAGTGACAAATTGGGAGGAGAAAATAAACAACACAGAGGATTTAAAACCACACCCTGTGTAAGTGCATCCAGGAAAATTTCAATTGCAAATTTGATTACTGTCATGCCTATGACTTAAACTGTTGCTGTTACTTGTGTTTGTTGGTCATTCCATTTGGGTGCCCACACTAACCAGCATAGCAGGAGCTGCTCACAGCAAATCATGGACTCCAACATTCAGTGCTTTGTAATTTACTTCTGGAGAACGGCTGGTTATTCCAACTTAACGTTAAGATTTGCAACACCAACAACGCGCACACACTCAAAGGTTTGCCACCAACAATCCTGTTGATTTGAAATCATTCTTTAATTTAACTTGACTGATTCGAAGACAATTATTTCAATCAGCAGTTCACCCCTGATTTGCACCAAAGCTCACTGGCTAAAAGCCTCAGCCTTCTGCTTGATGTGGTACAATTCTTACTCTACCTGGCAGCTGCTGTCCATCCTCCTGTTTCCCACCTGCATGATGATTTTTACACAATGTTAATGAACAATAAAAGCACACACCCCACACCAAGTGAAACAAGCATTTCTGACTGGCAGGATTTCACAGAGTTGCTGGTTTATGTTATGTTAGTTTGGGTCTCCCTACCCAACCAGCTCTGCAGGAGCACAAAGCTGCCAAGCAGCACCAGAGAGCATGGAGGAATTTTCTGTATCATATATTTTCTATATTAGATTCAATTAGATTCAGTGTCTGCATTCAAAGTTCCAACAGGCCTCTGTAATAATCTCTATCCCTGGATAGTGAGTTATGACTATAGTGTGTTACTCTGCCACCCCTGACTTCTTTTTCCCTGTTTTTTCCAGGCTATCCACAATGAAACCTGAGGGAACCACCATTGTCCTGAGCAAAGTAACATCCAGAGGCCAGCTTAGTTAAACCAAGGAGCTCAGCTGTCATCATCAGACAGGGACTGAAGCTGCTCCTTCTCATCTACAGTATCCCCAACCACCACCAGAACATATCCTGCCAGATCTCAAAAGGTCTGGAAGTCTTTCTCCTACAGCAAGAACAAACTCTAAGATACTGTTCAAAACTAGCCTGATGTGAAAGACTTTTATTTTCAGTCTTTCTCTCTTTAGTTTTCCTATAACTCACTGTTTCTTGCAGGAATTGGGCATTTCTGTGCAGAAATGAAATGGTAAACATTTCATAGGGTCTTTCATTAAGTGAAAAGGGATTTTCCTCAGAGCAACAGAGAGTCAACTGCTGAATATATATATCAGGCAACCACTTGTTGAAAATATTCAGAAATGGATGCTGTAGGCCAAGAAGACCATATGAATTTGGCTTTCCTATCTATATTCCTATCTACTTTCCTATCTATACATCCTATTCTACTATACCAAGTAGAATGTTCACAAAAGCTATGACTGTTTCTTTTTATTGATAGGGAGACCCACTAGAAAGAGCAGAAATATCTAAAAACTCCATATTCATTGGCCTTTAATTCTGTCTGAAAGATAAATCCTCTCAGGACAAACTTGGAATGGAATTCTGAAAGCAGAACAATTTACAAGACTATGAACAAAAACTGGAAAGGACAGACATTAAATCATGTTTCTGCTTAGTATGCAACCCATAAATTAGCAGTAGCTTATGACATCACAGTATAATAAGGTGAAAAGTCTGAAGAGGCTTCTTGATTTCATTAAATGATACAGGACATGAAAGTTAAACTGTCTGCTAACATTTACTGCTACATTCTGGGCTTCTACTATTCTTAGCTTGACCTTTACACCTTAAGAAATTAAAATGCCTCTGAAGTCAGTCACTGACATTAAGCAGCTGGGCTAGCAAAAAGCCACATCTCATCTCTATTTTCATGGCCAAGAGAGTTTTTTTTTTCCCTGGGGAAAAAAACCAAAAAGTTACACAGATATAAATGCACAAGAGCCAAACCTTAGCAAACTGCAGGTGAGCATGGATTCATGTAGAGAAGCCACGGCAAAGGGAGCATGCCCATGTATCCCCTTGGATTTAGTTATGTACTGGGAGTCTGCAATCTCACACTGGAAAAACATCTTGTTATCCAATGCATTTATTGGTTAACAGCTTCTGCTGTTTTTCTGTGTGACATGTGATGATAAAAATGTGTCCAAAACCAAAAAATACAAAAGGAAATTTTAAAAATCGTGTTTTTTGGTCAAGAATGGAGGAGAGCTCTGGCTGCACAAAGGCCAAGAGCTTTCTCAGGAGCATCCTTAAGTGCTGTGGAATTTACCTTTCTTATCTTTCTTTTCCTCCTCTTCCCCTCCAGCACCCAGCAGAGTGAAGATGATGCCAGTCTGAGAATTCACCCCCACAGCAGTTACCAGCATTCTTCCAGAGCCCTCCATGACATGGGTACCTGAAAACACACATTATAAGTTACATATAACTTATAAAATTAGGCAAGACTTGTATTATAGTACCGGGAGACTAAAATAATCTCACATCCATGAGCCAAACACATCAGATTCCCCTTTTTAAAAGAAATGTCACTAACCAAGTTTGCCTCTTGGAACATAATAGTTCAGCTTCACACAGCTAATTCTTGTAACTTTGGAAATCTCTTTTCAGGGTTCAAAAATAGCTTTGAAGACAATTTTACATCTTTAAACTTGAGAAATCGACACGGCAAAAAAAAAAATATTTGAGGAGATATTTAATTAAATCAGGAGATACCCAAATAGCAAGAAGAATACTGAAAACAAATTCAGTATGAGAGGTTTCTATTGCTCTGAATCAAATTGACATGGACATTGAGTTTTTCTGTTTAACTAGGTAATGTTAGTAAATTCCTTATGAGAAATATTTCTTGCTTGATTTAATATAAATTACTTATAGCTTTTATTGGTATATTGACTCAACTATTAAATGCATCTAAGATCATAAAAACCTCCTTAAAAACCTTTAGCTATGGGTTGTGGAAACACACAGAAACAGAAATTCCTGATCAAAACTATTTTGATTCACACTTTGGAAAAATTTCATAACAGAGATTTGAAAAAGGTCAGTCAATGCAATTGCACACTGGTTATTTCTGGGGGAAAAAAAGTGTGAGATGGAAGAACAACCTGTTGTTATCACATGTATTTAAAGCCAGTTATTAAAGCTTAGGTAAAAAACCTATTACAGGAACAAATATACCAAGGAGGGCATCAAAAAGTGACAAAAAGGTCATTATTGAAGTAATATTCAACTATTTGAAGGGAGATACCCTGAGTACGTAGTGAATTTTAAAAGCTATAAAGCAGATCTGTAGTGCTCCTATGAAACGGGTGAAAAACAAATATATAATGACCAGAAACTTCTGAGGGATGAAGCTATTAATTGAAATAGACTTTATATTTTATTCTTTATTAGCAGAAAATTATGTTATGTCTATTCAATGTAAGAGCACAGAGAAAAAGCAATAATTTCTTAACACAAAATTGTCAGAGCAAACTAGGATTGAATGTTTACTGGGCTTGGGCTTTTTTAAAATAATCCTCCCTGTATTTGAAGAAACAGTTTGGAAACTATGAAAATAGAGTGTAACACACAAACTGTAAGCCTTGAGAAAAAAAAAACAAGTCGTGCTTGCTGGGTTTTAACCTATTGCTCCTCAGATCCTCACCTCACTCCAAAGAACACAATTAATTTCTCATTTAGAATCTCTTTAGGCATTCAGATCTACTAAATCATAGAAAGATCTTTTTCTCTCCCTTTTTTTTAAAAAAGAAAATTGAGTTCATTCTTGTCTATACAAATTTATTGATTTATCTCAAAGCTGAAAAAGGAAAAGATAAATGGAGGTGTCCTTAAACAGAGCAATGTTTTACATATGTATACACACACACACTTGCAACATATCTTTTTTAAAATTCCATTTTTTTTTAGTAGAGGTCACCAAGTTGCTGTGCTAGAACACAGTAAGCAATGCAACTGTCTATTTACAATCAAAATATCTTTCTCTAAATAATCAAAATCTCCCATGTTCTTAAGAGGGAAAACAGAAACACAGATTAGAGAGAACATCTGTCAACACTGAGCCTAATTTGAGAGCACAAATATCTCATCAGAACACTAAGAAAATTTCAGCAGTAATAAGCCAAATAAAAACAAAAATGCACTGATGGCCAGATGTATTTAAACAAAACAAAACAACAAGAACAAAAAGCAGCAGACCCCTTCAGTGCATTGAGAACTGTTCCTATGACTTTCTGAGATAAAATTTAAGAAGTCTTTTGTTTTCAGCAAAACATCACAAACGTAAAAATTAGGACTGCCACACAAAAAACCATGAACCAAGTACACAGAAAATCTCTGAAACTTCACTCAGAAATTCAGAGGAACCTCCTTTAGGATGTGTCATGATTTAAAATACATTGTAATTAAGAACTTGCCAGTTGTATTCCTCTGTTTGGGGAATATTCTTCTGTTCTAAGGAATATTCTTCTGTACTGGACTGAAAAGGTGGGCAGAAATATCCTCCAAAAACGTCACACACACCCCTGATGGATACCCACTGATTCAATTCAGTTGCTGTGTTTACCTTTCGTTACCCCTGAAAAAAACCTTTTAAATATAATGGTATTTTTTATGCCTTTTATTTCCCATTTTGGAATCATATTCTTTATTCTCTCAGCATATAACATATGCTATAAAACCAGCCTTATTAGGAAAACATGCACCCACGCTTCACACTTACCTGTGCACACCCGGAAAAGGCAAAAATGTCTTAACAGAAATGCCTTTCTGGATCTTTTCTTAATGTTTAGGTTTGTAAAGTGTCAAGGTGCACAGAAAAGCTTGTTTTAGAGCAGGTATTAATTTATCATTGGATTATGTTCTACCAGTACTACTGAAAAATTCTTTACCACCTAAACTGAAGCGAAGAGCTGAACCTCCTTCCCCCAGACTCTGGCAATTCCACCAGTTAAATCAAATTATAATTACATTCACTTGGCTACCGAATTGGGCTTGCTGACTTCAATCAGCTGTTGTTATATAAGTGGGACTCTGGAATGGCTGCATGTTTTTCACTTGTCTGTACCATAAGCTTGTATTTCAACTTCATGTTGAATTATTCCACTGACTTCTTTCCCTCTCAGGACTCCATGGTAGTAAAACACATTCTTTAACATGCTAAGTATTTAATTCAGAGTCGATAAATGGTGAGCATTCCAAGACAGAAAAAGATGGCTTGTTTAGCCAGGGAAGGGAGAAACAGATTAGATGGATCAGGAACTTATTACAGCATATATTCTTCAGACAAAAATCCAACTAAACATAAGACTCCCAAATCTAATAATAGTACTGGGGTAATAGACTGGAAAGAGAGCTGAAAAAAGCAAACAAACAAACAAACAAACAAAAAAATAAATAAAAAAACCAAAACCAAACAAAAAAAAAAAAACCAAAAAAAAAAACCAAGAAAAGAAAAGCAGAACATGACAGTTTGTGGGGTTGACACTGTTTTGCTACTTCCAGCAAAGTTGTGGGGAACAAAAATTCTCTATGGGCATCTAAACAACTGACTCAGTCACTGCCATTAGTAAGTGGCAACTGAAGTTAATAATAAAGTGAACCAACAATCAGAATGTCCTCTACGGAAAAAAAAAAAAAAAAAAGAGTTTTCCAGGAAAAAAAGTTCTCATCTACAAATAATTTAATATATCCAAATAATTCAGAACTTTTTAAGTTAGGTGTTTGGTTCTGAAATTCTGCTGTGCCAAGCTCGGAATATTTCCTGGGTTTTCTGACAGGGAATTAAGACTGAATGAGAACTATTTTGTTCCAGGCAATATCTGGCCCAATGCCTTAATGAAGCTGCCTTTTTATTTCCAAGACCTAACAAAACACCACCATGACCAAGAAATATCTTTGGTTTATTTGTTCTTGACTAAGCTCTGTTTCCTCTCTTTCAAATCCTTGTTGCATGTTGATGGAACTAGAAAGTGCTGAAAGTTCAGTCAGGGTAAAGTAATGTTCTGCCAGGCTCAGCTCAGTGAGAACTACACTAGGTGAGCTCCTTTATCCACCTCCTTCATACTTTCATCAGATTAATCTAAATAACCGGGGAAAAAAAGGTGTAAGCAGTAATCCTCCTAAGGTAGTTTTGGTGTTAATTAATAGAGTAAGTGGTGCCCCAGAATGCTGCAGTGTGTGCAACACTGAGACTCCCACTGAAAAGTTCTTTATTTAGGATTCCTGGATTTCTGCCAGCTTTGAAATGTACGAAATTTAAAGGTCACATCAGGCTCAAGACAGCTGAGCAGCAGTTTGGTTCCCAAGCTGTCTCCATCTCCTGGCTGATCCATGTCCACGCTCACTGGAGAGAACAAACGTTACCGTCGTCTCCTTTAAGCTAAAGATGTTTCAGCAGTGGCTCGTGCTACAGCCTGCATGCAAATCCCTGCTAATGATCCAGCAGAAGGAAAATGTTCCAGCCAGGAGAACAGTGGAACTATGGAAGAGAAGCTGCTTCTCTTGGTTCCAGGTACATCAGGATCTTTACTCCCGTTTCTGCCCCCCTGGGTGGTGCCCCACGTGCCACGTCCAGATGGAAAAGGACCATCTGCTTTAGGCAGACTTGTGCTCTCAGAATTGCTTCCCAAGTACAGCAAACAACTATGTGAACGATTAAACAGGACATTAAGCACAGAAACTCATGTAGTTTAATTATGTCATTGAAGCTGATTGAATATTAAAAACACTCTTTCAGGTGCCAATGGTGAAAATAATACTTCCTAATTCTGGGTGTTTGTCTTCCAATAAATTTACACTCACAAAACAAACTGTAGCTATAATTCAAACGTTTGCTGTCAAAGCTCAACTGTTTTCATTTCCAGGAGATGATCATGGGGAGAACAATGGCAACTAACATCCTGACAATATTTGTCTTAATTCCAAGAGTCTACCTGCAGATAACTTATTGATGCCTCCAGGTGCAAAGATAAGAGGCAAATATAAGGTCCCTTTGATGCTTTTGCAGGGGGTTGGTTTGGCATTTTTTTTCTTTAAACAAGTTATAAAAATACAGCTCTAGACCAGCATAAAACAGGAACTCAGTTTTTAAACCAGGTCAAACCCACCCTAAAAGACAGGGTGGTTTCCAAGGTTGTGGATGAGTAACAATATCCAGTGCATCAGCTCCTGCATAACTGGGATTAAATCCTGCCCTGTGTCTATGGAAGAGGGCAGTTTCTTCCATGGTAGAGTCTTAAATCATCAATTCTGTTCCTAAGCAAATAGAGTTCAGGGATTTTCTAACATGGCAGGAGTCAAAATTTATTAGGGTAAGTATGGAACAAAAGTGTGTGCAGTGTTTATTAAAATATCATGTTAATTCTACACCTCCTCTGCAATCACATAAGAAAATTAAAGAGTAAAAAATTTAACTCTGCATTAAAAACATAATAACAAATTTCTCTCCTTACAGCAAAGGAACTGGAGTATTTGCAAAGGACTCTTTCACTTTTAACACACTGATGATTGTTACATATCTGCAGGCTGTTATTTTGTGATCACATCCCAGCTGGAGTCCACTGACAAATGACCTATTAGTACTAAAAAATTACATTCTGTTTAACTGATTTACTGCATGGAAACATATTTCAATATCCAAACATTAAAAATAACCTGAATTTATCACAGGAGTGAAGCTCAAAATGGTTTAGTACATCCAGTTGCTTTTAAACACATTGTTTCTTTTTCTATTTTACCTACTATACACAAGAAGTGTTTACAGGCTTTGAAATTTAATGGTTAAATTAAAACTAACGTAAAATGATTTAAAACACTTGTTCTTTCCCTGCTTGAGACTTTCCTTTTCCTCTGCAAGTGCTTGATTACTCTCTGCCTTTATAAGTACGATGATCAGAAATAATTGCACTCCATCAAAAAACAACAGCACGTCCTTTAAATGACAAACAGACACGTCTGTGATCAAAATATCCGCTGTGTCTGGGTTGCCAAAACCTCATGGCATGGAAAATGAAGACAAAACAAAACATGGACAGAGCAGAGCACATGAGATAACTCAGCAAAGATTTACCTGACAGCAGCATTGGGTCTTTGTCGACAGATTTGCGGACCTGGTCTGACTCTCCAGTCAAGGAGCTTTCATCGATTTTAAGATCATTTCCTTGAATAAATATCCCATCAGCAGGTAGGAGATCACCTTTGGGTAAGAACATGATAATGAAAAACCGCTGTGCATTGGTAAGATTGTTTCTATAATTACGTCATTATTTTAATTATAAAAACACAATTAACAACAACTGAATTCAAATGACAGCGAAAGTGAAGGAATTGCTGCTGTTTCTGTCCATATTAGCCCTAGTGCTGCAATGCTGTAGGGAAGGACGTTTGTATTTCAAGTATTTTTTGCTTAGTTCCACCTGAGAATCGGGATGCCTGATATTTAGCACAGCATGTGAACATTCTAATCACCGAGGTTTGGCGGGGGGGGAGTGCTCTTCATGACAAGGTTTCTCTGTCAGACTTCCCAGGAATTGACAGTGGCTGATAAACAGTCAAGCTGCCCTTTCCCCTGTCCCTCTCCACGAGCCCTTAGCTAAGTCCAGGAGAAACTTGATGGCTGAGAGAAGTGGCATTTTGCTGGGATTTACCAACTCAGGCAAACACAGAGTACACAGAGGCCCTGCAAGAGTCTTCCACTTCACTGGAGCTCAGGGCATTCCCGATGACATGTAATTATCAGGCATGATAATCTGGGTGAACTTACAGCATCCATCTGGATCTGGAGCAGCTTATTAAGTGAGGTGAGCCCAGAAGCCCAATTCCCTTATTCCTAACTGGACAGAAACCAAAAATTCCAACTACTGTAAAATCCTCCATGAAACAGAACTACCTTTGCATGAACAGTTCTTGTCCTGGCCAGTAAAAAGTGAAGATTACAATGATAAAATTGGTTACCTACTACAATTTTACAGCAGGTGTATTAGGTTCTCCTTTCCCCCTAACAGCCAAACGTTACCTTACCATGAAAATGTTGACATCACACAACCTTGTCTTTTAAATCACTTCCAGTGAAGTGTGTCTGTCCTGCTGGAGAGGGAAAGGGGAAGAAATAAAGCCCACAAAAGCAGACAGCCAGTTGATAGAACTTACCATATTTCACCTGTGCAATGTCCCCAACTACTATCTCTGCCACTGGGATTTGGATAACCTGTCCACCTCGGACAACAGTAAACTTCTGTTCCTGCTCAATGCGACTTTGAAGCCCACGAAACTGCTTCTCCTTGCTCCAGTCATTGAAGGCAGTGACAAGGACAACACAGATAACGGAGAGTAGGATGGCAGCACCTTCAATCCAGCCAGCTTCAGCCTCACCTTCATCTTCAGCTCCCCCTGTTGCAGTACCACACCCTGCAAAGACAACGCTGAGGATCAGTTCGGGGAAGGTCGAG
>JAWWES010000024.1:17777032-17796551 GCA_035583135.1 Lophotriccus pileatus | reverse complement strand
GGGGAAGGTCGAGTTTATCACAAGGAAAACTTGCTGGGAAATGACAACAAGGTTAAGGAATGGAACTCCTTTTTCCAGGTACTGCCTGCTAATGAAATATGGCAGAATGGAGAGAAAGCACAAATAAAAATGTCTGTGGAAAAGAGAAAGAGAAGAAATCAATAGACATTTTAGCTCTTTTTTCTGCTGAACAACCCATCATTGGTAAACCCAAACTAAACCAGTGGAAAAAGAAAGCACCAATTCTGTTGCCTAATAGAAAGGCTGCCCTAAATAAATTAAAAGGATTCAACAAATAATTTTCAATGCAATTGCTAAATGTTCTCAACTAAACACAGTTGTAAGGAACACTTGTTATAAAAATGTTGAGATGAACTAAGTATGTTGTTATTATATATTGGTATTACTGCCTGTAAGTACTTCAGTGTGATAATGAAATGTATTGGGGAACACTGAAGTACTTACAGGCAGTAAAAATAATGGCCTAATATAAATTCATCAATCTTCCTTACATAAGAAGATTCCAGAGATTCCAGAGAAATACAGTGGCATACTTATAGAACTGCAAGTACATTATTTCTGTCACAAATAAAGCACTGTTAAAAAATACTCTCTATGTATTAATTCTAAACTGTTAATTCTGAATTACTTTATACACATACACTAATTATTTATTTTCAGTATGCAATTAAAATTTAAATAGACTTCCTAAATAGTCTTCACAAAATAAAGCTGACACAGCTTCTTAATGACAGAAGAGGTGAAAGAAATATTGGACTAAAATCACTCAATACAGAGACATCCCACCCGATGGAGAGAGAAGATCTGAGCCTGAACACCACAGGCTCCCACCCTGAGTGCCCATGGGAGAAATCTCTTCAATTTCCATGAAGGTGGACATTTGCCACCCCTTTTCCACCTTCCCCAGGTACCAGGGAGTTCAGCACCTTAGCAACTGTGTCGCTTCCACCTATGACTAAAGTTTAATTTCACTGTATCCGTCACCTGCCACCAGGGGCAATTAACAAGCAATCTGTATTTCTATTTTTAAGTTACAAAGACTTCCCGGTAACAAAAGCATCTTAAATTCATTAACCAGCTGAGTAATTACTCTTGGGTATGAACAATAACTAAATTACCAAAAGTCAGAGGAAGACAGATGAGACTGAACGTCCACTGAGTGCCTGGAAGAAAATTGAAATAGGTGGAGTTTTTGGCAAAGTTCTCTGCAGTTTGCATTTAGACTTCGCCTGAGTGAAAGGCAAAGCCCACTTCCAAGAGCAGGGGCTCTCCTGGCAGGGATGCTCTTGGACTGGTGACTCACATGAAGTACAAGAACCTCGCTAAAGAAACCATTTTGAAAGCACTCAAGAAAGAAATTAAGTAACCTTTTGTAAATTCAGCACCTTAAGCCGTTTAACACCAGCGGCAAATGCAACTTCCAAATCAAATCTGCAATTTCCTCCTTCAGCAGAATGTTACATTTGGGAAGCACTAATCAACTTTGCTCTGTTCAACATTAATCATGTTCACTGTTCTGTTAGATTTTAGATTCCTTTTCTGAATCAGTGGTTTCACTTTTGCCTTGTTTGTGCTAAGCGCTTTCCTAGTACAAGCAATTCTGCTTTGGCAAATAAAACGTCAGAATTCACTATCAGTATTTTTCATTCAACGTGATTTAGAATTAAGTATGATAAATATTGTGGTTTTTAAGAGCATACTTCCTCTTCTATTTCTCACAAAAGAAAGGTGGCCTGGTCCAGCCACAGCCAAAGACTGACTTTAGTTCCTTTTCAGATGGTTAAAATTTAGTCCAGCTTGTACAGAACTGCAAAGAGGTGTTGTTTCCCATGGTGATCCCTTGGTCTGGCTTGACTGACACCAGTTTCATGCAGGCTGGCCAACAAAGGTGGTGTTGGGCATTTCCACTGGGGGTTATTTATTTACTTTATTCTGTAGCAGACTTTCCACTGAAGGGCTTTGATTCCCGCATATGGATTACTGATAATTTATGCTGTGGTATTTTCTACAAAATCAAGAACTTACATTATGGAATAACTATACCAGTTTTAATTTGAGCTGAATCAGCACACCCCAAAAACCCCCAGCCATTTGAAAGACACAAGTTGGGCTTTGTCCTTTGTCGTAAGAATCCTGTTATGCTCTGGACATGTGTAAAATTTATACTAATATATTAGCTGAGTGGAATATCCTCTCTCCACAGCAAAAAGCTACCAGTTTTGAGAAAGGATTGTTATTATTCCCAAGGACCAAGAGACCTGGTCCCTGCATACAAAATGTGTCAGCAAAACAAAATGACAGTGCGCTTGAACCCAGGGCTAACACACTGCACCTGGAAAGGCTTGGAAAATAATATTTCCAAGCCCCTTCAGGAAAAACAAACACCCCAATTTAGCAAAACCAAGCAAAAACTAAAAGTATTCATTGACTTGAGCAACAAAGTTAACTTTGTGTATTGTCAGAACCGATCTCCATGTCAACATAAACAGCATCACAAAGCATGCAAATAATACAAGATGTTACCATTAAGATGAAAGGAATTGTGTTTACCTGCAGATACCTCGTAGATTATGCACAAGCAAAGAACATAATTCACCCTTCAGCTGGAAAGGTTTATTTTATTACAGCTGTAAAAATGTTTGTAAGAATGAAAGAAAACACAGACTGAACTGAGATCAAGCTCTCAGAAAAGACCCCTGAATTTGATGAGCTTCCACACTGATTAATAATTTATGATTATAACTTTTAAAATCCTACAAAAAATTTTCTATAACCCAATGGAAAAAAAAACCACAAAGCCTTTAATGCATTTAATTTACCTTCATTTCATTCCATCTGACAATGATAAATTCAGGTGGAGGAGAGGCTCTCCAAATGATTCACCAAGTTGATCATCAGACTTTCCCAAAATTTTACCTTTGCTTTTTGCAGTCGCACAGAAATGATGAGATAAAAGTACCAGATAAATTAATACACATTGTTCTTGCTACAGGAACAAACTCTAGCAATAACTCTCTGGTTCTTACAACTGCAAAGTTTCAGAACAGATTCTTTTTGGAACATAGATTTACAAACAATAGGATTTTCAAATGCAACCTGCCCTTCAGGAGATGACCTATCTGTCAGGAAACATTTTCTTGAACTATGTTATGTTCTGGCTTAAAAACTATTTTGGAAGTACCCACTTTTAATAGGAAAAAAAAAAAAAAGGAAACCTGCACCTCCATTGGTCCAAGTCTGTCAAATGTTTTCTTATATATGTAAGAAAAACAACTGGCTTTTAATTTTTCTTCTGCCATTACATCGTACAGGGTTTTCTAGAAATTCTAGAAAGACTTGCATGAATTTAAAGGAAGAAACTGTATTTATTCATAGGAGGAAAACTCAAAAATATTACTCAACTATCCACTTATACTATCTGTCCTTATCGCAGTACACAGGGACTCAGTATTGACTCCATGGATAAGGAGAAAATAAGAATTACAATTAAGACACATGAAAGACAGCATAATAATCTGCCTAAGTATCAAAATACAGTTTAAAGCATCTAATGTTTATCAAGAATGCTCATATAAGCTTTAAAAATTGGTGCAAGGGTCTGAGATTGCTGTTCTGCTTTCACGGATAGCACGGGGTTCTCAGTGATATCAAAAAATATGCCTGAGACTTTGCTGAACTGCACAGACTGAAAGCATCACAAAAGAATTTTTCATATCCCTATGTGGTTTGTGGGAGGGTTTTATTCCAAGACAGGGAATTGTGATGTACTCATTTTGAACACTGTTTAACATAGCTCCTACCTGTCAGAAAACCCAAGTCCGGAGAAGCAAACAGGTTTTGAATCTGAAGCTCTTTCCTCCCAGAACTCTGAACACATTCCATGTGTGTCACACCCCAAAGTCTCATCCTCACAGGGCAGAAAATGCCCATGGGGTTTGAAAGTGATGCTAAAGATCCGACTGCAAGTCAAGAACATGAAGGGCTGGGGCTCCTTTAGCATAGAAAAAGCAGGTGAAACCACAGAATGCACCAGCTGATTCCCAAAGTGTGCAGGAACACCCAGGTGTCCCACAGAGGAGCGGGAGGACCTGAAAGGGCAGCCTCAAAGGACACTCAGAAACACAAAAGGAGACTCAGGTGATTGTGTCCATAAAATATCTGAAAGGACGTTACCAGAACCTTGTGGAAGGAGAACAGAATTTTAAAAGCTTAAAATTGGACCAAAAACGGGTCAGTAAAGGCTGTTGAAAAAGTTTTCTAGACAAGAGCGATGAAAGGAATATAAAATCCAAAGGTAAGGAGGATTCAGGAGAAAAAGAATGGCAAAGTACTGCCAAGCATCACAGTTATTCATCTGAAGTCACAGCAACCTGGGTTTCCATCTTATCAGAGACTGCAGCAGTCTGGAACTATGGGCTCAAAACCTGCCCAAAAACCTGCCCAAGAGGTTTATGTACCTAATTACCAGTAAATTCAATTAGCTCCAGAAACCTACTCTCCATTGGCAGTATTTTAATTATATATAAAGGTTTAGAAGGAAAAAGACAAGGAGGCAAGGCACAGGATATATTGAAGGGGATGGCTTTGTATGAAAAGGCTTGAAGGCACTTGTGGCAAAAGGGGAAGGTGAGAAAGGAGAAGAGGATACACAGGAGCAAGTTAAAGCACTTCAGGAAGACAGTAAGCAAGAAGCATCACTGGAACTGGCAGGAGAAAATAATTTGTTTGATGTTATTAATTATTTCAATCCGGTAAAAGCCAGAAAGGGGGAAAGATAAAAAAAAACAAAAGTGAAAAGGCCATAAATAGCCAGACAGCATCATCTGACAGATTCCCAGGCTCATGTCCTGTTGGCAACTGGAATGCTTTTAATATCACAGACACCATTTCAATGTATGTTTCTTATAAAATCCACCAAATCTGGGCAAATACAGAGGGAAGCACACGGGCACAGTGCAGCTGAAAAGAATATCTGTTTGAAATTTCAGATACAGGAGAGATTCTTACAGCTGCTTTGAATAACATAATGATTATAATTACAAACTATGCCGTCTCAAGCTGCAGCACAGTAATTTTTAAATCAGAAAAAGTACATTTTTCAAAATCTGTGAACATCTGTATTCCTGAGTCCCAACCTACAGCACATACCTCTCAGCTACTCATTTCAACCTACACTTTTCTATTTTTAAGCTGAGAATACCTTGTGGCATTTAAATTCCCCAGGAAAATTTCCTAACGCCCCCAGAGGTAATTTTTTTAGTCAGTCAAACTGGTTTTGTCATCAGAAAGACAACAGTTCCCATGATAGAAACTTTTTATTTAATCGCTTTCTCTAAAGACATTTTTCCTTCACTGCAGGTCCAGTGCTGATTTTATTGAAGCAAATTGGGCAGCTCCAAGATACAGCTTTTTCATTAGCAGAGATGGGCTCCTGTTGCCAACATCACCAGCGATGTTACTGACTTTATCAAATGTATTTGATATCAATACAGATATCAAATGATGCAATAAATATAATAAACTCCTCTCATTAACAAGGTTTTTTTAAAAGCTTAACAGACCCTGTAATATTTATTTCTACAAATTCCTCGTTGTGCTGTAGCACTTGCTACAAAATCAGTGCAAGGATTGGCTGCCAGCTGCTGAAGCACCAATATTCCTGCCCAAATCCTCCCTGTGACGATGCATCATGAGACGTTGAATCACTTCCATCGGGGGCAGAGCGAAGGCAGTGAGACCCCTGGCTGGCACAGCTCAGTGTCACCACAGAGCCACAGCTAAAGCAAAGGTCCAGAGACCACATGAACTTCAAAAAAAAGCAAATATTTCTGTCTTTCACACACTTTCCAAGAGATAAGTCAGCCGTGAAAAGCATTTTCTAGATACTTGCACTAAGTCAGACTGTGCCCTCCAAAACCACCTCTGTGCCCATGAGCCGCCCCACAGAAGGGATTTATGAGTCTGAGATGCTGAAACCACACACACTGCAGGTTTAGGGGGCTTTAACATTCACCAAAAAGCGATTTTTTTTGGTTTTTTGCTACGCATGTGAAAACAATATTAGAACTCCTCACTTTGTGATGCATCAGTTGGTTATGTAAGGACCCCGTGGGGGCGGGGAGGGAGAAAAAGAGATCCCGTCCCCGTGGGTTAGTTATGTAACTGTCAACTTTGGAGCTCAGTATTAAATATTTACACATTTTCAACATATTTATGCAAGGAAACAAATCTGTAAGCCCCGAAAGCATATATATTCACACAGGCCTGATCACAAACATTCATGAGCAGAGAAATGTTAATTAAAATACTCGACTTCAAGAGAGATGTTGTTGAGCAAGATTCCTCTGCCTGGCACCTCCAAGAAAATGTATTTTGGAGAGATCACTCAAAGGGATGGGATCCTCACTACTCTACCAAAGGCAATGGAAGAGAACAGGACCAAGCAGCTGCTTCTGTAATATTTATACTCATTTTTTTCTTCCTTTTGTTGCCATAGAAAAAAGTAGAGAAAGGAAAAACTGGGAATTTTCATCACAACTGCTGTTCTTAGGGATTGCAAGGGAAAAAACCTTGACATTGGGTTGCTACAGTTTTACTGAATATTGCTCAGAGCTAGAGATGCCTGTTAAATATAACCACAAATCCAAAAGGTAAACCACGGCTTTCAAATGTAAGAACCAGACCTTGAAAGTTGTTCTCTGTGTTTATTAACAGGAATTCAAGGGCAGTTATTCAACCACACTTGCAAGGTCACGTCCTAGTGGAGTTCTACTTACAGAATTTAACATTTCTGGAGAATCTCTTCTTGGAAAATATGTGAGAAGATTTTTTTTATTTTAATTTGATCCCCAAGTTCTAACTCAATATCTCATGTCCTCAGCTGAGAGTTAAGTTGTGCTTGGCAACCTGGAAATCTATCTAATGAGCAATATTTAACAGCAACCCAGTTTTGTGGGTGAACTTCACATCTCTTAATGAAAGGGAGGCATCTGAGGGGACTTAATTTTTCTTTTCAGTCCAACAGATTTGTAGGAACCAGATGTAGGTCACTTTTATTATTATTATAAGATAATTATTTCATTTTCAGGTCCCCTATGACACAATGTGCACAAATTTTGCATCTTACAAGTTCTTAATGTGTTGTTCCTCAAGTCTTAAACTTCTGTCATTCCTCTGTATCCCTGACATCCAGTCAGGAATTTGTTCCCCAAGCACACTTCGTGTGGTGAGCAACACAGAATGGAGAGTTTGATACAGGGGAGATTTCCACCTTGCAATAAAGATACTAGCTGACAAGAAAACCCCCAACTACTGTTGGATGAGCAGAAGGAACCTCCCTTGTTCTTTCTCATTCAAAAGGTGAGGGGTTCAAAGGAAATAGGGGAGAGTCAGAAAGACAGACTGAGTGTACACCCAGCCAGAAAAGTAGGAAACTAAGAATCCACAGTTTATTATAGGGAAGCTTTAGAAAAAACAACATGCACTAAAATGTTAATGCAACCTTGAATAATCTAGAGGCATTTCAGAATATGGTAAAAACAAGGATAGCAGCTTCTAAAACAATCAGTGCAACATATTTTTATCAAAACACTTACAAAGGAGCAATTGCATTCACTTAAATATCTGCAACCCGGCAAGAATTTGCAGAACAAGTGTTTTTACACAGTGTCAAGAATATTTACCCCCATAATAATAATAATAAATAACCATAAAGAGCTTCACAGGCGTTACTAAACCTATGAGGCAGTAAAGAACTATTAAAAAACAAAACAAAAAAATAATTAAATTAAATAATCTTTTAAATAATAATTCTTCTAAATTCTGTAAGTAATTAATAATTTAGGGCTTAACTGAGAGAAGTAAAGACTGTGAGTCAAAAACTCAGGGTCCCAATTCAGGACAATATATTCTATAGAGCAAGAGCTTTGTCTGCACTTGGAAGGCTGTGCTGGGTTAATTTTAACTGTGACCTTCTATAGAAAAAGAAAGCTACAAACAGCTTGTATATCTTCTAGTATGACTTATAACTATTCCATAAAGAAATAGATACTTATTAATATTTAACTGTCTCTAAGAGATATTGAAAAAAAATTTAAATCAAATGTAAAAAAATACATTTGTCATTAGCAATTGATTCTGACATAACTTTTCATTTCCGTACAAATACCAATGTCCACAAGGAAAATTCTGCTTAAGGTTAAAGGCTTCTTTGTATTCATCCAGGATAATAAAAATAGAGTTACAAAATTCTCCAGATTTAAGTCACTGGTCCAATAACGCAGACAAGGTGCACATGGTCTTACTCTTAAACAGGCTTGCTTGGTCATTCAGTCTGGGCTCTTTTCTCAGGGTTTTTCATGGAAAAAAAACCAAAGAACAAACAAACAAAAAAAACACCTGAAAGCCCTCAATTCAATTCCAATGCAGAACAAAATTACATATCGATACTTGGCTGTGCAATCTTGTTTAGCATCCAGCCCTGATGCCCTCAGAAACCCTACCTGGAGGTAACTCAGTTGCTTTGACTCTACCATAAAAGTGTTTTAGGTCTATGTTGCAATAACAAGAGGGCAAACCAATTAACAGTGGTTTGAATGCAGAACACGAGGCACAAACAAGGGATCCCTTTCAAGTTATATTATTTAAAGGTCCTGGCTGTGACAAAGCTGAATGTGAAAGACAAATGCAGTCTGAAAGATGCATAATAAACAGAATTTACAATGTAGGGAACTAGGATTTCAGAGAACTGCATGAGTTCTGATTTGCTTATCTGGAATGGTGATATAAACGGCATTGGGTAATTCAGGGGGAAATAAGGAGGGAAAGAAATGCCTTTTTTCGTGATCAAATGTTGTAAGACCGCACTTGGAACGGACTACAGTGCCAATGCAAACAAATCATTATGAATAAAACCCATAGGAAGAAATGAGGAATTTTTAGCTTGATATTAGCAGTGAAGTGGCTGCCCATATGTCGACATTTACTCACTTGGATAAGTTTAATTAAGTTTGATTTAGAATTCTAACCTTGCTATTAGGGGAAAAAAATGGCATAGGGAACACTGCAGCTACTGGGATAAAGTTGTCTTAGAAGAGCTTTATTAAACACCAATGGCTGAAGAAAAAAATATGTGTAATCAAGAAAATCTGCTAAGTTTGGAGCTCTCTACACACACGTCAGAAGGCTAAAGCTGCAGTTGGATTCTAAAAACAGGAAGACTGCTCCCATTTCTCATGTAGCAATCCTTGACAACTTCCAGTACTTCCTAAATACAGCTGGATGGAGAGGAGGATTGGAACACTTCCTCAGCTCCCACTCTCATCACAGATCACTGAAAGCACCAAGAAACACAGAAACCCGTGAAAATAAATAAATGCTTAACAGCAAACCAGCTCTCATGGAGGCACTCGGCTTTAAATAGACCTATGAAAAACATTTAACATTGACAGAGAACAACAAATAATTCATAAATACATAATCAGATGGAGAGCTGTCTGTCTTATTCATGCTTCAGCTACGAAGTGCTTATCAACAGAGGCCTTTCTCTTTCTGTCTGAAGCAGAAGGATGAAAAGAGCAAATCACTGAAGAAGGTTTTTAGGGTAGCATCTGCTTGAGTAATGGATGCTTGTACTGTTCCATCACTCTTTGACTGTGCTCTAATATAAATGAAATGTACTTGCTTCCAAAAATATTCCCCCCTCCCCTTTTTTTTTTTTGGTGCTTTAAAACAAGATGTTCTAACCGAGATGATTTTAGAGTATTTAACAGAAATACCACCAAAAAATTGCAAGAAAAAAATTGAAAAGAGTTGACTTTGCCTGGAAATATTGACAAATGTTTCACCAGAGCTTTGAAAAAAAACCCAAGTGGAACAGGGGATGAAGTGGTGATACACCTAGACCGTTCAGAGAGTAATTGTCAGCTCCTTCCAACCTACAAGCCCTGCAGAGAGAGGTTACTAAGAAAAGGTTACTGATTTAACAGGCCCCCACACAGTAATTCATGGATTCTCAGAGGTCCGCAGACCAGAGCTGGAAAGGCACTGATTAAGAAAATTTGCAGCTGAGTGGCTTAAGCAACTAACACAGGTAAGAAACAGCATAAAGCCGAGCATCCAAGCAGTGCCTTCTGAGCTCAGGCCACAGTGATGTGCTCCAGAGCCAATTCCTCAAACACCTCAGCCTCTTCTGATGCTGCCCCACTCATCAGACACGCTCATGAGAACAAGAAAACCTGCTCGAAGAAGATAGGGAAGATTTGTAGACCTCAGGCACAAAACCCCCTCATAAACCGGAGTGTTTATTGCTTCCATTAAATTTCTCATCTCCATTGGTGCTATAAAGCTTTAAGAGGTGAAAAATCATGTCAGTAAAAGATTAAACATTGTATCAAAATGTCTTGCAGCAGAAGGCATTAAAAAGTTTTATCAACACTGGTGTGGCCCTATAAAAGAAGTTTTACAGTGCAAATCTATGTGCTAAGGAACCGAGTTTCTGGATTCTGTTTAGTTTCATCCCAAAGGATGGGATGAAATCCCCTCTGGATGCAAATCCAGTTGGCTCGCTCCCCAAAAATCATCCTGTGATGTGAATCACAGCATGTTCACTGGGGACAGGCAGAAGAAGGGATTTCTGAGGTACATTCTGGATCCAAACTAAACTGTTAATGTAGCTGCATCCAAAGCAAGCTAAAGCTGCAGGCAACGAGGGTAATCTCTATTTAGAACACGCATCCTATATATCCTGCATCTTAATTATGCATACTGAACTGAAACAAGAGGAGCAGCATATCCTAGAGAGAAAAGGCAGAACTTGCACAAAACAGAAATAAATTGAAATTAGTTGTTAAAACTGTTACTTTTCTGATAGGAGATATATACATGTGTGTGTATATATACATATACAGACATGAAAATATGCATGTATATATTAACACATAGATATGTAAAGGTGCCCAGAGATGCATATAATTATAAAACAGTATAATTCAGTGTCATTACACCCAGTATTAACTCTACTGCATTAGATCTAAGACATGGGGACTGTAACACCAACACTCACTGGTCTGTGCTTTATTCCTGCAGGTGTAGCTTGGCAGGGTGGGAGCCTGTTCTATTCTCCACCTGATTAAACTTTAAAAGAAAACCTCAACTGCATCTGCAGTTTGAAGATTTTAAGAGTCTTCTCCCCAGGTCCCAGTTCAGTACCTGATTACAGATATCTGGGAAGAAAGAAAAGTAGCAAAGTGCTGTGCACCCGCCTTGTCATCACAGTGTTCCTGTTCAGAAAGGGGTTTCTGCTTAGTTTCAATCATCTGTACTTAAATATTTTTTTCCAGTTAGTAATTTTTCATTCTAATTCAAACCCACCAACAGACAGGAACCACAAGCCCATGCAGACTTTGGGTTTTAACGTGGTTTGTCTGGACTCCTGCAGACTGGTTGGCAACGAGCACCCTCCTTTGAAACTGTAAAGCAACCCTAGAACCTGATCCAAAAATGCTTTGTGTTAAAAAATATCATTAACAGATGTTGCAAATTTGACCCATAATTGAGATTTTAAAGCTGCTAAATTTAAACTGATTTTTAATTCACAATCAAGTAGCAAAACATTTGGTATTCTTGTATTTTATATTATTTTATTTTATAAGCTATTAACTCTTGATAATAGAGATGTTTTCAGAGCTTCTGTTTTTATCACTGGTTTGAGAGAATTTGTTTTTTTTAAGCACTAGGTAAATAATTTCAAGATAATATCTTGGCTCCCTTTGTCAAATTCAGTGTAATGTTTGTATTCCTCTGTACTGCTGACAGGTTGTTCAAATTCCTATTGAAAAAGCTGGGTAAGTTTTCCCAAATAACTATGCACTTATGTATTTATAATCAAGTTGTCTTCGAGTAGATAAAATATGGCTGGAAATATAATACCACAAATTGGTCTTCACATCCATGTAAAACATAAAAAGGCAGCGATGTGTTTAAATTCTTATAAGAGACATCTTGGTTATACACCATGAATTACTGCCTCCCTGCATGGAAAGTCAGACAGATTACCCAGGGAAGACACAGAATTTCCATCACTGGAACCCTTTAAAGATAAGTAAGACAAATGGCTGTCCAGAAGGGCTTAAGTATTGCTGATACTGCTTTTGAGAGTGGGGACAGACTAAACCACTTCCAAAATCCCCAAGTCGGTTTTCTCATCTCCTGCCTCTTCTTGTTTGCCTTTGGATACTGTCACCAGGCTGGGATTAAGCAGGCCAGGGAGGAAGAGAGACTGGAGTGCTCTCTGATTTATAAACCCAGCACTCCCCTCACCACCACACTCCTAATATAGGGAGTGCTGGGAGCTCAGAGTAAACACGGCTTTGCTGCTCTGCACAGGATGCAAACACGGCCAGCAAGGCTTGTCCTGGCACTGGGTGTAGGGATGATGCTCACGTGAGCCCCTGCCTCACCTTCCCCTGGTCCCTGGCTGCAGAGCACCCCTGTGCCACCCCACAGAGCCAGCCAAAGGGATGTGATCTCCCCAGATCTACAGATCCAGCCTGCATGAAGCTGTATAACTCTGCCAGCATAGCCAGGGTTGTCACTACCCCAGCACAGTCCAGCTGAGAGGCACCAGAGGTGGCTGCTGGGGCACTGCCTGAGCTTCTGTCCTCTCTCAAGGAGCATTATCTCAAGAACAGGGGTGCAAAGCCCCAGGAAAGGCCCTACAGGTTCAGTTTGTGCCCTGACTGGTTTGGCAGCTGCACTTGAACACCAGCACAGGCTCCATCTGGCTCCACCAACCAGCCCCACCCACAGGGCTCCATGACCACACATCATCCAGGACTCTCACCAGGTCATCCCATATTTCAATCTAGAAAATAAAAGCAACACTGTTTCAGAAATTCAAGGGTTCCCAACCCAAAGGGGCGCAACCTTCTGCCAGTGAACACAGCCTTAGACAAGCATTGGTGACGGCGAGACCTGTTCTGCTTTCTGCTCCTGGATATTTAGACCATGGCATTGAAGTAGGATTTAGGGCAGGAATTAAAAAGTAAGATAGTTTTCCAAGCAAATTCTAAAAGAACTAATTTTTTTTTAACAAAACAGATTGGAGTAATGTCACTAGAAGCCATATGCTGCTTCAACTCATCCGAGCTTGGGGAGGAGGGAGGTTAAAAATGGGGGGGTTCTGGCAGGACAAGCTGTTTTTAAAAGGGCAAATACTTCCATTTCTCCTATTTTCCAGGCTGCCAACTGCTTCATCCCATGTACTGACAGACTGTTTAGACCGGTTTAAAAAATTCATCTGGGAATCCCGTGGTTTAATTTTTAAGAAGAATCAGGAAAGAGTTAGAGGGTGTGCAACGATGCTCCTCCAAAGCTGTGTTTTCATAACTCTGAAAACAATCTATACTTTTGAGATTAATCTATTTTATATATAAAAAAATGCTATTTTCTAATAGTTCAACTTCTCTTGAGAATTCTCCTCCCTGGACAGCACAGTGAAAGCCTCTGGTGCAGTGACAGCTGGATCAGTGAGATTTGTTCGGCAGCAAAGACGATAAAGGATTCCTATTAGGACACATCAACTCTTAAGGCTGCTTCGCCCTTATAGCCTCTGATATACAACAGGGTTTTCCATTGATTTCTTATTGCTCAGTGCCTGGAAAACATTATGTAACACACTCTATGCAGACTTATGGAACGATACACACACTTTGGGTTTTTATAGTCAAAGCAACGTCATTTGAAAGCACTCTGAGACAAACGGAGTGTGTGTGGGGGGGGGTGTAACGCTGAATCTGTTCTAATTAAGGCCTAAAATGAAGTTAGAACTAAAAACCTCCCGAAGTAGCTGGTTTGGTATGTTATACTGTATTAGAAGAAAGGTTGCCAGTGCTGCAAAATGAAAAGCAGTGTTTCCAGCCTGCAAATAGCACAGATCAGGAGCTCGGAAGTGGCAGCGAGATTTCCCTGCCGTGCCAGAGGGTGATTAGTTGACACTGACAGTGAGGATTACAGGACAGGCTGTTCCCTTGACCTCTGGAGATATACGAGAGATTTAGAGATGTTTGCCAATTATTGTTGTTTTCAACATCTGCAGCAAAGTCCTGAAAATATTTTTGGTAGTGGTTCAGGGGTGCTGGGTTTGTTTGCTTTGTGCTGAGACAGTCCACGGAACACGGTGAAAGTTGGGATTCAAATCACTGCAAAGGATTAAAACGAATGAATCTCAGCTCATTTTATTTCAAAAAAGCTTCATGTTTTCTGTGGAATCAGTGGTTCACCTTAACGTTGGCTTCATAACCAGGAGGGCTGGCAAAAGATTTGCAGTTGCTTAATGCTGTGCACTGCTATGATTTTAAGAGATTTGCAAAATAACATTAATGTCTGCCTTACAAACTAGATCCTTATGATGCATATGTTTATGTATTTTAATGCAATCTACCTTATTGCATGCAAAAGGGTTTTAAAAAGAAAGATTAAGATCTAAAACTGCCACAAAGACTAGAGAATTAACTTTGTTCAGCTGACTCATTTCTGAGTCTTGCACTCATTAATCAAACTGATTAAGTTCATATTAATGAAACTTAAGGAGGCAGATTTTTAGAGACAGGGAGATGCATGCCATATTTTCCTGTGGAACCCTTTGTGTCCCAGGATCTTAAATCAGCCCTGCAAGACTCTTGGTATGGAAAAGTCTGGCAAAGGATTTAAAAAATGAATGTGCTTCATTATGCATGCAGGTAACCCTCCTGAATTAAAATGCTAAGGGAAATGTAGGATGAAATCCCGGATGCAGGAAAAGACAAGGCAAAAATTTATAAATGCTGCATTAAAACAATTAGCTTTTCTTTAATTGTGCTCATTTTGTCTCACTAGGAAGTAAATGAACTGAATTCCTCAGAGGATGGCATGAGACTTTCATGTGGTTATTCATCTCAGGTTACTTTTAATTCAGCTTAATTAAATTTGGTTAAAGTTCCTCAGTCATCAGTGCTTTTCCTTTTTTTTTTTTAAAACGATTGTTTATTCCCCAGGGTCATTTAAGCAAAGGGGGCACCTGGGTATTCCTTGTTCAAATGAACTCTTGAGCCATGCCTGGGTTTACCAGTGCTCATTTTTAGGGTTAAAACAACACAAACGGTCAACATCATTAAAGATAAGAACAACAAACCCAACATGTTCACACTTGGCAGGCAGTGACTGCACTGCCACCACAGAATTTCACCACACCCAGTGCCACTGCCCACACCAGCTGAGAGGGCAGAGCTCCTGCAGAGCTAATCCTGGGATGTGTTTTGGATCCAACTTTGCTTCCTGCCCAAATGACACCTGTGTGTTGATTCCAAGCCAATATGTGTTTGCGTACACAAGGATCTATTTCCAGGTTTCCCCAGCGGGCATTTGGTGTGTTTATTTAAGAACAATTTAAGAATAAGCTCCTTTCCTCACAAAAATGTAAGATTGCTAGAATTCCCAGAAAGAAAATAAAAGAAAAAAAAAAAAAAAGACCTGTCTGCTAAGCCGTTATACTTCTTGGAAAGAAAACATAAGAAGTTTTTGATCTGGGCAATAACTCTAAAAAAAAAAAAGTGTTTCTGTGAGAGTGGGAAGAAAATTTTTAAGAATTGGATGCTGAATGAGCAATTCCAAAAACATCATCTACCTAAAAATACTCAAATGAATGCAGTTCTGTCACAACTACTGGCAAGAAACCAAAGGTAAGAAAATCATAGTTTAAGAACTGGGGGAAAAATAAGAAGAATTTTCTCAAATATATGGTCAGGTTTTCCTGGCATGCATGGCAACACAGAAAGGGTCTTTTCCTTCCCTTCCCACCCTGTCTGAATCACAGAGACCTCCCAGCTCTCCCTGCAAGCCCCAGTATTGCTCTTTGGGAGGAAGTTGGAAATGATACTTTGCTTCCTTTCCACACAGAAAGGGAACACACAACCCTTGCATACCAAGAAATGAAATAAATGAACCTCCTAGAGCTGCCCACAGGCCACTATTTCTTGTGATGGTGCCAAGGCTGGCTTTGGGTTTTATCCCTCCTCTCCGTTGTCCCTTACTCTGAACAGACCTGGTACCTGCTGGTCCAGCAGGGCAGGCTGAGGTTTCTACTTGCACCCTCCAATGGAGGTAGAATTTCTCCACATGCAGAGAAATGTGTGCAAGAGCAGCAGACAAGCCCTGCACGTGAATATGAAGAGAAAAAGAAACTAAGATTTTGGCTGCTTTGGAAATATAGGCAATAGTGAGGGAGAACTAACCTTTGTTAAAAAATAAGAAAACACAAATAGAGAAAAACAAATAAACAAAACAAAAAAAAAAGAAAAAACAAATTATGTTAAAGATTAAAAGCTGGATGAGATACTTCAGCTGTTTACATGTGCAAATACAGAAGAATTAATGGCACTGTTAACATGACCTTAGAACTCTATTAGAAAGGCGACATTTCTTATTTTCCCCTGGATGCAAGTGGATCCTTGAATGTCTGCTATGTGTCATCAGGGTGAAATCCCATTTAGCAAGGAGCAAACCCACACACTGACTTAAGGAAAGCTGAGAACAGGAACCACAAAAAGATGCTGTCCACGAGAACAGAATTTTGAAATGTTTTGAAGGAGCAACGTCCTAATTACCTGTTATTACACTGGGTTTCTTCAATCCTAGAGATTCCAGAATACCTCCAGTGAGTGCTGGGGAATTAGGACAGACATCATATCTTTATAACATGACACTGTACTTGAGCTTAGGCTGAAGCCCAGCAGTCTATTGCAGCTGTTCTGCTCCAGCAAGAAAGAGCTCTTGGGGGTTGACATCAGCGTTTCTTGCTAAGGGGCAATAAGAGCTACATGTGATGCAAGGCCTGAAGACAGAAACAAGGGGGAGGACTCAGGAGGGCTCTGAAATTGCTACTGAAGGTGTCAGCAGAAGGCTCTGAAAATTTTTAGGCAGTTCACATGGTTATGGATCGGGGGATACAACAAACCAGGACAATCCTGCTGGGCAGAGTGTATAGAGACAGCCACAACCCAACTACAGACCAGGGAGGAGATTCTTGCAGATCTACAGTTGAAATAAGAGCAACCAAGAGAAGCTCTTCCAATTCCCATTCCCTTGGTGGATTTCTGACTGAGTATAAATGCTCTTTCCTAAAGGATATTTCCTTTCCTCAAGCAATGTAGTGATTTGAGACCAACACTTGATCTCATGAAGCAGCTCTTTCCTTTCATACCAAAAAAAAAAAACAGGTCACTTGATACTTTTTTACAAACTGCATATAAAAATTCTCTCACTATAAATTGATATGCAAAGGCAAATATTTCAAATTTAGTCCTGGACTAACTCTAATCTACATTACAAAAAAAGAAAAATAATGAAGACAGGATATCCTATGTTCATTAAATCCTGTTTATACACCATATATACACCTGAACCTACTTGGCATGCTCAGGGAACAGTCTATAACCCGTTAACCCAGGACACACAGAGTTTTTTTACCTTGCCTCAGCCACAGCACTGTGTGATCCTCTCTGTAGTAGAGGCTACACCTGCACTGGGAATTTTCCCTCAGAATTCATCTGCTAAAACACAGCAGCACTTCTGCACTTTTTTGAAAGAGTGGAAACCTGATTCCGTGTGGATCAGCAATGAGAGCAGTAATTGCCACGGAGCTGAAAAGAATTCATGCAGAAGTTCTCAGTTGGTTCTAATGGCCTGTCAGACGGTGAAAGGGAATGCAAAGCAGATCATAAAATAAACTCCAGTTCTAAGAACATTATTGAAACTTTCACTCTTGCTAAGAAATATGAAAATAAAAGAACTAAAGCAGCTTCTGGAGAAGCAGTAAAGCTGCACTATTACCTGGTGATTCCTCCAGAGCAGATTTTGTGATTGCACCAGAAAATGAAATCGTGTTTTCCAGGATTTTACACCCACATCATAAATGAAGAACTGCAGTAGAACAGAAACTACACCAACAGATTATTACTCCTCCAGTTCAGGTTGGTTGAGCAATATCACAACTGATACTTCAAAACCACAGAAACGACAGCTGTTTCCACCAGTGTAAACTGAGTGTGACTGGGACACAATAATCTACTTACTCTCCTCAAGATAACACCAGACTGTGTTGTAGATGTTTGGAAATGCAATTATGCTACAGTTGAAGGACTTAAATTTGGAGATATCTGAACATTACTAGCTGAAAACGGGAAATAATGACTAATCTAAGAAATAAAGATGGAAAATGAACTTGTGAGCTTGAGCCTTTTATACAGCACAATGCACTCAGTACATGAATGAGACTATTCCCTTACACAAGGTTCCTGAAGCAGTTCATGTATTCCAGTATTTTTGGATGTGTAGATTTCATAATGTATTCCTCCTTCACAAGCATCAGGACAGGCATATTTTGCACTTAAACTGCAGAAAACAGTTAAATGCTAATTCTGTTACTGCATCAAAAGTTACAAGTAGGTTTTAAGAGCCCAAAAAGAAAGAGTTACATTAATTCTAGGAAATAAATGTGACTTTAACTTATTGTACTAACTAGTACGGTCACTGGCAGAGAAAAGCTGAGGATATGCGAAAGGCAGATATAAATATATTAGATATAAAGGCAGCGTACACTAAGTTAAAAAAATACACAAAGTGGTGTTTCCCAGCACTGTGTCTCTTATTTTCATCCCTTAATCCTACAAAGATAGACTGTCACTTTAGGTGGCCACAACTTCTCAAGTTAGCCCTAAATTGGCAAGCTCAGATTATTATCAGTGATGACTGAACAAATTAATGTGGAAAGAACAGTCTTGTTGACTCATTTTCAAAATGAAAATTAATTTGATTTCAAAAAAATAATAAATTAGAATTTGGAAGAGGAGGCACCTTGCACCAAAAAATAGCATCTCCTTACCCAAAGAAGACTTTCTGTTGAGCTGTAGACAAACTTGCCTGTCACAAGCCTTGTATTTGATGTTGCCATCAATCAGCAAAATGAAATACTGACAACTTTCAGGGAGAGGAAAGAAAAAAAAATTAAGAGTCATCTAGAGAGAGAAATTCTTTCCAGGGAAGCTGACCATCACCCAGTGAGCCCACGGACCACGTTCAGCAGCTGTGGGCAGCACCACAGCCCCAGCACACTGGGGATCCCATGAAGGGATCCAGGGGGAATCCAGCAGCAGGGATCAGCACTGCCTCTCACCCGCTCCCCCAGAGCACTGTGTAGGGGCTGGACAGCACAACTACTGAGCTTAGCCAGAAACTGCTGGAGGGTTTGGGTAAGATCAAGAGTAGAGAGTTAGCAAGACATGCCAGCTCCCCTTCCTAACATCAGGCTGTGCTTCCAGAAGTAAATACACTCTTTTCAAGAAAAAACATAACCCTTGCAAATAAACCTACATTTCAGTGAAGAATTTTCATTCTGGGACGAGTGAAAAAGAGGGGAGGGGAGGGGAGGAGAGAGGAGAAGAGAGGAGAGGAGAGGAGAGGAGAG